>CM043709.1:9238406-9380433 GCA_023969325.1 Oryzias curvinotus
TGTCTTTGCCGAGGGGAAAAGGCCCAGCCAGGAGACAGAAGAGGAGCCTTCGACTCCAAAAAAAGAAAGCTACATTTAATAGACAGTATCAGGAGTCCTACTTAAAATACGGATTTATCCCAACGGGAGATTCCCTCAAATCATTCAACATTGTGGTGAGTTGGATTTTCCATGCACTTATTTTGAAGGCATGTTTAAATGTTATAATAATAGCGACCTGGGAGTGTTGGACGTGTTGGACGTTGCTATTGTCATAATTCGTGTTTATTGCTATGTTTAGAAAATACCACAATTTTCATGCAAGTCATATTATTTTGTTGTACTGTAGCGTCGGTCACTTGCACGTTTAGTCTGCTGTCGGAGTTCCGCAGGCTGCAGGGGTTACTGTTGGCGCTGGCATCACAGGGAATTAATTCAATCCCATTTACCTGCTTTGGTCAACAGGGTTGATCACTGGTGTTTCTTTTTGCCTACGGGTCCTTTCATCTGGCAGTTATGTTGTTTCACCCTTAGTTATTTCTTCCTGTTGTGTTTACTTCTTTTTAGCACCATGAGAGTGGGAAGGGGAGAGGACGATGATACCTGTGCCATGTACAATGTTTTACATGTCAAAATAAAAGTGTAGAGTATGTCTTATCATGTGTCTCTGCCTTTATTGCAGTGTTGCTGCAGCGTTTGTCCGCCACATATAACATACCGGTCCGTGAGAATTTTGCCAGACATCAAACTGGTCCGTGGCGCAATAAAGGTTGGGGACCGCTGTTCTAAAGTTCATTTAATTTCAAATTTGAATCAGATCCTCAAAGCTTCACATGCCACAGTCCCATATCTGCTTGATAATCACAGTTAATGTTTTCTAGGAGCTTTCAGGATTGCATACTTCTTTTTTCCTTTCTAAAAAGGAGGTCTTTAGTTCTTCACCATCTAAAACCAGGATATTTCACGTAGCTCCACAATGGAAACAACAGCAGCCGAGTACAGATGAGGGTGAAAACTGGCAGAAAATTAATCTTTGTCAAATTTGAAACGTCTCTATCAAGTGGAGAGAGAAAAAAACAAGTACAACTTGAAACAGAGAGGTTAAAAAAAATGGGGCAAACCTAAAAAATGTCCCACGTTGGAAAAGTGCAAAGGAGAGACTAAGCCTAAAACAAAATGTACAACAAAGAGAGATGCAATATAAAAGTAAAAAAAAGAAGAAGAAGCTAGAAGCTACAAGAAGAAAGAAAGAAAGAAAGAGCCTCTTGCAGAAGCCCAGGGGGTATCCTGATATCCCAGAATGCTGTGCTCTAACCTACTTTGGTATTTCTGTTTCTGTCTTTGTCTCTGCGGTGCACTGAGTGGGCTATAGCTCTCTCATACACACCAGATCTAAACGAGTTTGTGAGCAAGAGTGTCTTCTGATTCTTTTTTTTTTTTTTTTTTTGTAATCAATGTGGAGACCAAACGAGCAGCATCATGTGTGAGGGTGCAGGGTCTGGACACACAGTTGTTGACCTTCAACAGTGTTTGTATGTGTTGTCAAATCATTTGTGTGCATGTTTCTATCTTGTCATCAATACAAGTGTGTACTTGAGGGTAAATGACTGTGTATGCAAGAATGTGTTTGCATGTTGTCCAGGCTGAGTGGGTTGCCCAACAACCAGCTCAGCAACACTCTGTTACCATGGAAACTATTAGGACAGTGAAGACAAGCATCTATCTATCTATCTATCTATCCATCCATCCATCCATTGGTGTCAAACTGTCTCTTCCTTTTATTTCAGTCAGACAACTCTTGCAGTAAGAAATATTTATTTGACATACTTAATTTTCCACATTCTTTAAGTTGGCATTCACATCTTTTCGTTTGGCATAAGGCTCCGTTCAATTCCATGAGAAATTTCCATAAAACTTTCGGATAACAAAAACCCCCTTTACGGAGCCCACAGGTGGAAGCCGGGGAGGAGGGAGAATGAGCGCTGAAGGTAAGAAAGAGAATGAACAACTGCGCACCTGGGCTTAAATAGGACGCTGAGCAGGTGAGTTAATTGACTGAACCGCCCTAGGGTAGTTACCTGTAAAACACTGCTACGAGTATCTGCCTGAAAATACGACAAGTCGTCATTTTTGCAGACATTAATATACATTTTGTTTCACCTAACGCACAAGTATTGCATATTTTGTGGCTCATGTTGCTGTTTGGCCACGTTTTACCTGCTGGACAGATTACCTATTTTGATGACATCTTTATTGCTCTGACTGATTCTTGGACAGAACCAAACCATTACCACTCCACCACCGTGTTTGTCTTGAGTGCATAAGAGGAGCTTTTATTCAAACAACAGAACATTTAATATTATAAGGTACTTTTTGCTCAATTGGGAGTTTTGTGTTATCAGAAGAATCAAACCTAAACTGTGCTGCTACTTTTTATAACTCTGGTCAAATTACTTTTGATTTTGTTTTTTTCCTATTTTGTGTTTGTTTATTTGTTTGTTTTTGTGGCCACTTTATTTGCTGCTACCCAAAATGAACAAATGAAAACAAATTGTTAAATTACCTTTAAAAGCCCATAAGAAACTTGTTTTTTTCTCATGGGTTGAGGAGAAATTTGCTTTTTTTTTACTGGCAACCCCACAAATAATTGTACAATCTTAATTAGTATCTACTGTTAAGATGCAGGACAAGGTCTATCAGATAAGATCAGTCTTTATTTGGTCCCTCAGAGGGAACAATTTCAAGCTGTAGCATTACAGTGAGAGCAAAAGAGTCCAGTGTTACAGTGATATTGTGGCATGTGAACCAATCATTGGACATAACCCAAACTGTCTCCTTTTCAAATAACTGGCAGTCATACTTCTTTCCTGAAGTATTTTTGAGATGCTCACACAGAGAATTAGATCTTTTTTTTCCTTAAGGAAAAAGGACCAAAATGCCCCTCAGTTACCAGTACAAACAAAGGAATAATAGCAGGTTTAAGACATGAAATCAACTTAAAAAAAAGCCCTATATCTGTGTAAAAGCTCACAAAAGCTGAATCTAAAGTAATAGCTGTTTTTTGCAAGCATACTTGGTTAAGTATTTCTCTGTTTTTTATTAAATGTGTTTGTTTTGTGTGCATAAAGATTTATTCTTGACTGTATCTGGCAAACAGAAGACTTGAAATGAACAATTTCAGCATGTAGTCCCTATTTTTCACAATATCTGTGGGTATAAAAAAACAATTTCTTGGTTTGATTCAACAAAAGAGAAAAAAAAACAATCAAAACAATAGGTTTAGTTAAACAGTCTAAAGATAATTTTATTGCTTTTTATTAGTAATACTTGCACTTTTGCTATTTTTTCTAAATCTTTGTAATTTCAGTGATACCTATGTCAATGAGATTAAAATAATCTCTCATTAAATCCTGATCCAATAAGTGAAGGGAACCTTCTTTATGGCTCCTCATAGAGAATCCAAAAGGAGTGCAACACTTGTAGCATGCAGCACTGGAATCAGGGCTCCACCTGCTGCATGCTCCAGAGTAGATTAAATTTGCACATATCTGGGCTTTTGGTCAATTTTTTCATTACAAAAGAAATATACAGGCAAAACCAAAATCTTAATCTAATCCTAATTTAAACCACAGAAAGAGGCATTTTAAGGGATCATATTAAATGCAACACACAAGCAACTATCAGTGCTGTCTCACATAACAAGAGGCATATTTTCTGAAGGGTCAGTGCACTGCAAACCTTATGATGATATGAAGCCTTTTGTTTGTCAAAATCTTCACACCATTGAAGTGTAGTCACAATCCCAACAACAAATATGCATCACGCATGACTTCACATGCAGATCAGGAGCTGCTTGCTTTATATTCACACTCAAAGCTGCTTGTTTGCTAATAAACTCTTAGCTGATCAAAATTATTTTTGTTAGAAAATCTAAAAGCACATTTTTATGGTCAAATTTCCTGCATTTTGCTTAATATCGCCTAAAGGGTACTGGTCATCAAATCTAAGAAAACTTCAGTGTTAAAATCTTTTCTTAAAAGTATTTAGCATATGGCCTTGTTTCCCTCTGAAATGGAAGGATTGTATTAAACAAGACCTGGAATCAATTTATACCTGGACCAAAATGTTCACCAAACTTTAAATTAATAAAAGTAGCCCTTTTTTTATAGATGTACAGTCATGGCTTTCTATCTACAGTAGTAGTTGATTATTCTTCGGATAACTTCTGAAGAAGTCCCCATAAATGTGCCAGAATTTCCTAAGGACATGAGAACCAGATGCTAAACAAGAATAAAACATTAAGTCCTTCCATTCTTCTGTTCAGTTCATCCCAAACCAGATGAACGAGTTTTGAGTCTAGAGATATAGCTAGCCACAGAATGTTCTTATTAAAGTTTATCATCTAGTTCTACTGCACTCAGGCAGTCCCACCACATTATAGACAGATGTATTGGATCATTATCTTGTTTTTGTATGAGCTTAGTGTATAGAAGGAACTGGACAGTGCTGCGGACAGTTCTGGCAGCTGTTGGTCTTACATCTTCATCCAGCAAAACAGCCCCATATCATCACACTTTCTCCTTCATGTTAGATAGTTGATAGCAACATCTTTTCACTTCTTTTTTACTTGTCCTCTCCAGCAGCTGAGCAAACAGTAAGGAGCTGAAAGGTTTTTCTGTTGGGCAGAGGACACTAAAACAATTGTGTTACAACCAGGGTTCTGAGATCTTTTGACACACATGGTATGTATTGTATAAACCTTTATTGTATCTGAGACTACACTACCGGTATGTTTTTGGTTGGTTCATATATAATATCATATTTTCCTTTCAAGTTTTGGATCAAACAGAAAAGGGAGGGAGAAAGAAAAGTGTTAAACCCAGGTAGGAATCACAGACTGGTATAAAAAAATGATGGAGATAGAAAAAGGAGCAGTAGAAGAGGCAGCAGATGTTGCTTGAGTTTGTCATCAACACTAACATGTAAATATTTACTCAGGGGTTGATTTTGGTACACAAGCACTCACATTCCCACCCTGAGATATCCATAAATATACGTAAAACACATTTAACAATGAATGCACAAACCTTCATGCACACATCTATACAGACCCACACACTTCACATTACACACAGGAAGAAGTGTTAGTATGTTAGTTTTGGTTATGCTAAGGTGTGTTCACTAAATTGACAATGATGTCACGGAAAGTGGAAACCTAAACACCCCACCCACACAGCGCCAACAGCAGACAGTACAGTAATAATGGCGATCACGGCCCCCCAGATCCCTAACACGAAGAAGCAAGCCACCCCCAGATAAACCAACACAAGCCACACAGGGAGGACATCAGCTGGCATCATAGGGCAGAGGCAATGACCCCCACCCCCTTAACACAGTGGCAACTGGAGGACACACAGACTCAGTGAATCCAAAACAAGAACTGACAAGGAAGAGGATCAAGGAGATGGATTAGAATCAATACAGCTTTTTTAGGTACGTATGAACTTTTGTTGGTGCCGTGCGAAAATTACAATTTTATAACAACAGCGCCATATTGTCCTTTGTCCAATACAATCTTTTTGTTTGGTATTAAAATGGTAATGCATTTTGATACAATGTCCTGTTTTTGGGGAGTATTATTGATGATTTCTTTGCTTAACAAGTACTCTCCTAGACAAAGTAAATTATTTATTCATAATTTATTTATACAGAGCATATTCACTGAAACAGTGAACTACATTCATAGCAGCAATTAGATGCTTTATTACAGATGATACTGAGCAGACAGCAGATGGTATTTCTCCGAGGACTGGCTGCTACGGCAAGATGTTCACTTTTACGTCATGACCTTCCTCTACTCTTTAAAAAACATACATGTGCATTTGGGGAATTCACAGTAATGCATAATGAAGGAGACTTGTCCATATTCTTGATACCCAAGTCAGAATGACGTGGAGGTTGGGTCAGCACGTTTTTTTGGGTCAAAAACAGGAGGAGACATCCAAATCTGATTTACATATGGTTTTGAGAGCCCATTATTTAAATCACTAAACAACAGGATGACCAGTAAGTGCATGTTTTGGGCTTCTACACTGTATAATATATAACTCGACGAATCGCTTGTGGGTTCACCCATAGAAAATGCCTTGCTTCCAGTTCCAATCAACTGAAGTCAATTCAGTCATCATTTTTCCACGATATGTCTGTCAGCATGTTGGAACCAGACGTCCTCTGTAAGCCGTGATTGGTCCGTCTACATTTCTATGGCAACCACTCTCTCCAATCAGGAGTGAGCATGTTAGAAGGCTACAACCCCTACCACTGAAAGCGGACTCGGGAGAATCTGTCAAACATTTCGAACATTTGACGCCACCTACTTTTATTGAGGCATCTGATTGGTCGGTTTATGACTTGAGGTAACTTGAGCTACAGCAAAAATATCTTTTAAAGAAATTAGGATTTGCAAAAAAATGTTGATAAAAGGCAGTAGAGCAAGAATGGTTATTCTGATGAATACAATGACGGAGTAGTTTATTTCTCAAAATAAGTCTACGAGATTTCGGCTTTTTGGGACCAGCAGGTACTTCCTATTTGGAACACGAGAGGGGAGGGGTTGCTCAGTCCAGTTCTCATTTACTGTCAACGCTTCTGCATCAAAACTCTTTTTAAATCTGTTTTACTTACAAATCGCACCATCATTGAACACATATTGAAAGCAAAACTAGTTAAACTTTGACCAATCAGGGAATCAGATTTGATAATGACCTATGGGTAGTTTTCTTTTTCAATTCACGGAAGTGCTAACTGTTTGAAAATTGATCATGGAGGAGAAATTAATAATAGCTGTTTGTGTCCGACATATGCCTGGTCTGAACGTAGCATCATAATAAAGATTGTTTGAACATTGTGAAAAGGAGTACGTGCGTACAAAGAGTACTAGGAGTATGATTTTGTCCCACCTTTGATTGGTAAGGGTCTGTCCACGGGTCATATTCTTTACCCATCAGGGGTTTTAAATAAAAAAAAAAGCTTTTTTCATTTTTTATTTGAATTCTCTCCATTTACTTGAATAATGGCTAGGGAGGCTTCCAAATGACTCATTTTCATACTGGATTGAAGCAAACGCTAATGGATTCACATTTACGAGCGATAACTTTGTTGGATTTGCTTTTGATGAAAAAGGGAATGTAACGTTGAGGAAAACAACACTGGACATATGATGTGTCATGGCGGTGTGCGTGTTGCGACCATCACTAAATAGTCTGAGTGGGGGGGGGGGTGAAATCCTCTCTCTGGATCTCTGAGTGTGTCCATGGGCATCCTGTGTGTGGGGGCGGACAGTGAAGCTGAGTTGTCACGTTGGGCTGAACATATCTGCATATTCAAAAGCAAGAATCCACAAGTCTTAATGCACTCAGGTGAGTCCAAATTTAACGAGCAAAATAAATACTATTAAGAAACAACAACAGCTCTGTGGTGAGGAGAGCAGCAGGAGGCTGCGAGGGTGACGAGATAAATGGGGGGAGCAAGAGGAAAGGCGCAATGGCAGAATGAGAGAGAGATAGAGGAAGAGAAATAGTGGTAGGCAGGAGACTCTGTGTGGGTTGACTTTTTTTCCTCGCGGGTGCTATGGTAACCTACAGAGCTGCAGCTCATCAGAAGAGAGGAGCGCAAGAAATAAAGATAAAAAGGTAGTAAGGGGGAGACGCAAAGAGGAAAACTAAAATAACACAGTCTATTCATGAAACTGTCACTAAAAAGTTACACATTAAGTCATTTTTGGGGACACCTCTTTTTCAAATGTGAGAAAAATCTTTTTGTAGTCCACCTTTTAAAGGAATTTATGCAGTAATATTTCTAAAAGGTTATTAATGGTTTGTTTCCCCATCTTTTTGGGTGCTTTTCAGAAGTGCCAGGCAATAACTGTTCTTTTACCAGTCATACAAACCGGCTTTGTATTAAACAAGAAGCAACATTCACACTTCCTTCTTGAAGCTGTTTCAAAACAAATATAACCAAAGCCAGGTCCATTTACCAGATAGCCATTAGGTGGCCACAAGCAAGTCAACTTATTCTCTCACATAAACCTTGTATTTGACAATTAAAAAAAAAAAAAAAAAATCAAGCACCAAGGTGGTTTTGCTTTTTGATGGTAAAGTGGCAGATAAATCCTTTCTCCCAGCCTAATGGGTCATGTTCTAACAGCTGTAAGAATAACTGGCATGCAATTTTTCAAACAGCCGAGTTCATTGCTTCAGTAGCTGACCAAGGTGGTGACTGTCACACAGCAAAAACACTGGTTTCAATTGAGCTCAAAACAATGCAATGGGTCATTTGACCTGAAAGTCCATCCATCAACGAAAACATCCAAGTGTTTCAGCTGTAAAGCCCTGCAATAATTATTTCAACTACGGTAGTCTTTAACTTGGTCACCTGGAGCAACAGTTCCTACTTCTTTCTACACTGAACAAAACTATAAACTCAACACTTTTGTGTTTGCTGTCATTTGTCAGGTGTGCCTTAGACTGGTAATGGGGTTCACACCAGATACTGACCAGTCTTCGGAGTCCCCTGAGTCCCCTGAGTCCCTAGACCCCCCCATAAAACAAAATGACTAAATGGCCCTTTATTGTGGCCAGTCTATGGCACACCTGTTCAACAATCATGCTGTCTAATCAGCATCTTCATATGGCACACCTGTGAGGTGCAATGGATTATCTCAGCAAAGGATAAGTGTTCACTTTCCCAGATTTAGACAGACTTGTGAACAATACCTGGGAGAAATGGTTATTTTGTGGACGTAGAAAATGTTACAGATCTTTGAGGTTATCTCACGACAAATGAGAGCAAAAACAGAAGTGTTGCGTTTATATTTTTTGTTCATTGACAATCACATTGCTGAGTAAGTTAAAAAATATGCATAATTTAGCTATTTCCCTTTTTAGGTCCATTAAAATTTAATACATTTGAAGTTTTTAATACAGGTAACTCTTTTAAAATTCCAAGGAGGTCAGAGGGTGCAATAGTAGATTGCACCCTACATTGTTCCACCTCATATTTTTATTGTGCATTGAGCAGTATTCCTTGTCTTAGACTTTATTTTTACCCACTTCTGAGAGCAATTCACCACCAAGCTTCATTAGAAAAAACATTATGTCTGGCATTAGAGAAAATCAACTCAGTTAATGTAAGAAATCATGTTTGCTAAAGCTTCACAGATGTTGTTTTTATTAAACGCTACATTTGAAACACACTGGTTTTAAAGTATTAACAGTGTCCATTAATCGCACAACTTCATTATCCAGCATCCTGTACTAACAGTGCTTGCTGTTAGTGGGTTTGTGTTTTTTTTTTGGCGGATGCCACTGAATGCAGAGGCACACACACAGAAATCAGGTGGATTTCCACCTCCGCAGATACATTTTGAGACGGATATTTAGAAGCATTTTGAAGACTTGATTTTAACTGTGCAGCAGTGATTCTATGTGGTTAGTTGTCAAATTGTCATTACAGGTAAAATGAAAAAAGGCAGATTTATGTTTAACTTTGCACAAAAGCAACTAATCTTTCTTTATGTCAGTTTTTTATTTATTTATTACGGTTTCATTTGTGTTTGTTGTTAGAGTTGTTTAAATCCCCAAAAGATCATTTCAGATGGTCCTCCAACAGTCTTGTTAAGGGTTGTAGTTGTCATGTGTGTTGGGGTTTTTGTGTCTCTATTTTTAAGTACATTGCTTTCTTTTCGTAGATGTCAATTTTAATTTGCAGAAGCAGTATCCTGCATGCTTGGGGGTGTTTTTGAGGTTACTTTCACTCTGATTCCTATAAATTCCAACATAATGATTGACTTTGAAGAGTCATGGAGATATAAAAAGTGCCCGCCTCTTTGTTCAGCAGTCATCTTAAACTTTCACCGAAGAAAGCTGGAAATAACTGATGTATTTATCTTTATCAGAGTCGGGGGAGTCTTGCTTCCTTTCCCATTTTTATGTTCTCTGAAGGCGCCAGCTTTAGTTCATTGTCAGCAATAGACCCCCCCCCCCAACAAATAAAGTGTGTGTCGCACAGATAAAGAAAGAAAGTATTCGTTTACGACTGGATGGTAACACAAGTTCTCACTTTTTTTAATCCATCTTTTTAATACAGTCAGAGCAGTAGCAGGGGGAGCAGAGACAACTGCAGCATGGCCATATAGTTGATGGGACATTTTTTATTTAATGTTCTCATTTTTTGCTTTTCTGCTATGTTAGCCGACAACTCCCTTTAATTGGTTATACTAGCTTTTTTTTTTAATTATCGGAGATTATGTCCCAGTGGAAGATATTCTTCTGTACTTTAAATTTTTTTTTTCGATCTTTACTTTAGTTTCAGGTCTCAGGATCCTGTTCAGTCTGGATTCGTGTGTGACTCTGGCTCCATTTCATTAACCTTTTATTGGGGCATGCAAAATACTCTCGCTGATGTGAAGAAGAAGAAAAGGTATCAGTTCCCTTTATTTTTGTTGAGACTACTCAGTCCAAACAATCTGCCTAAAGCTACATTTGCTTTTGTGTTACACTTGCAGATTCTGATCCAGTCGGCAGGAAAGTCAAACAAAAATTCACACCTTTATTTGATTGTGTTTGCTTTCTCACTTGGGTGAACAAAACCTCCAGGACATGTCATTTTCAGAAACACCAGAGTCCTTTGTGATTTGAATCAGAGTTCCTGTGAGCTTTCACACCTGCTAAATGAGACAGACTATAAAAGAAAACCATTTCCAGTGCAGATCAAATAGACCAATGTGAAAGGATTTTAAGAGTCAATAGCAGAGAATTATTTTTTTTTCCAGTGGGAAAAGGTAGTAAGATACTGGTGCTTTTTGGCCCAATAGTCTTCATGGCATTTTTGCGCGAGTTTGATTTTTGGGGACTTTCAATTTTTTTTTGGAATGTGTAAAAGTTCCCATGAGGGTCTTGATTTACTTGCAAATGAACCCTGTTGCAGATTTACAGTGTGAATGCAGATCAGCAAAAGTAAACAACAAAATACAAAGAACATTTTTAATTGGTATGAAAAGCAGCCCATTTGTAGGAAATCACTTTTGAATGATATGCCATTAAAAAAACAGTTAGTAGCCCTGACTAATTTTGTGCTTTGTTTCTATCCAGATCAGAGCTTGTTATGGCAATATCTTACCTAAAAGGAGCAGCTGTTGTAAACTGCTTGACATTTTCAGTTAATTTGGCCCACTTGTGTGTGAAAGCAAACCTAACCATATGAAAGTTCTTTTTCCACCTATTTGAGTCTGCTGAAGTGTCACAGCATGAAGGGACACTAAAGCTTAAATCAACTACAAGTAATAAAAACACAACAGCAGAAACCAAAGACTGATACAGTTTAAAACATTTACCCTTTAAAGCCAAATGCTTTACAGGAGGAACAAGGAATTTTAGGTGACAACATGTGACAAAGGTTTGTTTTTGTTTTGTTTTTTGAGCTGTCACGACAAGTGAATTTTTCCTTGAGGAATAAAATAAAATTCAATTCAATTCTCCAAATTGATTATAAACTGTTTTAGTCTTTTACAACTGATTGAAACACTCACTTTGTGGTAAATACAGCTGAAAACATGCTATTTAAATGAATTCTTCCATTAGAATTGTTTTATATACAGTAAATTAAAACATATTTTGCTGTTAGTCTTTCTCATATCTCTCCTCCTTTGTCTCCTTCTTTCTCTCCCATTTCTGCCCATTTCTCACTGTTTCATAATCCAGCTGGGAATGATGCAACTGTCCAGTAACTGCAGACTCTGGCATTTATGCAGAGCCTGTCTATAAAAATCAGGCTACTTGAACAATATTTCATGTGTACTAATTCAGTTTCAGTCATGATTAATAAAATTTGTGGCAATTCCCTTCATTCTTTGCAACACATTCTCCTTTATTTCCTGCACATAATAGTGAAGACTTGTCTGGAACATAGAAACTCTGTTGCTCAGTGTTGTTTGAAAAGTGCTAAACGTTTCCAGAGGTCATCATTCAACGTTTGCAAGAACACATGCTTGGCTGTCCAACAAGAGAGCTCTAAAACAGGTAAGCTCCTTAAGCAGAGTCACTGACACTCCTAAAAGTGATGGAGTACCTGCTTTTCCATCAAGAGCTGAGAAAAAGAACTATTGAACAAGAGTGTTGTGAAAGTGACCATCCAGATACCAACAGCAGCAAAATAAGAGACAACAATCGGTAATTTAAATATTGGAATTTAAATTGAATTTTGATTTTGACAATCAGAACATATTTTTATGAATTTGAATTGCAATCAATGTATTTTCTCCAATAGTAAGTGAATGAGCTGTTGTAAAGGAAAAATTTGATAATGTCAAAAGTAATTGAGTGTTACAAAAAAAGCAAGAAATTATAGGAAAAAAGTTGTCTTATATCACGCATTAAGTGATAAATTAAATTAAATTAAATTATATTTATAGCACATGGAATTTAAACAGGTGAATTATGACATATTGATATTAACATTTTTTTGCAAATCCTAGTTTCTTTAAAAGATGACAAATGCAAGTGGTCATTCAAACTTTAAGTTTTAATGCTGAAGGTTATGTTTAATTTTTAAAAAATGGTATAGCTACAAGAATGTTTAATGCAGTTTTTTTTTTTTTTTTTTTACATCTGATTATAATGAAAAATGTCTGACTGAAAGGTGTTTAAAAGGGTTCTGTAAGTGTGCACTTCTCTGGGACCAAAGAGGCAGTGGTTCAGTGGTCCTTCGCCATGTTGCTGTTCACCTTTTGCACTGTTACTATTTAGCTGATTCTTTTGAGCACAATAGTTGCACAGGTTTTTATTTTTTTGCATCTTTTGCATCATTTTCCGATTGGCTTTTGACCTTGTCAATCAATATTCTCTGTGCTGTTTCTACTGTACAGAATGCTTTCAGTTTGCCCCATTTACATAAATCTCCATTTGTGAGCAGATCTTTGCTCTCATTTTATGATATTGGATGTATTTTTATAGGAAGGTTTGAACTTTGAGAGTATAAGCAAGACAGAAAACTGTAAAATGTTCATGTCAGTCCAAGAAAAGCTTAGCGGTGTAGTGAGGGTTTTTCACCCTTTAAAACATCTGTAATCCTACTTCACGAAATTCACCAATCACAGGTTACTTATGAAACGTAACCCCCGCGAAAAAAGAGAGAACAGTGTACTTCCAATGTGAGGTAGATTTAAAAAAATGTAAGTAATTGGGGGCAGGTCAGTTTACCAAGAAACCTCTAGGTGGCACACACAAATATTCACCACAGTCACTCTTACATGAAACAGTCTAACAAACCTAAATACATTTACAGTCTCATTTCAAAACATTTTTGAACATCGTCATGTAGATTTACCATCCAAAACATTTTCCTGGAAATGAATTTTCACAAAAAAAGTTATTTTAAATTTAAGATAAGAGTCAGCTCAACAAGGTTGCAGAATTTTGATTTACAAGAGTTCACAGGAAGTGAATCAACAACTGTCACATATTTTCAAACAGTCTATACACATTGAACGTCTGAGAAAAGCTCTGATCAGTGAACAAACACATGCAGAACTATTAAAGCATAGAAATGTTGTCAAGTTGTCCCTCATGCCTGAGTCCAGTGACGTGCAGTCAGGAGAGGCAGGTGAGGCTGTGCCTCACCTGTCATTATGGGAAGAAAAGAGAAAAAATAAATTAAATTATTATATTTAATCAGTAATTTGTGCTTTGCAGTCATTTTCCATTTAAATGTACCATTTTTGGGTGTTTTTTCTTTTCAAAATCGCTGAATTTCCGCATTTGCCGTTCAGATACTAAGAAGCGACATGCGATGAGGCACCAGCCCGCTGAGCCTCACCTTGGATTGCGCAATACCTATGCAGTCAGACGGTACTGCTGTCTCTCTGTATGTCGGTTCAATCACTTGTACTATATGAGCTGAGTTTACATAATTTAGCAGATGTATGTGATGTACAGTGTTTGTTTTTATAAATAATTGTATGTGAGGGACGTGTTTCTTGTGCTGAGCGCTAAACGCCGGCCAAAAAGCCGCTGGGTGAGGCCAGCAGTTCTCGTGCCTCATGTTAGGGGGCGCCGGTGAGCCCTGAGATTCTGACACTAAAAAATAATAGAAGAAGTGATAGCAAGCGGCAAGTCATTTTCTTCAAAAGGAGCGGCGTATGGACTTTATTTACAAGTAAAGGTAAGATGATAATAAGGTTTGTGCTTTTTTCTATGCTGCAGTTTGTATATGGAAAAAAAAACATGTTGAAATGATATTTTAAACAAAACACGTTAACTGTTGTCAATCAAATGGTGATTAAGTTACTCAGTATGGTTCATATGTTTGTAAATATGACTGATGACGTCAGTGCCTCACCAGCCATAAACCCCACCGCACGTCACTGCCTGAGTCATACCCAATGTGTCTCTAATCTCCCTTAAATCACTGAAACCTTACCACAGGTTATTATATGAAATTTTACACCTGACAGTCCTCAAAAAAAATTTGTAAAGTTACTGCAATTTCCCCTGGAAAATAGATTTTCCATTCATTCTTGTTTACTTGTTTGTTTGTACACATTTAAATTAAACATTAGTATCTTGCGCGAAATGGAAGGAATCTGGAAAACTTCACCGGCATTGGTCAGTAGCTAGGTATTTATCTCTCAGTCACACTGGTGGAATTTTTGGCCAAGTATGTCCTGAATCAATTTTAGGTCAGTGAATCACTTCAAATAAGATTGATGAAAAGGAACTAAAGTTGATAATGAATCGTATCAGCGACCCCTAATTATTAAGTGAATCAACTTGTTGAAATTGATTGTTAAACCCCTATAATCTATGAAGTCATCCATCCAAGATTTGGAGTGATTTGAACTGAATTGGGTTTCTTCTCAAAAACTTACACATACTTTACTTCAAACATGTATTTCATTATATTGTTTAGGAATGTAATTGCCATGTTTTTTCACCTGTTTAATGACCAATTGTGTAATCACATGTTCATTTTTCCACACTTCTTTCATAATTAAAGCTTAAGCTCCCACACTCATTAATCTACTAAACTTGTTCTCAATGTTTGACACATCCGTTCAAATTAGGAAGGTCAGATATAAGAGTTTCACGATTTTTATGTCATTCTGGATCTCTGTGTAATACAAGTATAATCAAAGCATGTCCCATGGGTGTCCAAATTTTTACCAAAGAGAGATATACACCTATTGGCAAGTAAAAACCTATTAGCACTTTGTAGCCAATACCAGTATCTGATTCTGCATCTTTTCCATGAGAGATTTTGCAAAAGTTCAAAAATCTTCCACAGACGGGTTATAGATACACAAATGCAAATGAGAACTGTTCCCTATTTAATGGTCAGACAGGCCACACAGGGGTTTCAATGATATACTGGCATGTGGACTTCCTGTTACCACACAGTCACCAGCACTCTGTCATTGCCTGATTCAACAAACCTGATAAAACATGACTCATTCCAGCCCACTTCATGGTCAGAAAATATACCAGAGTTACTGCATCTCTGAGCTTAAGGGCATCCCAGCAAAATCTGTGGGCTCAGGTGAAATCGTGTTCTTGCAATGAAGTGGGCTCAAACCGGGAACCTGGTCTGTCTCATCTGCTGTTTCCATCACTGTCTTCCTCCCTGCCCACCGCACATATAGCCTAATGAAGCAGAAACAAATCCGAGAGCTTTGCATCTGCAGTAGACAGAGCTGTAAAGATGAGATGTTTCCTCCTACGCAGGCAGGCAGACAAGCAATAGCTCAAAAGACCCAAACACCTCCAACTGTGGGTCCTGTAATGCCATTGTGAATCTGATTATTTCTTGCTGATAGCCAGCAGAAAGCCTTTACTTGGAGCACATGCAGGAAAGCGGACGTTTAGTTTAAATGATAAAATGGCAGGCTTGGCTATCAGTAAAGACATCACTGTGTTTTCAATCAACAAATAGGGGATAAATAAATAACAGAGTTCTGAAATACAAAGTTGTCAAAAAGCTAGCTCCTCTGAGATGCCTGACATCTGTAACAGAACTGTAACAAAGTGTTCATCATTTGTGTTCTTGCAGGGACATTTTTTAAAAACTGTTTTCACACTAGATCTGAATTTTCTCAGGCATCCTCAGGTGGTAAGAAACAGTCAGAGGATGCTTGGTGTGAGAGCGGCCGAGCAAAATAAAAACCCACAATGGTGCCGAGCTGAGTCCTCAGGGCAAAGAGTGGCCGGCTGTTGCCTGACCCGAGGTAACTAATGGAAGGATTCAAAGAGTCCTGTTGACGCACATGCCAGGCGCCTAAAGCAGCTCAAACCTTAAACCTTTGCACTTTCTAACTGCAACCGCTAAGAAGTCTGTTTTCTCAACTTTGATAGTCATCGTTTAAAATTCATTTCTAGGTTGCAGCGTGAAAAAAAAAAAGACAGCAAGCAGCTTTTCTAGACTTTCTAGACTAGCGGGACATGGTTATTCTGCACAGGAGTATAGATGAAGTGTTATGTAATTAATACTCCTCCTCTTATGCAGATACAGTGGGCAAGCCTAGAAATCCTGGCCTCAGCTGTAACTGTAACCCTGCAATGACTGTTAAGAGTCCATATAAATCCCTTTGGCTCCTATATCCTCACAAAGAGAGGCAACTTCTGAGTCAGCTAAAGCACTGAGCTCAACTGAGACCGTGAACCCAGCTTTAACATGTGATCCAAGTCCCAAATTGAAACATCAAATCCACTCCTCCAGCACACAGCACACAGAAAATCTGCCTGTCAGTCGTGCCCACACAGAGAACACAGAGAGCCGGTGTTAGCCTGATGTCTTATTATTCACAGTGACAGGACAGGTGACTCGTAAAGCCATGACAGACAGACAGAAGTGATGTGGGGCTTCTCTTACCTACAAATCTCTCCTCTTTGGAAATCCTTCCTGTCCTCCCCCTTTAGCTGGCTTTCTCCTGCGTCCCACCTCTCCTCTTTCCATTAAAGACAGCGGGAAAGGACTTTAAGGATTTAGCATTCCACTTGCTCTTGTCTTCTCTCTTCTCTCGCAGATTTTCTCCGCTGTCTCTCGAGGGGAGCAGGAGCATCAGTGGAGCACCACCGTGCGCTGCGCTGCAGGAGGCTGAATGTCAATCACGCAGGAAGCCTAGAACTGCTGAGCCCGCCTCATAGCCTGCCCTGATTGGTCGGAGGACGGAGAACCAGAAGTCCTTGCAGATCCACAGATGGGCACTGAGAGCTGTGGTGGGATCACGTAAAGAGCCAAACAAACTGTAGTGGATTGCAGTACTCGAGAACTCTGTTCCTCTCACTCCGACTTCAGAGCCTACTGCTTTATTTTACAGTTGCTTAGCAACACCCTGGCATGAGGGTTGCAGAACAGGAGAAGCGGAATGGGAGGGAGAAAGGAGTTCAAGTCCTCAACTTGCTCTTTTTTTCTGTCTGTCAGAGGTGTGGATAGATGCTGAATATTTCAGCTCTGAGCAGCAGCAGCAGCAGCAGCAGCAGTCCATCTCAGCATCAGTGAGGCTGCTGCTGCTGCTTCACTACATCTGGAGTGTTTGCGTAAATGAATCCCATAGAAAACAGGAGTACTTTCAAGAAACCTTAAGAACCAATCTGATGAAATTCAGCATTATTTGTTTTTTAGTTACTTCTAATTTAGCTTCACCGTCGTTATCTGAGAAATGTAAGCATTAATTTGCTGCCTTTTCGTTGTATATGGACAGCTAAATTCAGGTTTGCCTATTAAAGAACAATTGAAAAGGAAGAAAATGTGTTTTGGAGGGGTTTTGAGAATGTTTTTAGTAAATGAAAGTAAGGAAAACATCCTTAGAGACCCACTTCAGTGAAAATTGTGTTTTTAGTGTTTTTTTACATGTTAAAAACATGTGTCATTTTTCTCATGATGGAGGGCATATATAAAGAAAATAACGCATGAAATTGCATTTCTAAGCATTTTTTTATTAAAAAAAATACTATTGGAAAAACGTTTGTAGCTGTGACATAGAAGCTACAATTGGCGGGCCACAAGCTCCTCGCATCGCTCCATTCTGATGCATCCACTTGCAAACAAATAGATCCACATTCTTTTTTTTCCTCATCTGAGCTGGTATCTGGCTCAGAACTGTACAGATGGATAGTTCCAATATTGCTCACCAATTTTTTTGCACTGGCTGTGTTAAATTGGGGGACTGTAAGTTAGCTAGAGAGAGTGTAAACAGATGGATGAGGGGAAGTGAAGGCAGGCCTACTCTGTGCCAACAGTCCAACCCACAACTCAGAGGTGAATTTCAAATGAACTCCTGCCGCTCTGCAAAAACTATGTCCTATAAAATGACATTTTTTTTTTTTAATTTTGTCTAAAAAATTAATAATTAACAGACCACTGGGGACGCTTTTAAAACATTTCAAAAGAAAGCTTTGACACTTAAAATTTACAGGCATCTATGTCAACTGCTGAGGGGTTTGTGTCAAAATCTTTAAGAAAGAACAATATTTAACAAAGTTATTTATTTTTCTTTGGAGCAAATCTATTGCAAACAGGTTGACAGGTTGTAGGGAACACTTTAACAACATGTGAGGGTAAGTAAGGATGAAGGAGGTGAGATGCAGTTGTGCCGTACAAATTTTTCATTTGTTTCAAATCCCCTGAAACCTGCCCACTGCACAACAAGTCCATTAGTGTTGTTCAAGTAAAAGATGTGCACTCCTTGCGCACAGAAATTACAAAATTAGTTATTGTAGTTTGTATGACCATCCTATGGGCATCTTACGGGCAACTGTGTATTACCTTTACATCACGCGCTTGCGGTCAGTAAGGTGCCAGTGCTTGCACCCTACCAACAACTGGAGTGCTGCATAAAAGGCACTGTAGGACAGCATCACCCATAGGTCCGAAGTGCTTGAAATTTACATTATCCGTACAAATACTTCGAGAAAGATACAATTACCACATGCACGTTCACTTGTATGTTCCATTTTCCTGACGATATGATTAAGGTGGCAGTACGAGCCTCAAGGAAACTGCAAGACACACCTGGGCTCCTCTTCAGATGGAGTTCTCCCTGTCCGTGACTCTCCACAGGCCCAGATATTCCAAAAACTTTCAGGAACCATATGGTTTACTCCCAATATGGGTGCATGTGACTAGGCTTTAATTTGTTTCTTGTTTGTCAGTTTCACCAGGTTGAAGTTGATGATCATACCCAGCTGTTTTGATTTAAGCTAATTATACTCAGTGTTTTCCTGTTTATGGTTTTCAGTTCTTCCTGAGGTCAACTGCTCTGCTAAACTTTTG
This sequence comes from Oryzias curvinotus, assembly GCA_023969325.1. Taxonomy (NCBI): domain Eukaryota; kingdom Metazoa; phylum Chordata; class Actinopteri; order Beloniformes; family Adrianichthyidae; genus Oryzias; species Oryzias curvinotus. Next base: position 9,257,709 of record CM043709.1, read on the forward strand.
AAATTGCCTCCTAAGTTTAAGTTAGGCCTAAAATAAGTCATTTTTTGATATGACAGAACTTACAGAACTATAGAAATAATCAATACCAATAACATAAACTGCAGAATAAAGTACAAAAGATTGATGTTTTGCACCAACAAATAAAGAATTATTCCTCCCTTCAGTACTTCTTATTGGTGATTCAGAGATAAGGAGTGATATTCAGTTTAGCTCAGTCTAATCTTCAGAATCGTGACTGTGTCTGATTCAAGTAGCACCATAGTCTTCTAAAGCACCAAAGGGTATTGAGCGACAGACACTCAAAGATCAGAGGGAGCTGAGCTCATGCTTTAACTGGTTTTTCATGTGACCAAAGTAGAAAGGTTATTTACTGCTAACAGCACTCAGTTCATCAGGGTTTTGTTGTTGTTGCTTTCGATGTACGGATGTTACTTTGTCACGAACACTGAGCTGCTACAAAAGGCCAAGTACACCAGTGTTGTTGGAACATTCTTGGAAAAGTCAATCTTTCCTTTCAGAGAACTGTCCTCTGGTATTTGAGGCAAAAGTACACCAAACGCTGCAAAGAGTGTAGGTGCTAAACTCATTAGATTATCAAAATGATTGAGAAAATGTAATACTTTTATTAAAGTTTCTTATTATTTTTGGTGTAATCACTCTTTTTTTTGTACAATTGTTTTGATTGCAGACCACTAACTATCTTAAAAATCATATTTTCCTTTTCCTGCATTCAATCAGAGGCAGCACTGTCACAACAAATGGCGGTCATAGTACCCTCAATGGTAATTCATCTATTACTAGTTGTTTGTCACTTGAACTTGCAAATTCATTTGAAAATCCCTCGTAAAACTTTAATCTTAAAATATATCCGGAACCTTTAAAAAAAATGTTGATTGAATGTCACACTGAGGTTCATTTCTACAGCTTACGGAGAGTTGTCAGGGCCATCCAGATCTTTACTGTTGATGCTGCTGGAGCCACACTTCCTCTGCACAGCTGCAATCAACCACTCAGAGGACTCGCTCCTACATGAAACGTTCTCCCAGGGCAGCGAGACACAAAGCCGCATTGGGAATATTCATTTAAAAAAATGAGTAAATAAAGGGATGTAAGTAAACGTATATCTGAAAATAAGGAACTGGAAGATTATAGCCCTCTCAGCTTGCTTCAAACTAATTTTGAAGATTTTCACTTGTGCTTTAGTGCCACACTTGAGATGAATGAGTAAGATGTTTAAAATAGGGTTTAAAAAACCGAAAGCATGAAAAGTATCACCCATTCCAATTAAAATGTTGTGTTTTTGGTGTTTTAACACCTTCTTGTGGCATTTTTTTGGTGATAAAGGGCAAATATATAGAGCATTATCAGAATCAGAAGCAGACGAAAAAACATTGTTGGAATAAGATTATAAGTGTGACTTATGAGCTACTACAACAAGCCACAAGCTCCCTGCTCCGCTCAATTCTGATGCATCAGACGACTGGATCCATGTACATCTTAATTTTCCTTATCCAAGCTGGCATCTGGCTCAAAACTGTACAACTGGATAGTTCCAAAATTGCTTGTCATTTCTGTTGCACCGTTTGAGGGGCTGTAGGCTAGCAGGAGAGACTGTAGACAATGGGATGATGGGAAGGGAGGTTGGGCTTACTCCAAGCCAATGATCCCGCCCACAATTTAGGGGCAAATTTCCAATGAACTCCTTTTGGTTTGAATCCTCTGAGAAGACAGAGCAGGTCTTCTCTTATAAAACATAAGCAGAATTCGGTCCTTAAAAATAGAACCACATGCATGATAAATTATATCAACTAAAAAAAAAAGGAAAGTGTGGCTCACATGCTAAATTTTATCAATAAATGTTAACTTACACTTTAAATGTAAGACATGAATTATTCCTCATTTGGTTATTATAATCTAAATGGGCTTTTTAGGGACTCAAACACTGATGCTGGTTGGAGTTCGTCAATAATGCATTCAGTAATTAAATATTTGGTGGCAGACTGAGTCGCAGGGGAATCTGGGACAAGACATGTACTCTTGACAGGCGTAAAAGAAATGATCTGCTTCATAAATAACACAGCAGCTGCTCAAAATAATGTGTTAAATAACTATGTTTTTGAAGAGACAAGACATCAGCTGGGTCACCACTGGAGATGAGAGGATTGGCGACGATCCACGAGCGCCAGCTGGATCTGACACAGACTCCCAACCTGCAGCTGGAGCAGCAGAGAGGCAGGACAGCAGACTAGCTGCTTCAGACTGGGAGGAGGCTTTGCTCATTGAAGAAGAAAAGGTTCAGCGCACCTGTCTTGTGGAGTCTAAATAACCCCACTCCCAATGTTAAAGTGCCTAGGATGTATTACATGTATTTGATACAGAATGTAGTAGGCATCAGTTGTCTATTCCATGCAAAATTACTGTAAAGAGAAAAAAAAGACAAACACATTCTAGGCATACAAAAGAAATGCAGTGTTCTTGCTGTGTTTATCTACTTTCTAGAACAGATGTCTAAACTCGATCTTTACCCTACAGATTACTACACTTTGTTTTGGAATTACTGAGCTGACAGGTAAAAAATCCCATAATACGAAAATAAAAACCTATGTAAATATAAAATCCTCCAAAAGAATCTTGCATACATTTTTGTCAGTTGATGGACGAGTTTACCGAAGTATGTGCAGCACAGATGCTGTCATCTCGAGTTTGTTTGCGTCACTGACTCAGACACATTTCACATGTTTTACTCTGAAGAGACCCAGGAACAATTCCAGTTTTCTCTGGTTATTCGGGGTGAATGGATGAACTCATCCTCCACCATCATCCATGCTCCAGGTCAAAAACTTAGCCTTTTGACTCAGGTTCATCTTCACTTGAGCAAATCTCTCCCAAAAGAACAAAAGCCGATTATTTGACAAGATATCTACATCAGGCTCAAATCCTGGTGGTTTCATCAAGTTTTTATCAGCCCACCATATATGACAACTAAACCCCCCAAATGCAAAAGCTGCCTGTGCCTTAGCTAACTTTATCACTGAAGTGGATGAGGATTTCCTGTGAAATCTGTGGTATTACTTGGATGTTATAGCATTGAGAAATCTATAATCTAAAGAGTGCAAGTTTACTGAGGGGAAAAAAAAAAAAAAAAAAAAGAACTAAAATGAGATTTCCCCCCCACTTCCTGGATTCCTAACTTTCATAATAAAGCTTACCATTTATGAACTTAAAGCAGCTTAAGTATCTAACTAGATCTAACGGGATAGTTGAGAACCAATAAAAGGATGTTTAGGAACAATTTCTCACCAAGTTATTCCAATTGTGTTCATAGACATAACTGCGTAAGTGATACATTTGGGAAAAATACATTAGAGAAACAAAGTGACTTCACAAAATGCAAAAGTTTTTCAGCAAAAATGCCACAAAGCTAACAATAACCACAGTAAAGATTAAGAAGTGTGGTTATATTTAAACTCAAGTCTATTTAAATCTAACGCTAATGAATTTGTCCTCCAACACATTTTTACCCACGTTACACTACCGCCACTAGAGGGTGCTAGAGGGCAGCACAGGTACCAGTACTGGCTCTGACCCACTCAACCCCACAGATATAAAGTTAACTAAATACTGGCTCAGAAAAACTAGAAGTTAATTTTCTTTAATGTCTGTCCACAGAATATTGAATCCAGATAGAAACTAGTTAACTTTGATCTTCAGTAATGTTTCACAAAAGTCCCCAGACACGTCGCTTTTTTTTTTCTTTCAAATAAGCATGGCTTGTGATAGGGAAAAATGCTTAAGAATTTAGAGCTTAAAAAATAAAATAAAACACAAGCTTTGGAAACAATACTACATCTGCAAATGTTTATTATTTTACTACAAGTATACAAAACCTGACAGACAATTCTGTGAAAATGGATATTTACAGAAACATCAGTTTGGAGGAGAGGGCTAGACAGTCGGAGCTGTGCTGGTTTCAGAAGTCAGGAGGCAGATCAGGACTTTCACGCCGAAGACTCCACAGAGGCCGACTGGGTGGGAGGAGCCTGCAGAAGGAAGACACCATCCAGGTTAATGGAGAGACCACTTTAAGTAAGAGAGTAAAAGGAATCAAACTTTATCTTAAGAACAAAAACCCTCAAATGATATGTGGCTCACTGTAAAAAAAACAAAACAAACAAAACCCCACAGGTTTAGAACTTTAAAGCACCAATTATTACTTCCATGATCACCACTGAGTCAAGGAACTGACCAGACTGTCTTGAAGTCTGATCAGTTTGAAGTCTGAAGGAAAAAAAAAAAAAAAAAAAGCAGCTAAAATACAGAAAGTCCACTGGGAACTACATTCAATCATCAACTGGGGTCCTCCTGCCTCAGACAAGCAGTTACTCATCGTTTCACAGCAACAGTCAAAGAAAAAGGCCTATCACTCGCCTCCTGTGACTTCTCCTCCTGGACTCCATTGCTGGCACTAGAATCATCGCTGCCATTTACTGAGGCTTCCTGTTTTGCTTGCTTAGCATCTGTGTCCTTTACTGGCTTCTCTTCTTCTGGTTTCCTCTGTGTGAAAACAAGGCAGGAATGGAAGACTGAAGGCTACTGGAACTCATTTTTATGTGGCAACCTCAGAGCAATATAAAAAAAAAAAACCAAAAAAAAGTAGAGACTCAGCCTGGAAACAAAGTCACACAAAAAAATACAATAAAAAAACCAAAAAAAAAAACCCAGCACATGACACTGCAACGATCACATGAGGCATAACAAGCTGAAGACAAAAGCCATGATGATTGAAAGCAAAGCCTGGAACATAAATAAACCCACACTACCCTGCAGCAATGAGACGCTGAATCAGAGGTGGAGGAGCCGAACAATGAAAAAATGTTCAGCATTTAAGAACAGCAACAATTTGTACACACGACTGCAGCCTGGTGGGTGTTCACCTTTTTCCTGACGAGATGAGAGATGTCCGACGCCGCTTTGGAAGAGGAGCTGCTGTCGCATTTCTCTGGATCCTAAAAAATAAATACAATTATTTAAGCTACGATAAAACTTAATGTTAGTTTTACTACAAATCCACCACAAACAGCAGGCGACCTCACCTGGCTACTTTCTGCAAAAGCTGCCGTTGAAGACGAAGGCCCGCCATTTTCACAGAGGAATGCTGATGAAGATGAGGTTCCACCCTGCATGACATTTTTTTTTTTTTTCTTTTTACTTTTGATTCACGCAAACAGCCTCTACACACCATTCTGCCCATACTCACGAGCGTCTGCTGGATGGCCTGTGACGCGGCGCTGGCTGTCCTCAGGCTCTCTTTGGCGTCCTCCACCTTTTCTCTGATCTCCGGCAAAAGTTGTTTGAGCTCTTCCATCTCGCTCTTCTCCTCCGCTGCACCGTCGTCTCCTTCTGCTGCGTCGATCGCCTTCTGTAGCACGGCTGCTCATCACAACGATCACAGATTAAACACGGCAACAGCACGCAACTCTGTGACAAAGCATTCAAATAACAAAAGCAGAAATGTCTTACACAGGCGGTTTTCGATGACTTCTATGGAACTGTTGTAGTGCTGGATGGCCTGTCTGTACTCATCCATATAGCAGAGTGTTGTAGCGACATGGTAGTGGGTCTCAGCAAGCAGACGACTGTGAGGAGGCAAGTGAATCAGCTGGATGGCCAAACATTCCTGGAAGTCTTCCAGAGCCTGGGGATAGTTCCCTAAAACAAAAGAACCCCCCCAAAACAGGTCAAATGTGAATATTCTAAAAAAGTCAAGCGTAAAGTCTAGCTTTGTGCAGCTCACCCGTTTCAGCCCCGACTTCTCCCAGCTTCAGATGAGCCTGAGCTGCCATCAGCTGCTCCTCTTTGCCTTCTTTTCTGAATGTTACAAAAATGAAGTCAGGCTCATTTGTTGACAGAAAAGGGCTCATTTTAACCCTCAATTTACCTTTTATAGATCAGTTTGGCGACCTCCAGCATCTCCCACGCCAGCTGTAAATTCCCAACATCATCCTCCTCCTGAAAAATGGAAGCGGTGCGTTAATCATAGCAGCACTTTAAAAACTGACAGACATTCCAGGAAAGAATCGCACATTCTCCTGTCCGTTTTTCTCTCCATCATCATCGTCGTCATCATCATCATCATCATCGTCGTCATCTAGGACAGAACATGGAGACAGTTTACACAAGATAATACTAATAAGAAAAAGAAAAAAAAAAAAAAAACCCTGCTGCTTTTCTCCCAGACCACCCTGTGACACATGCTGCTGAGGTGCTCTAGAGACCAAACCACCAACACCAGTGATCTGGACTCAAAGATCTACTACCCTCCGGTTCATCTTTGTCCTGTTCTTCCTCTAGATCAGACTCCTCCTTTCCATCACCTGGCTCTTTATCCTTCTCTTCTTCACCTGCATCCTGGACCGTCTGATTTCCGATCACCTTTTCTTGAGCCAGAGGTGAATTTGACTCCTCCTCCTCCTCCTTCTCTGGTAAGATCTCACCAGCTTTCACTACAGCTTCTGCTTCAACTTCTTTCTTCACCTGGGTGATGTCGTGACCGTCCTCAGACGCCAGCTTTTCTTCAGATCTGGCTTCCTCTGCCAGTGCATCATACACCTGCTTTCGCAGCTCATCTCGGGTTTTCTCTGCACCACAGCGGCATGCCACCTCTTTAAATATTGTTCAGACATTCAAACATTTGCTCACAACTATCTGAACACCTGTGTGGTTCAAAAACGTAGGTTTTTTTGTGTGCAACAAATCAATATTGAATTCATGCCAACATCAAATGAACAAAATTATTGACTTGTTGGACATTTAAACTGAGGAACAAGCAGCAAAGATCCTACAGACCATCAAGGTTGTCAGCGCTCTCAATCTTTGAGTTGCTCGGCTGCTCCTCTTCCTCAGATTCTTGTGGAACTCCTTCCAGGGCATTCCCAAGAACGCCGTTTTCCATCCTTAAAGAGAGGAATGAGGTTTTGATGTAGAGGTTTGGAAAATAGTGAGAGAGACTACTGCTCCAAATATTTGACAGAAATGCACTGGGGCTTTATGAAATGCTGTCCCACTTCAATCACTTTTACGCCATTTTAAAAAGACTTCCTCAGTGGCGCCTTAAATATGGTTGTGCCATTTTTAGGTTAAAAAACAAACAAAAAAGTTTTCTAGGACAGTTTTTGCAGAGCGGCAGGAGCTCTTTGGAAATTTGCTGCAGAGTTGTGAGGCAGGCTGTTGCCACTAGGTACGCTCTCCCCTTCCTGTCATCTATCCGTCAGGAGTTTTGCCGCTATCTCACAGCCCCGTTACACTACTTACAAGCTTTTTCCAACAGCCTTTTTGCAGCTAGACCTGATTCACAATGATTAGAACAAAGACATGTAACATTAAGCTCCAATTTTCTTTATATTTGTCCTCCATAATCAGAAAACCACCACAACAACATGCTAAAAAAATAAAATAAAATGCTTTTTCAGCAATGTAAATTAATGCAAGATGCAAATATTCCTATTAAAGTAGACCGGGATCTACGTAGAGAGACTATTGCCGCCAACATTTGACAGAAATACACTAGTGCTTTATGAACTGCTGACAGATTTTAACTTTCAACAAAAACATACAAACTTTGATGTTGCAGTATTTTAAAGAGATTTCTTGTTAGGGACAGGAAGCTGAACTTTAGAAATACAATTTGTCGTGATTTTTGGCAGACCTGGCAAGCTCCAAAAGAGACTTTCCATACAGGAAGACGGCCTCCCCGCACTCATCTGCAGTGTCCCCGTACCTCGATGCTCTGCAGGAACAAAGATGGGAAGTTGAAAAACACCAAATTACACAGTTTAGGAATAAACCACTTTTGAGGGAAATGAGGGGAGCGCCAACTCCAGGACCAACTCACAGAATGCTACAAGCATCTTGGAAGACATTGACAGCCGAGACGACATCCCCCATTACAAGATGCCTTTTCCCCGTTCCGATTAATTTTTTAGCCTCCTCCATCACGTCAACCGAGCTGCATGAAAGAGAGACGAAAACAAGTGAGAACTCGTGCGAGTTAAGCTAACTTAAAAATAACTAAGCGGAGACTTCTTGCCTGTCTGCTCCTGAAGCTGCAGACGACGAGCACGGCTTCTCCTCCGTACTGCAAAAAAACAGAACAAACATGTTAGCGACCGCTGGCTGGCCGAGTTTCAGCGGCAGCTAGTGGAGAAACTGGCGACGCCTTATTGTTGTTAGCATGTTGCTGTTAGCCAGCTAGCTCCCAGCAGAGGACTGTCATACGGAGACCTCTTCAAAGCCCACCAACTACCACCCCCGACACAACTACACCATTCAACCCCGCAGCAGCTGTGCGTTTGTGTGTGCAAGCTAAACTGCTGTTTTACAGCCGATAAGCTAGGTCACCGAGCGTTACGTGGCTAGCCGTGTTCCCTGTGTGCACCGATAAGAGTAAGACACAGAATACCAAAAAAAACAAGCTGTTTTTTTTTTTTTTTACCTCGATGCAGTGGACGTTTCCTCAGGCATTTAGACAGGAAGACAATAGGGAACTTAATAATAATAACGATAAAAGAAGACAAAAACCAAAACAAGAGTCTACTCTACAGTGAAAGATTTGCCGACAGCGCTCGTTGAATGGTCTTTGTTGGCGCGTTTAAATAGAGGGAAAAGGGCTCTCTATTTCCGCTTAAGTTGGAACGCGGGAGATTGGCGTTAAAGGGGTCGCAACCGAATGGTGCGTTTACGGTCTCGAGCTGAACTGAACGGCATAAAGGGGAAAATATAACCAGTTTCAGGGTCAATGAAACATCTCATAAGCATCATTATGCGCGTTGTTAAACAAAAAAGTTGTTATTTATGTTGTTATTTATCCTTTCTGGTGAAGCAGTTCCTGTGCAAAATCATTTTGCAAAACGTAAAATATGAAAAGTACACCATCCACAAACGACCAGACCTTAAACTGCATGATAGGCTTAACGGGGAATGTTAAACATTGTAATTAAAGAGATTTAAAGATAAAGCTCTGTAAATGTAAAGATAAATCTCTGGTCAAATTAGTTTGGTACGTCGAAATTACACTACAGAACACCATCGTATAATCATTTAGTTCCACGATTAAATTGTGCTAGGCATAATGACTATATGAGAATACATATTTCGTGTACCATCAATACTAACCAGTGAATAGCCATGTCGCGTGGCCCTGTTCTGATGGTTAATATTTTTCGAATGCGGCCCTGCAGCCTCGTTGGCGCAGTTGGCAGCGCGTCAGTCTCACAATCTGAAGGTCGTGAGTTCGAGCCTCTCACGGGGCATGTCTTTTCTTTTAGTTATGTCGTTGTACTTTCTATCCCTTTAAGGGTAAATATAAAGCTGCATATTTATTGGAATTTAGCATGTAACGATAATAAAAAACACTGAGAGGTCAATTACATGTTACATGTCAAGCAATATTTTCAGGCTGACAAGATGAAAGTGAGTTCGATCCTCAGACAGAAAAATCTTTTTTATTTAGCCATTTGTGGTCTCTGTTTGAGTCTACTATTGGCATCGTTTATACATAATGTATCAGCTTTTACTGTATTAAACACACACAAATATATATCTATAATCTATAGATAGGTACATATCTATATCAAGCCCATTGTATGGTGCGGAGTCAGTGGTGTGAATTTCACCGTATCCTTGTCCTTCAGTGTCCTCGCCGGGCCAGTGGCGCAATGGATAACGCGTCTGACTACGGATCAGAAGATTCTAGGTTCGACTCCTGGCTGGCTCGACATTTTTCGCTTTTTTGTTAATACGGTTCACTGTTACTTTTATTCGCCAGTTCGTAGGTATATAAATTCATTAATCAAAGCAAACTTGCTAAGAGCAATTTTACCTGGGTGGTCAAATGCAAATACAAACAAAAAAGATAAGCGCCCATAAGTTGATGTTTCCAACTTTTCTAAAACATACCTACAAGCCGCGAGTTCGAGCCCCGCATTAAACGTACGATTTAGGAGCTAATATATATTAAAAAAAAGGGTTCATGTAAAAAAAACTTACAGATGGTGACAATGTATTGACAATGTTCAAATATGTCACTACTGATTAAAAAGATGAACACATATGACACACAACTTTTTTTAATTAGAAATTAAATTAAAATACTCAAGTGTTCTTGAGTATCAAGTATGTAAAAGTCCTTTAATGCAGAGATTTCTCAGACATAACAAAAAAACATTCGAAAAGGTAACCATATCACTGTGTCTATCTAAAAATTCAATAATTATATTTGAATCAAATTGAATCCTTTAGTATTGAAATTGCAAATTTTAAGGAGAAAGCTTACTAAAAGCTTAAAACGGAATTCTTACAGAAAACACTACAAGATATTGTAGAAAAAAAACATAAAAAATTGTATCATCATTAGTGTTTAACTTTACAAAAAACAAACTCTATATAGAAAAGCATACAAATGATTAAATATAAAACAAAAGGTGCTTTGGACATGCAAACATGTTTCTCTGTGGATAGACTGCATGTTGTTTGAAGTGGTGGTGGTCATTTCCTCTGTTTTTTTTTCCCATATCCACGCTTCTCTAGATCAGCCCTCCAATTGTCATACGACTGAGTCTCAGTGGCTTCACAGAACCAGTTCCCGAAGTACTGACGGTGGGATGGTGGCTGTCTGCTTCCACCACATTTGCTGCATGTTATGCCATCTGTTTTTTTTATGTATGTCCTTTTCATAATACCCATTTGTTCTGCTTTCATTTTCCTCTTTCTGTATTGTTGAGTTGTGTACGGTGTTTTTGAAACAGCCTGAGGTGATGGCAGCAAAGAGACTTTGATCGGCACAGCAGGAGGAGGCATGACGACACTGAAGGGGACGTTTAAAATGGGTGGAACCAAAACCAGTGAAGTGGACCCTGATGGCACAATGAAGGCTGTAGAGCTCAATGAAGCAGGCAAGTCCAGCTTTTGGGGTGCTTGTGCCTGCAGCTGTGGCTCCAGTTTGACTTTTGCCTCCCCAGCAGTGTTAGGTGGGGACACAAAAATGTGAGGCTCAGCCAAGGACCCTATTCGTAGAGGCCGGTCTTTCTGGAGTGGACCAGGAAGTCCTTCCGTTCCGACAGAAGAACCGACAGAATCCTTAAAAACAAGAACAACTGTCTTAGTGAATCAAATTGAAAAGAAAAAAAAGACATTTAATCTTTTAAAGAAAACTTATTCTTACGTCACATGAAGAGTCTAACTGTTGACGAGTTGCTGGCAGATCTTTATTGGAGGCTGTAAAAGAAAAATTCAATCTCTTAATAAATGGTAACATGATACATCGTTATAATTAAAGCACTCCTTCTTTCCAGTTTGTAAAAACAAATTAATAAAAAAAAAAACATTCATACTACTTTATTTTGATCAATTTTTTTCAATAGGAAAGTTTTGCTAAACTCACTGCTCTGGTCACCTCTGGACACAGAGGTGGTGGCAGAAGGTGATAAAGAAGGAGATGGTGATGTAGGTCCAGGCGTTGAGTGTGTCGCACTCGTTAAAAGACCCTCAGGAGGAGGAGAAGGAGACCAAGAGGGGTCAGGCTGAGGGTCTGGAGCTGACAGACTGCAGATGATTGGGAAGGTTCTCACTGGCTCCAAAGTGGCCACAGTGAGGTCTTCACACTCTTCCGGTTCATTGAAGCTGTCCTCAATCTCCATGTCAGCCGTCTCCGACTCTTCAACAGCCTGTTGGTAATCTTGGAGTACTTTACCAGTTTGCTGGTAAAGGTACTCCACCCCCAGAAGTTCACCTGTAAAAGGCAAAGCACTCATTAGAAGAAGAAGAAAGGTTTTGAAGTTCTTTTCAAAAAAAGTGTGCATACCTGTGTATTTTCTTGGCCCAGTATAAGGAACAATTTCCTCGCCAAGGACCTCCTCAGACAAACTGTTACCAGCATGCCGCAGGAGATGGTCGTAGGAGCATGGCTGCTGTTTGTTTGATGTGGCTGCTACAGCGCGGTCTTCATTCCACCTGGCCAGCCCATCTAACAGGTAGGCCTGGAAGAAGACATCGCTTGCCAGGGCGCCTGAAATATCCATGGAAAAAATAAAAAACACATGTTTCCATGCATAAATTAATATGGCTTTCAATATTTACAATATTTTAGGATTTTTGTGTTTTAAGGAAAGATAATAGAACAACTTACCAGGGATGAATCTATTCAGATGAAGATGAAAAGATTCAAGGGATGTTGAACCTCTGGCACAGCGGTATGTGGGCAAACGATGTCCTCCTTTCAGGATTGTCCCCGTCCTGGTGTAGAGCTGGATGCCTGGGGGATCCTGGATGCAGGCCACATGTTTTGCCTGGGCAGCTAAAATGTTAGCCATGCGTGCCGAGTTGATCAGTGGGACCCCCAGAGTGTCGCGACCTTTGTCCCCGTCAAAAGCTTGGATGAGGCTTTTGATGAGAGCCAGAGTCTCCTGAGAGCCACGTGTCGTTCTCCTGCAGTGCAGGGCCAGCTCCCTGCGGCTAATGGACCTCATCACATCAGCTTCTGACGGATTTGTGAGCCTGGCAGACAATTTGGAGCGTTTGGCTATCTTCAGGGCTGTCAGATCTTCCTCATCCCACATAAAGAGACACTGGCTGAGGCGCCTCATGAAGGAAGCATATAGCTGGTGGGAATCTGTGGTGCAGCCCTCAGAAAACCTTCTCATGAAGTGCCATATGTCCAGGCGGATATGAAGGTCTTTCCAGTTCTCCAATATTCTTCGAAGTAGAGTGTTTCCGCAGCAGTCTCTGTCCACGTAAAGCACTTCAGGGGGAGGTACCCCAGCCACTGCATATCTCCTTATTAGTCCTTCGATCATCGGCCCCAGGCCAAAACCTTCGCTGGCGGTGAGCACAGATGTGACTATTTGGCCGTGCTCATTGCCAACATTTGTTGCCCAGGTCGCTGTTCCAAAACCCCCTCCAGCCAGTTTCTGAGCCACTTTCTTGGTGGAGGCCAGCTTTAAGATGCGTCCATAAGTTGATGTTAGTGAGGCCTTGACCTCAGTCAGCCTCTGGAGAACATCTTGGGCGTAGACTTGCATCAGCCACCTGTGCTTTGGAACAATAGGCATTGGAGGGGGAGGTGAAAACGTGACCGGGCTTATCAGACCCTTTTCAACAGCCCCTTTGACTTGTTTGCAGTCCGTCAGGTACTGGACAGTCTTCTTCAGCCACGTTTCTGAATGACTCTCCAGCAGCTTCCTCCTAATCTGGCTGCTGCTGTTCCCCAAACCTCTCTGGCGCATCAAAGTGAGCCACCCTCAGGTCACAGGCAAGCTTGGATGTGAGGATGCAGGGGAACTGCATCCTGTGACCCACATCCAGCTGGGAGACGATGGCATGGCTCCAGCTGATGACCGTTCTTTTGCATCGTTTGCAAAATAAATACTCAGATGCCACAAAGTACGTTGTGTCCACAGAAATAACTTGTCTGATCTTCTGATGCAGACCGGCTGAGGTCAGAAGCTCTTCGTGGCAATCTGAATGTGGACATGTCAGCTTGACTTGCCAGAGTTTTTGGGGCATCCAAAGAAAGAGGGGGCTGCCAAAATAGTCTTCGGGCTGAGGGACATTGGTTACGCGCAAGGGGAATTGCGGAGGATACCACCACAGTCTGTCCACCCTGCTGAAGTCCAGTTCAGGATGTCCTTGAGCTGTCCATTTGAAAAGAGCTTTGGACATCCATCTCTGGTCCACCTCAGGGAGTGTGTGAAGCCAGCCGGCTGGAAGACACACTCTTTGTGCTGAGAGGAAGAAAAAAAAAAAAAAAAAACGAGGAAAAGTCTATTAATAGAAATTGTGCATAGATGTAATTTACGGGGACACTTAAACCTCTTTCAGTAAGGGTAAACGTACATGCTTGAGTAAAGATATAAAAAATTCTATATAAAATGTACATACTTGCTGAGTGAGATTTGTCCCACCCTGCCAGAAGCATGCTCGAAGAGGGTCCTGCTACAGGGAGAGAGGTGGAGGGTCTGACTTGGAGGGTGAAGGGGGATCCAGCAGGCTGGGTTTAAAGTTGTGGCTGTGGAATGCAGCCGTGAATGTATCAAAGCTGAAAAACAACAACACAGCATTAACATACACTATCCGCGGTTACATGGGCAAAATATCTCGATCAAACCATCTGGGTTAAAATTCAACCGTGCGCATGGGCCCAGAAAACCTTTTTCCGATTAGAACAAACGTTCCCATGGCTCACACTTTCGGTCGGAATAAATCATGTGGGCATGCGCAGTAGTGCTGAAAATACCAGAAAAAGGAAGAGTCCCACAGTAAACAAACCTTTGCTGTCACATACATTTATGCAGCGGCTCTGTAATATACGAGGCGATCTTCCAAACGTGCTTTTATCAATGTTATGAATATTATGAAGCGCCTGTTCATTCATTATTTTATATTTAATCCGTGTGGTTAGTGCTTTTTTGTGGAAGAATGGAGCTCCCAGGAGAGGCTAACATGCGCTAACAACATTAGTCTTGTTTGATAAACTCATGCGCGAAACGCTGCAATCTGCATCTTGACTGCACGTAAATATGTGGGAATAATATCAGCCTTTATTTTGTCGGGACACGACTAGAAACACAGATCCACGTGATTGTTTGAACGGTTTTTAAGGACTGAGTGACATTCTGCTTCTAAAAGGTCACACACGCCCCAAAGCCGCTGTGTGAGCTGGAAGTCCAAGCTCTGTTCTGAGACGCACAGTTCTCCTGACAGCAGCTAACCGAGAGTGGCGGGACGGATCGCAGTCAAAGCATCCTCCCCTCAAACACAAAGTTATTAACCCAGCTGCTCTGCTCAGAGACACAGTTCGTTCGGTCCACCGGCACACGAGCCAGGGCCGCGCAGGGTCCCGCTCCTCCCCGGCATCCCCCTCGTGAGGGGTTTAACAGAGGCGGAGAGCCAGCGGGGCGAAGCAGAGAGGCGCTTCGCACCGGATATCCGCAGAGCAGCCAGTCGGTCCTGTTTGAGCTCCAAAGCTTTTTCTGGAGCGAAACGCCGTCTATGCGTGACGTAAAACTAGAGCAGTAGTGACACACGATCGGAATGAACTGTTTACACGCTCCATGACCGGATAAACTGATCGGTATAACCCACCTATCTTGATCGGAAAGAAATTTTGATCCGAACGAGTCTGATTGGGGCAGACTATTCCGAAGGGCGCGTTTACATGATGCATTTTTCTTCCGATCAGGCATTCTTTCCGATTACTTTTGCCCATGTAAACGCAGCTACTGACAATAAGATTCAATGTGTTTAGGATTTAGAAAAAACAGAATTGTTTATTGTACTTATTGAACTCTCATATATCTAAGTTTGAGGCCGCACATATTCTATCTTTTATATTGTTAAAATGAATGACACAGTGTGGATTTGCAATATTAACCTTACATTCAATTATCATTACTATGACTCTGCCTTCGCTTCCTGCAATACTACAAGGCAATAGGGGTGCTAAATAACCTCAACACCCTCTCCTTCCCTCCCACTCATGGTGCAGAAAGAATTACGTACACAAATCCGCCCAGACAGGCAACGGGAATGGTATCCCACAATTCCATGCGGTGCCAATCTAACAGCAGCACCAAAGTTACACCGACTTAATTTAATTAATTTGAATGAAAGTAAAATAACTGTCTGATAACTACATGTTATTTTTAGGTTGACTGAACTCAAAAAAATATTTATCTTAACTGAAGCAAATAATTAAGTTACATTAATGTAAAAAAGTTTATCTTCTCAACATCCATATGTGGTCCTATCACCCTCTCATGGTGGAAAAAGTATTATCTGAGCTTCTTCATCCACTAAATCATCTTCAAATGGACACACCATGCTGCTGCACCTCTCTGAAAACAAACTGATTTTCAACTAAACCTGCTCCAGACCAGGTTATGTTCAGAGCATGAGTTGCTATGGCAACTTGACATACCCTGAAACATACCTCCATTTCTGGAACCGAAAGCTGAGGTTATCTGCTTCCTTAGCCTCAAACTTACCGTGGTAACTAGCATAACCTGCTTTCTGGAATACCCCCCAGCAGCCGATTGAATGTTGGGCCCTGGAAAATACCAAACTGGATTTCAAAGAAGCCAAGAAGATGCTTTCTGTTAGAAAGATTAGGCTTCCGAGGACAAGGGTCCCATCCACAGCTTACCTTTATCTGCCCTTTTAAATGAATAGGCTTCAGATGAGTCTGACAAATGTTATGCCATTAGCCAGTCTTCTGAATATGGGTTCCATCATAAAAGCTGAAGGAATGGAAAGCAGGTTGTAACCCATAAACTGAGTGGTGCAAACACAAGATGAGAAAATAAAATGCTTTACTACGGCTTTGTTTCATCATTGGATAGAGATACCTGTATTACTTTCATTTTTTGTGTGTGTTTATAAATACCAACAGCTTGTTTTTTTGGTGGATGTCATTTATTAAAATTATTATTTATTACTATTATCCTAAACATTGAACACAACAAAAGAAACATAAAATGGCAAAACTGGAGGACAACAAAAAGTGATCCATTGTCGTGTGATTGATTCCCGAAAAAATGATAAACGTTAAATAATGAAAACATCTACAATAACTTCAAGTAATAAAGGTATTCTTGGATGTGATCTCCTTGTGTGTGACTACTCGCTAAAACACGTGGGCTAAGGGCGAAGAATAATCACAAAGACGCAACAATCCACACGTAAAATGCCAGGTTGGTCATTGAGCTAGCTTAGCAGCTAATGCTTTGATTTTATTTTTGGCCTGACGTCTTAAAACAGTAATAACATCGGTGGAAAACACTCCAATAGTAAAGGTTCGGCTCATTCAATATTTCAGTTAGCCTAGCTTTCATTCGATTAAAGAGGATTTACTTGTTATTTTACTTCACAGTTCCATTAGTGGAAAAATCACCGCATGGTTGAACAACAATGGAGGACAACCAACGACACAAAGGAAAACAACCCTTCTATTATCAGAGTACGACAGGTAACACCGACCATCAGCAAAAAACGTATTATTACGATACAACATTTAAAGTTAAATTTCACAATGACAAGTCCGTACTTACTGTTATTAGTCCTGATCAACGTTGAAAACTGGACCAAATCTAACTCCGAGGCACTTTTCGCAATGTTTGCAGAGGTAAATGAAGCGCTCTTCTTTCTGGCATCTCATTGGTCAATCCTTGGTTTCCGCTCCGGCGGTCCGTCGCGGCATTTGATTGGATAATTCTTGGTTACTCTTGGGCGGGATTTTGGCGCCAAGAAGAGAGCTGATTGGAGGAGAGATTTGTGACGTGATAGATTCTTGCTAGTAGAGAGAGAGTAGTTTGATTGGTATGCAGTAAAAACTACAATCCTGTAAATAATTACAAAAAATAAAATTAAAAAGCCGAGCAAAATGACCTGTTATTTGCTTTTTTGTTTGTACTGGGGGAAATGGAATGCGAGTAAAATCTAATTTGGGACAATAAATCAAAATAATTGGGAGCTTTAGTGCTTGATTTAGTTTTTTGAATATAATACTTGGTTAATAAGATCAGAAGACGTATTCAATAAAATTGAGACAACAGTTATTATCTTTAATATGTTTTTCCATGTTAAATATTGAGCTCGACTAACAAGCGGCCAGGGCAGCCACTTGGGCTTACATCAGCGTCTGTATCCTTTTATCTCTTGCTGAAGTAATTTTTAAATTTTCTAAAACCAAATTTTAAAACAACATAAAATAGTAATTCCTATTTCTTGTTTGTTTTACAAACTGAAAGTGCATGTTTGAATGCCTTTAATATAAAGAGGAGTTGTTACTGTTTTATATAGAATTGTTTTTTCTATGGTCCCCATTGACCATACACAAGACTGCAGTTGGACTCCCTTTCCTTGTGGAGCTGTGACCAGAATATTAATTCAAGTCCTCACGTCCAAAGAATTTACACTGAACAAAATTGTATTTATTTGTTTTTAATAATTAGTGTATAGCACTAGAAACATATATGCAATGCTGGGAAAAACATGCAAATGAGAGAAAAACAGAAAAAATGCAAATAAACTGGAAACCATTTAAAACTAAGTTAACAATTCAAAATGTACTAGATCAAAACAACTGTAAGCGGTTTACGTTTAACTTACAGATGAAATATATAGATAAAAGTCAAAAACAACTGTGCTACTTCTTTAGTACACATTTGCAACTTGAGTACGAGTGTTGGTTTAAAAGTGGATCATTTTTAGCGGATAATTCATTTCTGTTGTAGAGAAAACATCAAATATACATTCGAAAGTTTAAAATGGCTTAAATGCAGAGGCTTCTCACAAACATGACTGAACGCCAAGACAGTGTCTATTCACAAATTTCAAAGTATTTCAATGAGTGACATTTAATTATTCATTGATCCATTTTCACTAGAATCACATTAAATAAGCGTCATTGTCAAAGTATGAAGGCGTATAAGAAAAATCAGCTAGATTCTGAATTTTACTCAAGCCATCCAAACAAAGAATATAAATCAGTAAAATTTCATAAAAAGTCACTAAAACAAATAAAGTAAGGCCTTCGTCAGAGGGCAGTAGAGGCGGCAAGGCGAGAATTGAACTTCTTTTTTTTTTCTCAGCCTATAATATGATTAGACTCAATCTTCCAGGAAGGAAAGGGAAAGCAGGGAGCTTTTTCTGGAACATCTTGCAGCCACAGTGAAACCCCAGAAACCACGGTGACACACCGTGTTAGGCCTCCTCCTGCTTTATATTTGTGCTGGGGAGACAAAACTCAAAGCAAAAGTCACAGCGGCAGACACTAACACCCCAAAAGACAACTGCATTGAACTCTACACCCTTCTTTGTGCAAACAGTGAACCAATTCACAAATTTTAGTTCCTTCTAGTTCAAACATGTCTGTATACGTGCAGTCATGCCTCCTCTAATCAAAGCTTCTGTGTTGCCATCACCTCAGGCTGTTCCAACAAAACAAGCTAAAAAAATTGAAGCAAAACAAATAAGTATTTTTGAAAAGAACAGTAAAATGCAACAGTTATGACAGGCAGTGGGCTCTGTCTCCCATTGTCCTAATATTTGCACATGAAGATCTGAGGTTTCGGGACGCTGTGTCCAGTGTAAAAGGTTTTGCATCATGTTGGACTTCACTTCTCAGCTTTCTCTGCTTTATCTGGATATCTCTGCTTCTGAGATCTCAGAGCAGAGAAGTAGTTCCCAGTTATTGGTGGATACTTGAGATATGCATGTCTGGACAAACAGGAGTCTTATTGTCCCTAGCAAGACACTAAACTGAATGCTAGTTGAGTCAACTTCAAATGCAAATACTGCAGCAATACCTTTGCCATGTGGTTAAAGGACTTCTTTCAGTTGTCTGCAAATGTGCACACAATTTTTTTCCCACTCTTGGTGTCGTAGACCCCAAAGGTTACCAGAGAGAAATCCTGAAATGGTAAAAATATATAATGATAACAGGAATCAAATTGTAACCTAAGGTCCATCAGCGTGGACACATTCTACAGAAGGGCTACCACTCAGCCTGTTTTTTAGCTTTTCCTGCCCTGCTACCTGCCGATTAGCTACAGCAGGGGTTTCTGTGTTCAAGTTAAACACCTGATCCTGGTAATCAACAGCAGGCAGTGAGGGTTGAGTGTCTTGTCCAAGAGCGGGAACCAGATCCAACATCAGAGGTCGACCTTTGCTCCACGACAGCAATACAAAGGCAGTAAAATCAAACATCTGGTAACAATTTTTAGCAACAGGGAAGCTAAATACAGCTTAGAATTCTAGCATACAAAATAAATAAATATAAAGATTGGTCATTAAATACTATTGCAGATTAGTTGCAACTGCATTTGTTTAACTAAACAAAGCTGCAGCTGCAAAGCTCACTCTGTAAACCAGACAGATGTTTTCACCAAAGAGGACAGAACCTCCTCATCATTTATCAATTGAAGTTTTTTGAGAAACTTTAGAACTGTATTGCTACAAACTATGTAGACTTTTTATGCTGTTTCTCAGATTTTGTATCACTTCTTTTGTTTTGTGTGCTCATCCTTTAAGGTCAAGGTTTAATTTTTAATCCCTTTTCCTCCTCCCTCACTGCTGTGGGCTTTGCAGCAACAGTAAAGGAGTGTTATAAATTTGGTCAAAAACTATAATTTGTTGCGTCTTTACATTTAATAAACTTAAATGGCAAACGAGATATGTATTTTAAATGTTTGAACTGTAATTTGTTGTAATTCTGGATAATGTTCCTGTTGCAAAGAGGCAACAACCATTTAAGTGTAATCAACTTGCAGTTCACAAGATTAACCACTAGAGGGTGTTGGATGATCACAGACTGCAATGAGGGAGTTTCGTATGAAGGGCCGTACATTACATAAAGTACAAATTTCAGCAAACTATTTTACATGATAAGAAAAATATCAAAAAACAGTAATAATGGACTTATGGAGAAGAAGTTTAGCTTTATATTTGAATATTTGATTTGAAAAAAAAAAAAAAAAAGCAGAAACTGCATTCTCCCACCATTGTTCTCGAATGTTTTGATTTAGAATAGAATAGAATAAATCTTATTGACCCCACAAAGGGGAAATTGCCTTGTTAGCTATTAAAAAACAACAGATGATATTTGATGGTAAAATAGCACTAAAAATTCAATACAAAAAAGTATTAACAACAAATACTGTCCAACATTTGTAAGGCGTTGTAGAGTCTAACAGCTGAGTAGCAGATATTTGCAAAAGCACCTTCCTGAGTGAGGTGTTATATGTGTTATATAATGAAAAAGATATTTTGTATTTCAACATTTTCTTTAAAAAAATTACAAACATTTTTTCAAATGGCGTCAATACATGAATAGCATAATCAACAGGTCAGCAACTTTGTTAAATCATGTCTGAATGTTTTTCCAAACTGTTTTGCCACGATCCATCCATACACCACTGACAGGAGCTAACAACTGTTTTACATGAGTTCAAGTTGTCCACGTTCACATATTAATTAAGTGGCCTAATTGAGGCGCAGGGAGGGGGAGGAGTGGGGGGAGGAAGAGGAGAAGGGGCGCGCGCTGCACATGAAACCCTCCAAACGCTCGCGCCGGGACTCTCAGGGAATTCATCCGAACCGCGCTCGACCATCGTCCGACTGACATGTGGCGATGTTCCGCGCAGGATCCCAGAACGCGGACCTGTGTCGGCTGATCCTCCTGGGCTTCTGCTGCCTCCGGGAGGCCGGCGGCAGAGCAGCCGATGCAGGCGGCTGCCATGAGGTGAAGACGGCCTACATGATGCGCCAGATCGGCCCGGTGGAGCTTGTACCGGACAGGCCCGGAACAGGTCAGACGTTTAAAAAAAGAAAACAATAAAATGCGGCTATTAGTTTGAGTTTAACATATATGTATTTTGTTAAGCTTTTGTTTTTACTTACTTTTTTCAAATTCTAGTAGAGTATTGCAATCAGTGCCCCATGACTTAGAAAAGCAAAAACTAACATTTATTATAGTTTCTTTTTATTTTATTTAATTATTATTATTATTATTTTTACAAAAATAAAGAATCTGACTTCAAGCTTTATGGGTTTGTCACAGTAAGACAACTTTCATACCTTTGACCTGATTTCCTGATCTAAATTATTGTATTTTCTTAAAGGAAAAATAAAATAGAAAACGTTTTTAAAGCTATTTTTGCTACGTAAATACTGGGATAATTTTCAGATTTAAGCATCATATGTGATGCAAACATTAATACTTTAGAAGTGCTAGGAAGATTGTTTTGTTTGTTTGTTTGTTTGTGTAGATGCAAAATGTCCTGAATGTTCAATCTGAGCCCTTCAAAGAATTTTGTGTTTAGTCTTTTCAGTCATTCAGGATTTCAAATGCAGATTTCAGAAACAGAAACAATATTTATGATACACATTTAAAAAGTAATTATTGTTTTATTATACCTCTTACAATAATCCTTAACTTTTGCACAAAAGTCTCCCAAAGCTCATAATTTGGAAATATCAGATCCATCTGAAGATAAAAGTACATCAGCTGTTTATAAAAAATCAAAGTTGCACGAGTTTTCAGGTAAGAAAAGGAATGATCAGAATGTATAGTTCGTTCCAAATTTGATTAGATCATTTTTATGTAATGCATATTTTTAGCTGAAAGCATTGAGTTATTATGTTTTTGCCAAAAAAATTATAAATGTTTACAATGCCTTGTTATCTAGCTGTTTTGACAAACACTCCTAAACAGGAGATCTTAAAGTTTGACAGGTCTGCTGTGGTGTCTGCATCACTCTGCTGTCCATTCCCCTCATTTCTGTCAGATCTCCTTCATCTGCTTGGCGGCACGACTTTTCCAAAGTGTAAAGAGCGACAGAAGTCATCAACTGCTAAAGCAGCATCAAGAAATGCTAGAAGTTCCCTTAATCCTTTCAAATTGAATCAGGTCATTCATAGGTGATCAAATCTGAGGTTAAATAAAACATTGTTATAATTTGAATAATACTTTGTCAGAGCTTGAAGGTTTTTGAAACGTTCATGGATGGAGAGAACAGCCCATTGATTGGCTCTGCTTTTTATTTTTTTATATTTTCACAGGTGAGTCCCTCCGATTATGCTCCCACCCGGGACCCACTTGCTGTACCGGTAAGATGGAGGACAGCTACATGACTGCAGTTCGCACTGAAACGCAGCAGAAGATGCGCTCGTACAGTTTTGAGCTCAAGTATCTGATTGCTGGACAAACCAAGGCCTACCAAGGTAAACCAACATGTTCAATGCGGTTTTAACTCTTTCTAAAGACAAAGTTTTGGCTTATCAGGCAAATATCAGCAAAATTTTTTAAGTTGTTTAATGTATATTGCACTTTATAGACATTAAGGTAAAATAAGATGGGCGCTTTAACGTGCATTGCAGAGGGCGATGTGAACGTAGCGTGACGCTACATACATGTGACATGCATTCATTAACGCGCTAAACACGCATATTTGAACGCACATTTGGCATATGGTGTTCACACTGGAATGTCGCTATCCAATACTAGCGCATAAACTTGCACTTAGAACAGGGGTCGGCAACCCATGTTTTCGGAGCCACATGTGGCTCTTTCATCCTTCTGTTGTGGCTCCCTGTGACTTTGGAAAATAATGAGTATTTCATAAAAATTCAAATTTATTTTAGTTTGTTCATTTTTCATGGCATTTCAAAGGCGCTGCTGGCTCCGTGCCTCGTAGAAACAGCTTCCTTGGTGGGCTCGTGTTTGTCGGGCGAGGGCTGCGGAGCTAATAGCAGGAGGACACACGGGGCGGCTTCCGGGTCTGGAGTGATTTTCTGCCGGGGGCTTGGCGTGGCGCGGAGCAGGGAGCGGCTTTCTGGTGACGGAGAGTTTGCGCCGGTGTTTTGGACTCGCGTGTGCGGTGATGTGTGTTTCAGAGCAGGGGAGCTCGTTGCGTCGGTCGCGATCGACCTGTCATCTTCGGGGACGTGGGGGAGATTGAAGGGGAAGAGAGTGCTTCTTGAAAATCCACCAGCCAATCAAAATCCTCACCGAGAAGTACGGGACTTGATTGACATGCAGAATGGCCAATCGGACATCCTCTGACACATACGTCACTGCAGACGCGAGTTTAAATTCACTCAGCGCAAACTCTGTCCCCCCGCAGCACATCACGTCCTCGGTAGACCGGTAGAAGTCCAGCAACCGGAGTTTATTGAAGCCGCCCCGCGTGTCTCCTCCTGCTATAAGCTCTGCCGTTCTCGCCCGATAAATACAAGCTCATCAAGGAAGCTGCGAGGCCTTTATACTCTTGCGGAGTGTGTGTTTGTGCTGAGCGGCGCGCGTGCCACGAGAAAGAAGGGGGGGGGCGTGTAGGTGGAGATGGGGGTGTGAGCACGGAGCGGAGGTGTGTGCGTGAAATATATTGTGTGTTCGGAGGAGAGCACTAAATAAAGAGTAGTCGTCGTTCCCCATCAATACTGATCAATACGGAGTCAGCAGCACCAAAAGCCTCATAATATGCCACGATGCTTCCCACATTGGACCGTTTACAGCAGAGCATGAATACGATGGTTGCTGCTTTCTGTCTTTGTAATAAAACGCCTCATCTGTTAATACAAAAGTATCTTTATGTAAACTCACTGTGTAGTTTTTAATCATCAGTACATAAACAATAATGTTGAAATAAACATGTAACTAATAAACATGAAGATGAAAAGAAAGAAGTACTTTTTTTATCTTTTCCGGCCCGCAATCCACACTCATGTCCTTGAAGATCGATCGCGATCGACGTAATGAGCACCCTTTATATAATATATACATGCATAATATATATATAATAATGTCAAAACGGGTTGTGGCTCCGAGTGCTTTTTTTTTCATTAGGGGCGGTCCCAAATGGCTCTTTGAGTAAAAAAGGTTGCCGACCCCTGACTTAGAAGATTCTAGGTGCAAAATGTCGAAACTACAAATCTTGCGAATCTTGCTAATAAACAAAATGATTAATTCCTCTGTTATGATCAATTTTCAATCTAACTCCCTGTTTGGCCAAAGTTCAACTGGTTTAACTTTGAATGTGTGTTTAATGGACGCGTGTTTTGTACGTAGAGTTTGAAAATGGTTGTAAAAACGTGGGTAGCAATGCGTTAACACTAGAGTTTTAAACATGGAAGCCTGAAACGCGCATTCACAAGATAGACTTTTCATTGACAGTGGTTGCTTGAACGTGCCTTGCCGAGGGCGGTGTGAATGTAGCTCACCGGTAATTCCTGCAAAAGACTTCAACTATCTTTTTACTTTACCAATAAATTATTATTCATATGTACAGATGCCCCGAAGAACAGTACCCTGTGGTAAAGTGACCTGTATGACTAAACATTTTCATACACATATTCTTGTTTAATTTTTTCCAGTGTTTTTTTAAGTCTGCATGTGTGATATCTGTTAGCATTAAGGTAACATCCTGTTGACAACTGCTAGTACGTAGAGGCCAAAAATGGTCTTAAAAATATGCGTAGGAACTTTTGAATGAGAGAGTTTTGAATGCAGAAGTCTGAAACGCACATATACGCGCTTTGACGTGGACTTTTTATTGAATGTGGTTGTTCGAGGGCAGTGTGAACGTAGCTTCAGAGTGCAAGTTTTAATTTTGGACTTAAACGTGCCCATCTTTGTTCAGCGCTGTAGCTAAAAGCAGATTCTCCGGGTTTGGTTCTGATCCTCAGTTCCACCAGCTGATTGCTTCCTGAAGATCTTTGATCTGTCACACTATGAACTGATTTGTGTACTAGCAGCAAACTTTAAACCAATTCTAAACTAAACTGATAGCCGTAAAAAAATAGGAAATAAAAACTTTATGTGATGGCTTTTTGCATCCAATTCTTCAAGGAAAAGTAAATAATGACAGACTTCTAAATTCCTTAAAAATAAAATGAAATAAAATGTTGCAGTAATATTACAGTTGAAGAGGAAGGATCTATCATATGCATCCCTGTCAGGCACTTTAAAGGGTCTAAAAGCAGCTGCAGTTTTGATAGTTAAACAATTTTGTCAAGAGCCCATGGCCCCCCTGTCATTCACACTTTTTGTGTTCATCATGAAATAACTAGTTTGTGTCAGGGTGGTGGTGCAAGGCCAGTTTATTTTGTGAGGCGCCGCAGTGGCTAGCCAAACAAACAACCGATGTCCGATTGAGTCTTTGAGGGAGCAAACTCTCAGAGAGAGCAGCGGAAAACTCTGTTACGACACCCTGCTCTCTTTCTCTGTTCGTTTTTCTGTGTCACTGCGATAAACAGGTTTTGTTCTTGACCAATGAGATAGCGAAGGATGAAGATTGTTTACATTCAGTCCGTATCCACAGGAAAGTGTTGTTGCCCAGGGCAACAGCCGGTCTCTAACGGACTTCTCTCAATAGAAGGAAGAATACTCTGCTTGTCCACTTGTCTCTCAGAGCTATTCACCGCGGTGTGGAGAAAAAAATGTGTGTGAGAGACTTGTGTGCTTCCTCATGCATCGGGCAGATTATGAGAATGGTGAATATGGTGAAACCAAGCACACAAATACGACAAAACTGCTTTTAGTTTTGTTCTGTCTTTCCCACTCCCTCCTCCAATTGTTTAAATGCATTCAAGTTCGATTTTTTTGTGTGCAACGGGTGGATAAATCATCCATGGATTTAATTAATGCCATTCAACCATGAACAAAGAGCGAATGGTCAAAGCCCAAAACTGGAGGGATGTCTGGGAGAAAAGTAGAATCTACTGCAACACCTTTTTTTTTTTACAAAAAATTGTTTAATAATATTACATTGTAGTCTAATATGATTGTGATTTATATCCCTTTTGTATTAAATTAAAAGCTTAGAAAATGCACAATTTTGTTCACTTCTTTGAACAGTGTTTTTCTTAAAGTGTATCCGTTGAGTTCTTCAACATACGGGCAACGGAAACCCAAATGTCCTGAAGCTGAGTTAATGCTTTTTCCATCCTTCCATTTCTTTATGCCTGCCTAATCCTCCTCAGGGTCACGGGTGTGCTGGAGTCTGTCCCAGCTGTCACTGGGTGAGAAACAGGGTACACCCTGTTATGTTTACCGCATAGCCACACAAAGACAAGTGAAACAAACAAGCATGAAACTTGTTCCTACTGGCAAATTGAAACAGATATGCTTTTAATTAAAATAATAAAAAAGGTGCAGGACAGCTCCCATTCCTCAACAGCTGAGCTGAGTCTCAAAGGATCCCTACCTAAAACCCTCTAGAGAAACTTAGACGTGCTTCAAGTGTTTGCGGGCTCTATTTACTCTAAGGGGGATTACTTTGGCGTGTGTGCATGTGTGCGAGTAAATATTTCTGCATGCTTGCATGTGTTTCTCCCGGCACTCGAAGACCTTTGTGCCCTCTCCTCCACACTGCAGCTTTTGTCCAATCACAGAGAGTAAAGAGCATATCACATGGCCCAATGTGGGGAGACTTTGCAGTGTCACTTGATGCTGTCTGTATTTGGGTTGCCATGTCCTGGACGTGGGTATGCAAACACAAGAGTTGCGCATACGAAGTGCCAGTGTCCGTTGGAGGAGCTCTGCTGTTGCCGAAGCCAACTCATCTGCCTACATGTGGCCCACATAAAAAGCTTGTGTTAAACAAAATGCTCCAAGGTCATTAGGCCAAAAATGATCTACCAATTTCTTCTAAACAAACAACTTCACAAGTTATCTCATAAAGTCACACTAAAAGCTTTTGTTCTACAATCTTTTACAATCAAAGATGGATGTTAGGATGGCTTTACACTGACCACACTTTTAAAATATTTTTGGCAACTGTCATCAGTCATAGACATATGGATTCAGAGAGGCTGCTATCCTTTTATTTGGATATAGGAAACAGAGGATTATGAGATTTGGCCTCTCATTAACACCTATCTAAAGATAACAGGGAAGTGACAACGAGCTCAAAGATGTATTAAGTTAAAAGCTATTTTGGCTCATGTGCGTTCAGAAAGCCAGTTGAAGGTCATTGAGGACATAAACATATCTTTAAGTTCTTGTCCCTTTATGTATATTAATTTACTAGACAGTTAAATATATGCGTATGTGGATCCGTGAGATTCTATATTTTTGCTAAAAGTCTGATAATAATGTATCTTTGCAGTTCTAGGGAAAAAGATTAGGTGATTATCAAAGTTTTATACAAAAAAAAACTACCAAGAGTTGCAACTTTTTAATTCATGGTTGGAAAAACCCAGCTTCAAAGTTTGAGAAACTTTAAAAAAAACATTTGCTTTTACTGCTTTCAAATTGCTCCAATGTATGTTTAGGTTTAGCTGAAAAGATATAGTGCAAAAGTTGCATTAAATTTTTGTTTTTATTCTCTCCTCGCAGAGACCTTTGACTCGCTTGTATCCTTCACGTCTGATCTGACCAGCACTCTCTTCGACAGTGCCTACGCCACTCTTGCATCTGACTCTCGACCTCTAGTGTTGCAACTCTTTAGCGACGTCAAACGTCACTTATCCGGAGACCCACACTCCTCCCTGGACACTGCTGTGCGCCGATTCTACGATGATCTCTTCCCACTGGTGTATCGGCGTGTACTCAACCCAGGGCTCGGCCACACATCGCGTTCCTCCCCTTCCACTAACCACGATGACTGCCTGCGGATGACTCGGCAAGATCTAAGCCCATTTGGACCCCACCCCTGGCTCCTCACCAGCAGCTTGTCTCGTGCGCTCAGACCTGGTCGAACGCTAAGTCAGCTGCTGAGACTTGCTGGAGAGGTTGTAAATGCTACGGAGAAGGCAACGCTATCCAGAGAGTGTGGGCGGGCCTTAGTGAGGATGCAGTACTGTTCCCACTGCAAAGGACTGACACTGATTCGGCCCTGTACCGGACTGTGCGTCAACATAATGAGGGGATGTCTGGTAGGAATCCAAAAGTTTTTTGCTTGATACACACTATATATACTATAATTTAGGTTTTCATTTATATTAGATTGACTGAAGTAGAATTGTTTTGCTGTATATTACCTCAATGCAGTAACAGAGTTTTCAACAAGTGGTAGTTGGTATTTGCATCTCCAGATTGTCTAATTCTTCCTTTTTTGCCTCCATCACAATGGGAGTTTGAAGTGCACAACTGACACCAAGCTGACTTTTCTCACATTTTCTGACTTTCAAAAACTGAAGTGAGTGCAGTTCAAGATATAATGACATGACCTCTGACCTTTAACACAATCAATTTGTAGCACTTTTGAGAAAGAATATGTTTGTAGAAATACTTAAATGATTTAATGCTGGATGATGTGAATCTTTGATGTGAAGATTAGGATTTCTGGTCATTTTGAACATCAACCACAAACCTGTGACTTCTTTGTGGTACAAAAGAGGGAAACTGTTTTATTTTTTTTTTTTTCAAAAAAGTGAAGATCCTGGAAAGAAAATAATAAGTGAAAAAAAAAACATTAACCCTTAGTAAGAATCTTTTTTTCTACTTTACAATTTGTTTAAATAATTTATCTTTAAAACAATTTTTATTTGTGTGGCAATGATTGATATTCATCTTTTTAACTTCTTTCTTTTTAATTACAAATAGTTTTCATGATATAACTCAATAATTCCACGATGAACTGTGCAAAGGAAACTGTCCAAATTTATTACTAATTTCTGAGTAGTAAATTTAGTCATTTTTAAATAGCAAAAAATCGCCCAATAATGAGGAACAAACAGTTTTTATGTAATATAACACAGATCAAACGTGTAGACACGAACTAAAAATGTATAAAACCAAAAACAAAGCAAAGACAAATTCAAATCTTTGTCAAAAATTACTTAAAAACCAAGCAAAGCTCCTCCATAGCTCTTGTTATGTTTGTTTTAAACCAAAATTGTCAAAACTGAACATTTTTGACACCTTCACTTTCTATTTTGAATGAAAACTGGCAAGCGCACCAGTGAGTTCAGAGACTACTGAGGGTTCAGGGCAAGAAACTGAGAAAATAACTGCTTATGTGGGAAATTTGATCTTTGTTGCACTTTGTTTATCTTTTTTTTTCTAGTTGGGTGTATCCGAGCTGGGTACACCGTGGAGCAGCCTGGTGGTGTTGCTACAACGGTTGTCTGGTACTTTAGCAACCAGCAGCAATCAGAACAGCTTGGAGTTAGCTCTTTTAGCTGTCCGAAACCACGTGAATGATGCTATTTTACATGCCCAACTGCATGGACCCAGGATAACAACTCTGGTAAGTAAAATAAGATGGGATAACATGTGATTTTTGCTTTAATTTATTCATTTTTTGTTAGCACTCTTTATATATAAATTAGACATTAAACACGTTGAAGAAAAGCTTACTTTAACCTGTAAAATATCCGATGTGAAGCAGACTAAGCCTATCTCAGAAGAAGAAGGCCATGAATCCTCCTAATGATAAAGTCATTAGGATTTTGGACAGAGTTAGAAAAGCTGTGGGATTCTAAAAGCCTGGCAGTTGGGTCTTCTTATAAAAGCCTTGTAGCCTTGTAGCTGTTCTAAAAACAGCCTCATTCTTCAGGGAATCTGGGGTTTCCTCGGTCTGTGTGTGTCTGTGCAAATGTGCATGCAAGTGTGAATGCAGATCCAGTGCCAGACAAAGACTGTGGTTGGCGGGACAACCGATACCCAGAATGCAGTTTGGTCCGAGTGATGAGAAAGTTTCTGTGGCTAATCTGTAGACAAACAGATGGCACACAACACATGCATGCATGCTTACGCTGTTGGAGGAAAAGAGTCACTATCCAACTCCCAAAGAACACGGTGGGCTTAGAGGAGTAGATTCCTTAGAGGTAAACAAACAAACACAAGCAAAATTGCATTGCTAATTGTGACCTAGTAGAAACGACTACTTTACAGATTGTTTTAACACTCTATAGTCCACTTACATTTGGGAAATCGGTCATATTTGCAGTTTAAAAAATAGTATTGAGCATGGTGAGCTTGCTTTTAAAATCCAAGGCTCCAGATATTCCTGCATAAGGGTATATTGCTTTTTTTAGTAGTAAGGGAGTAGGGAAGGAAATTGGACATACCCTTAACGTGCAAAGTCAGTTACTAGATGACTATTTTCAAAAGCAACATTAATATGAGACACTCAGTAAGAGTATGGAATGATTAATACATCTTTTAGGTAAAATTAGATTTGAGGGGAAAAATGTGCTCAACAATCTAATAAAGTTGAAGAAAAAAAAGGTGTTTTCTGTGAATAGTTAAGGTCTCAGGACAGTTTTAATTACATTAAAGTGTGGGTGACATGGCCTATTTTAATAAGCCAAAATATAGTAAATAGTCTCTATTTCATGTTGCGATTGTTTTTAATATTTTTCGAAAAAGAATAAATAGCGAAAAACGCGATATAAACAACGAGGACGGCCGCCGGCTTCACGCATTCCGCCGAATTCGCGCCGCCCTGTTTGTGACGTAACGAAAGGCAGACAACATGGCTAGCTGAACAGAAAGATGAAGAGGAAAGTTGCAGAGATTATCATGATGATGAATCACTTTTGCAACCGTATTGATTCGAACCCGAAAGTGAGGAGGATATAGCAGAAAGTAGTAGGTCTAGCGATCTCTTGAAAATGGTGGGGATTGCGTTCGGTTTCAATACTTTTTTATATCTGACATGCATTCCCATATCTTTCATGAGCTGTGGTGTTTCTTCAAAACAGTCTGCCTCAAAATGTTCGCTGCATAAAGTTGACGAAGCAGTTGGCACTAGAGGTAAGATCGGGCCTAAAAAATCCGGCCCGACCCGACACAGGCCCGCGGGCATTAAAGCCGAACTCGGACCGAACCCGACCAATTAACTTGATTTGCACGACCGAGCCCGAAGCAAACCCGAAATTTCAATTTAACCCATAGAATTTTTGACAGAAAAAAACCCGCCAGATTTCTTAAAGGTAAAATAATCTACATATTTTTATGATGATGAAAGCTATTTTCTTTCTAACAGAGAGTGGTTGCTGCAGCCGCGCGCGTATAAGCTCACTGTTGTGGCATAGAGTTCCGCTGGAAGCGCGGCGCATAGGTTCCTCCCTACATGACAAATGCATTTGATCAATGAAATAACGCTGGAACACAGAAGAAGAGGCCAGACAGAGAGAGTGACAGAGAGATCTGGATGCGCACTCGCTTCATTACGCGGGAAATACTGCAGCCGCGACGGTGCGCGTTTGCCTTTTCAGTTTCCCTGTCTTAAGTTTATCCTTGACTTCCTGCTGCTCCATATCAGGGATCCCTAAACAAAATAGATGCGGGCTTGCGGGGGAAGATTACATTCACGACACGTGCGCAGAGCTGCGGGTGGCCGGCGCCCCCCTTTTCTGCCAGTTGCTGGACCACAGTGTATGTCAATCAACGGTGGGCTGGTGACTGGTGGGAGGGGGCGGGGTCTACCTGTGTGTGTGTGGGTGTGTGCGCTAAGGGAACGTTCTCCCTCTGAGTAAGAAGAAGCTGGCTGTGCCTTTCGGTTCGTGCGGTAACCGTTCTGACGTACAGGATTAATAAAGAGCTGTTTGACAACCGCCGCCTAAGGAGCTTCTTTGCAGACATTACAATATATTTATTAAAAAAGTCAGCGAGAGAGAAGCCCGGCCCGAACCGACCCGAACGTAATGACTGTCATTTAGAGCCCGACCGGACCCGAATTTCGGGTCCGGTCGGACTCGGGCTCGGGCTTAAGATCTTACCTCTAGTTGGCACCCAATTCGCCCTCGTTCGCTGAACTTGTTTTGTCCATTGTTTCAGCAGCGTTTCTTGTTTTGGGAATTTATACACAGATACACTTTCACTAGATGTATTGCTACATCCAGCTGCCACACAACGACTTGGCATGTTGATGATTAACAGATTTAAACACGAGAGAAACGAATACTACCTGCTTTGTTTACCTGCTGTCCGAAGCGGAACTACGAAAGTCAATGCCTTTCGCGACGTCACAGGTCATATCGAGTTCACGTCCAGCCTGCGCTCTTAGCGGCAAATTCAAATCTCTGATTCCTTCGAACGATGTCTATTATTCATATGCTTCGGATTTTTTTCGACGCTAACTATTGGTATCAACAGAATCAGCGTTTAAAGGGCTTTTTTATTTGACAAAGTTGTTCAAAGCATGGCATCCACACTTTAAATTCAATTCAGTTTTACTAAACTAAAGTTTAGTCAGTTTTGCTAAACTAAACTGAAAAGGCTAAACTAACCTAGGCATCCCAGCCCTTAGACCCTCTTCCTCAGTAAGAAAAAAATCCTTAAAAAAAACGGCTTCCAGGGAAAAACAAAGAAGAAACCTCAGGGATGTCCACATGAAGGAGGGATCCTCTCCCAGGACAGACAGGCGATGTACCAGAACTGTTAAAGAAGAATGAGCTTATCTAACTCTACAACTACATTTACTTTTATATGAAACAGATTATTATCCAGCTAAATTCCTTTTGATAAACATCACATGGTGGATTGTACACTTAAATACTCTAGACCAGTGTTTTTCAACCAGTGTGCCACGGCACACTAGTGTGCCGTGGGAGATGGTCAAGTGTGCCGTGGGAAATTGCCCTTATTAACTGAAACATTTATGATCTCCAGGATTTCACCTCTTTGTTCATCCAAACAAGCCCTAAAAAAACACTAAGAAATAAGGAATATGACAGATCATAAAATACTTTTTTCTTTGTGTTTATTTGATTCTATTAAAGACATTTTGATAAAAATGACGGTACCGATTTAGCTGCAGCTTAATCTCCGTTTTAGCAAAAGTCACGCCCCTTTAACTGTCTCCACCAATCATTCTTGGATTCTTAATCACGTGTCATCAGTCTGACCAATCAGAAGTGGTTAAAGTCCTCACTTCCTTGTTGTGCATTCTGCTGATAAAGTCGCTCAGTTTCAAATAAAATACCAGCTCAAGCTCGTCTTTAGCGGTGTAGCTTTCCACAGAATCCGGTGTCAGACCGTGGAACAAGAGAACAAAACAATGAAGCTCAGAGACGCTGGTCTTTCTGCATTCGGCGGATTATTGAACTACATCTCCCATGATGCATTGGGTTAAAAGTAACAGCGTGGATCTCGGCCCGCAACTCGTCTCTCCTCTTAACGTCTTGAAACCACAACGAACACAAATCAAACAGTTTTTAAATCTTTTAACTTAACTTTTATTACATCTTTTAGAGAAAAAAACAGCTGCAGCTTCCAGCGTTTTCTGCCACAATTATAAAAAAAAGAATGTGAGATTGTGGAGGAACTGTTCAAAACAGACTGAGTTTCTCCCGTTTTTTTTTTTTGTTTTTTTATTTTTTTGAATCCTGGTGTGCCGCAAGATTTTTGTCAAGGTTTAAGTGTGCCGCGGCTCAAAAAAGGTTGAAAAACACTGCTCTAGACAACCTGCCCCCACTTTTACAGGTAGATAAGGTGTGTGGGTCCCAGGTGCCAGGTCCCATGGTCTCTAGTGAACATTCATCCCACTGGCACACGACCACTCGTGAGACTTCAAGTTTTAAGAGGTCACAAGTGACTTCACCTTCTTCCCTTCAGCAGAGTTTGCAGTCCAGAAAGTGAGTACATTTGCATATTAGATGACCCTTTTATCCTTGCAACATGGCAAAAAGATAAAAAATAAACACTAGGGATGACACATGTAATGATTTTTATATTTGAAATTAAACTTTAAATTTGTTTATTTTGCAGGTCTTTACCACTTAAAAGTTCAGCAGGGGGTAAAAGCCGGAGCTTGAAAAAACTGTCAAGGTCAGTTTTGTCTAATTTTTCTACACTAAAGCACTAAATGTTAAAAGCAAAACAAAAAAAGTAGTCAATCAATTTTGTTGCATTTATATATAGGATGACCAAAAACTAAGTTAATATTGAATTATACATGTTTAAGAAGATTTCACATCCAGAAAACATTGTAAACATGGTCTTTTGTTTAATTTTCGGATCAGCATATTCCAGGATTCAGTTTCAAAATTCTATATTCAATCTAATTTGTGTTTTATATTTGTTAAAATAGGTTGCAAAACTCATTGAGGAAGAAATTCTCTGTTGTATGACCATGTAGTGTCCCACCATTGGTTACTTCATAGGAATCAATGTGTTGTGTGTATTTTCAACCCCTTTTTTTCTTTTAGTAATTCAGTCAGTCAGTATTAATACTGTATGCTAAAAAAAATAGTTTAATTGGAACTTTTTATGAACCAATGGAAGTTTAAAAGTTGTTGTAGTGAAACACATTTAAAAATATTCCCAGTGAAAAAAATACTGTAAATATTTGGGCCCTCTATAAATATATATATATATATATATATATATATATATATATATATATATATATATATATATATATATATATATATATATATATATATATATATATATATATATATATATATATATATATATATATATATAGCTCTAATAGCTCTATAGCTCTAATATCCACAAACGCCAACTCCTATCACAGCTTGAGATTGAAGTGATACAATACAATGCCACGGGAGAGCCAGAACAACAGGTCAGAGAGGAGGTTATACCACACTCACACCCTGAGATTGGGTACACAGCCCCAACAACCACAGTTACGCTGAGCGAGGCAGCAACTGACCTGAAAAACAAGATAATGTCTACAATGAACACTAGGCAACCCCGACACCAGCTACAACGGTTAAGTGATGTACTGCCTGAAAGTCTACTGGAAACTGTGAATGAAGCATTGAGTGCAATCCCTACCACAACCATCACAGAAACCAATGAACTGGTTTACACTTCAGCAGCAGTGATCCTGGAGATGCTTGGCTATAAGAGCAACCATGGAAGAAAACAATACCCACCATGGAAGCAACGGTTAGAGGCCAAAATCAAGGCAACTCGGAAGGATGTGAGTAAGCTGACAGAGGCTCAAAGAGGTACAATGAGAAAGCAAGTACCTAAGAGGTACAGCCAGATGCCCATACCTGAAGCCCTGGAAACTGCCAAACAAAGGCTCCTAGCCTTGAGTAGCCGCCTAAAGAGATACACAAGAGACAATGAAGCCAGACGAATAAACAGGCTGTTCGCAACTCAACCAGCGAAAGTGTACGCTCAGTGGCAGGGTCAAAACAGCCGAGCAGACCCACCAAGGCTAGAAACTGAACAGTACTGGAAAAATATATGGGAGAAAGAGACAGCACATAACAGCAATGCCCAGTGGCTGGTCTCTCTGAGAGAAGAACACAGCAACCTCCCTGAACAGAATCCAGTAACCATCACAGTGGCAGACATCCAAGAAAGAGTCTCAGGTATGAAAAACTGGACAGCACCGGGCCCTGACATGATACATGCCTACTGGCTAAAGAAGCTTACCACACTCCACGAACGCCTGGCAGCACAAATGAACCAGCTGCTAAGAGATGGGACTCACCCCGAATGGCTAACGGAAGGGCGAACGATCCTGATCCAGAAGGATCCCTCAAAGGGTGCAGTCCCATCCAACTACCGGCCAATAACCTGTCTCTCCACAACATGGAAGCTCATGTCAGGCATCATTGCAACCAAGATAAATAGGCACATGGATCAATTCATGAGTAACACACAGAAGGGCATTGGTAGAGACTCCAGAGGAGCCAAACACCAACTCCTGGTCGACAGAACAGTCGCCCAAGACTGCAGGTCACGACACACCAACCTGTGCACAGCCTGGATTGATTACAAGAAGGCCTATGACTCAATGCCACACACATGGATCACTGAATGCTTGGAGCTGTACAACATCAACAGGACTCTAAGAGCCTTCATAAGAAACTCAATGAAGCTGTGGAAAACCACCCTTGAAGCCAATGGGAAACCACTTGCACAAGTGTCCATCAAATGTGGGATATACCAAGGTGATGCTCTGTCCCCACTGCTGTTCTGCATAGGTCTGAACCCCCTCAGCCAAATAATCAACAAGACTGGCTATGGATACCGACTCAGAAATGGGGCCAACATCAGTCACCTCCTCTACATGGATGACATCAAGCTATATGCTAAGAACGAGCGTGACATTGACTCCCTGATCCACACCACCAGGATCTACAGTAATGACATTGGGATGTCATTCGGGCTCGAGAAATGCAGCCGGATGGTGACAAAGAGAGGCAAGGTAGTCCACACAGGGGGGGTCTCACTCCCAGA
The DNA here is from genome assembly GCA_023969325.1 of Oryzias curvinotus. NCBI lineage: Eukaryota > Metazoa > Chordata > Actinopteri > Beloniformes > Adrianichthyidae > Oryzias > Oryzias curvinotus. Next base: position 9,294,379 of record CM043709.1, read on the forward strand.
AGGAACAATAGCAGACATTGAGGACAGTTACAAGTACCTTGGAATTCCCCAGGCAAATGGCAACCTGGAGCAGGCAACAAGGAAAGCTGCAACAGCTAAGTACCTTCAACGAGTAAGGCAAGTCCTGAAAAGCCAGCTCAATGGCAAGAACAAGACCCGGGCAATAAACAGCTATGCACTGCCAGTTATCAGATACCCTGCAGGAATAATAAGATGGCCAAAGGAAGAGATACAGACCATGGATGTTAAAACACGGAAGCTCCTCACCATGCATGGAGGGTTCCATCCTAAATCCAGCACTCTGAGACTGTATGCTAGCCGCAAGGAAGGAGGCCGAGGACTAATGAGCGTAGAAGCCACTATCCAGGATGAAACATCCAAGATGCATGAATACATCAAGCTCAAGGCCCCAACTGACAGTGTGCTCAGTGAATGTCTCAGGCAATGGAGAGCAGAGGATACAGTGCTGGAGGACAGATCCTCATGGGAGGACAAACCCCTCCATGGGATGTACCACCGGACCATAACTGAAGTGGCTGATATCAAGAAGTCCTACCAATGGCTAGAAAGGGCTGGCCTACAAGACAGCACTGAAGCGCTCATCCTGGCAGCTCAGGAACAAGCCCTGAGCACCAGAGCGATAGAGGCTCAGATCTACCACACCAGACAAGACCCAAGGTGTTGGCTGTGCAAAGAGGTGCCTGAAACAATCCAGCACATAACTGCAGGATGTAAGATGCTGGCAGGTAAAGCATACATGGAGCGGCACAATCAAGTGGCTGGAATAATATACAGGAACATGTGTGCAGAATATGGACTGGAAACCCCAAGGTCAAAATGGGAAACACCTCCGAAGGTGGTAGAGAATGAGAGGGCAAAGATCCTGTGGGACTTCCAGATCCAGACTGATAGGATGGTAATGGCGAACCAACCAGACATCGTAGTGGTGGATAAAGAACAGAGGAAAGCCGTTGTGGTGGATGTGGCAGTGCCAAGCGATGGGAACATCAGGAAGAAGGAACATGAGAAACTGGAGAAATACCAAGGACTCAGAGAAGAACTGGAGAAAGCCTGGAAAGTGAAGGTGACGGTGGTGCCTGTGGTAATTGGAGCACTCGGGGCAGTAACCCCCAAGCTTGAGGAGTGGCTACAACAGATACCTGGAAAGACCTCAGACCTCTCAGTCCAGAAAAGCGCAGTGCTAGGAACAGCTAAGATACTGCGCAGGACCCTCAAGCTCCCAGGCCTCTGGTAGAGGACCCGAGCTTGGAGGAGAAACCACCCGCGGAGGGTGAGAGGGGCGTTTTTTTTTTTTTTTTTTTTTTTTTTATATATATATATATATATATAGCCTATTATGTGATGATGATGCTGTTTTCAGCAACAGATGATCTCAATAAATAATGAAAGCATGTAACACCTCCAACTCTTCCTCACATTCAGCTGTGACAACTCTATCTTTTAGGGAATTTGAGGGCTCTATCCAGCGGTACCAGTGGTTTTTTTCTGAGTTACCAGAGATGCTTTGTGAAAGTGAGATGGAAGTTGAGCAACATACATGCTGGAGCGGCCAAGATGTTGTAGAGAGGTATGTGGCAACACCTTCTTAATATTTTTCTTGTACTGTTCTTTTTAAGCAAAAGCAGTCTGAAGACTTTTACAGCAATCCATATTGGTTGAAGTCAGAAAGGGAAATCTGATTGCATACTAAAATAATTGCCAAAGTAGTTCTAAGTATGTGACTTTTTGAAGGCTGATTTACACTGGTCCATCTGCGATGTGTCTCTGTTGTGTTGATATAAAAGAATAGAATGTTCAGTACTCGATCAGAGGGCTTACATTGCCTATGTCATGTCTGCTTCTGACGTCCTTCCTTCCATTTGCAATACAAGCTTTATGCAAGAGTTCTCTTTCCAGTCCGTTGACTCTGTCAATTTCACGACAACAAGCCACAAAAACAGGAAACACATCAGGGTTTTAAAATAAAACCTACAGTTATATGTTCAAAATAAAAATATATATTGTTATTGTGCTAAATCCTACAATGGAATTTTGTGTTGTTTTTTTGTCTGGATTTGGTGTTAAATGCTTAAAAAAGGACAATGGATATTTATTGGTATTGGCCAACCCAATTAAAAAGGGTTAGCAAATTGGATATTGGCGAAATTCCAAATTGTGCCTCCCAGAATGATTTTTTTTGCATGAAAACTGCTGAGCAACCAGTCATGTGCACCTAACGTAAGTGTTAGTGCATCTTGTGTTTTAAAAGTCCAGCACTGCTTTTTTTGATAGTATGTATTACAACCTTCTTGTCTCTTAAACTGCAGTGAAAAAAACATCCTCCATCATTCTTCACTCTATTTGCCTGTTTAGTTTTAAATGGAAATGAAAGTGGTGTATTTGTGGGTTTCAGTGCGGCTCCTCGTGTTTGCCAGGGGTGGGAGCGGTGGACGAGGTTTTTAAGGTTACAGGGTTCATTGGCGGTGTCTTTCTCATGGTGATTACATTGGCAGCTTAAAGTGGTAACAGGACAAATGGACTCGCACACTACATGCTCATACAATTCTTGCACACATTCTTACACGCCTCAAATACCCACAGAATGTGGACTGCAAGTGCTAATTTGACAGCCTACTGCATACATGCTCATCCAAAACACAGGCAGCTATGTACACAATGTGTTGCTTCCATGTAAACCAATTTTTTTATGATGAACAGGACATTTTATGAGCTGTTAAAAAGGGATGTTTAGTCCTTTAAGAATGTTCTACTCAAACAGGCTTTGTCACCAATGAAATGCAGTCATCTTTTCAATATGACTAAAAGCTTTGCCATGTTTTTATTATACTCAAGAAAATCATAAGAGATGCACAACATGAGGTTATGTTAAATTAGATCAATTTAGCATCAAAAACATTTATTCTGGTAAAAAAAAAAAAGAAATTCCAAAAAGAATTTTGTTTTGCAATCAAAATCTTTTTTAGTTTGTTTTCATTTCGCTATCCTAGTTGCCAAGACTGAAGCTGGCATGACAATATCACAGGAATATGTTATAGTCTTTAATTCTATTGAGTAATTGTCATATTTTAATTGCACGAGTGAAAAAGAAATAAATATATTTTTGTCTGCAGTTTCCTACTGGGCACAACCATAAATTATGCATATTTCATAGAAAAAAGAAGCATAAAAATAATAGTTTGCAAATGGATGAATGAATGAGCAGAGATTACCCGAAAGTAAGTCGTAAAAATAATAGGACTTAGAAAAGGCCAAATATATATATTTACGGCCGTCTAAAATGACTTTTTTTTTTCCAGTTTCTTGGTGGGACACACCTAGAACTCTTCCTTTGGAAAGTATCCAGAGCACTTTCAGAACATATGCCCATTCCACCTCTATTAATTGATTTCCTCACCCTATGTACAATTATATTAATACATTTAGCAGTCACTTCTATTCAAACCTATAAATGAAGTACACGGCAAACAAAACCAGAGTCATTATCAAGAAGTTAGTTGATTTTCATCTTTTTTTTAAATCTCTACGAGCCACCATGTGGGAAAAAAACTGAACATCTTTTATTTAGGTTCTTGTCCTTTTGGTTGTGATTCATAAACTAAAAATGAGCAAAGGTGAAGATGAAAAAACAGATCATGGAGTAAATCTAGAGCTTTTCCTTTGCGTAGGCGCCTTCACTTCAAAAGATCTACACAATGCCTGTATTACTGCAGGCGCTGTACCAATCTACTCTCAAACCTTTCCTCACTTTTGAACGAAGCCCTTAAGATACTTGAACTGTCTACTTGATGCTTTCCACCTGGTGTTCTAAATATGCACTCGTTGTAAACCAATCCTTTTTGCTTTTCTAATGTGTCACTAACAGTTTTACTTGATTCTCTTCCTACCCCGAGGCTGTTTTTTCACTATAGAACCATATAAACCCTTAACTTTGGTTTTTGTCTTGTTCATAAAAACAGACTGGTGGAAGAATTTTGTATAACATAAAATGAGAGAGGTTTGAAGATTGCGCCTTTTAGTTTGGCGTATCTCTTTTCTTAGTTCATGTACTGTTTTCAGGTGTTTTTTCCCTCTGTCACTGTCTCACCCGGTTTCATCTGATAATCATCCACAGGTGTCTTTAGTTAAGTCAATCATCCTCAATGTATTAAACGTTCACCATTGAAAGTAAACTCACTCAGATCTTCAGATGTTTTCTATAAGTTCTCCTTTATCAGCTGATGGTAATAATTTATCCGTGAAAAGTCAAATTCTTGTTTTTCCAGCTCTGTTTGTGCAATTGTAGCACAGCAGTAATCCTGCATCTTGACATATCCAATGTGGCGTTACAACGAGCTAGCATAGCACCTCTAGCCTATCTATCTCATTGGCCAGAATATCCTCTGAAAGAAATATTCCTAATTATTTTATGATCATTTTAGGGGGTGGGAGGGGGGTACAAAATCCTGACTTTGTGACCAAATTTATTTTAAACTATAACATGACAGTATAAAACAAATTAATGGAAGAATTGTGAATGACATCTGTTATCAGCGAACCCCAGGAGTCTGGAAATCCCACAGCTGAATACACTTGTCATCATTTGTAAAGTGCTTGGTGAAGTTTTTTTCACAGGCTGAGAAGAGATGCTGCCCTTTGGCCTGTCTTGGACAACAGCCAGTCTGGGGCTCCCTGACCTCTTTACATCTTCTTTTCTCTTTCACGTGTCATCTGCCCCTTCATTCATTCATTTAACCATGCATTCATCTCTCCATCCTTCTATTCAGACCTCCGTTTATCTCCTCTGAGCTTTGACCCACTGCACTTGAAAACATCGGTGCAAGTGAGAGAGGTGGAAGGCCGTTAATAATGAGGAAGGACTGGACAGGATATTCCAGAAGAGGAGTGCCATTTTTCAAGGACATTTTGAAAAAAATAGTGTCCAAGATGGTAATTTTAGCCCCGTTCCTTAAAAGGAGCCGTGCATCAGAAGAACAGTGGTAATGTAATCAGAAACAGCTTTTTTTTCCCCCTTTAAACTCCCTGACATACAAGTTACGCATACATTTTTTGCTAAAAATGCTTAGTTTTCACTGCAAATGCTTTTAGGTATAAAAAAATAGAGGAAGAATATGATTTCAACAAACTGTCCTGCTTTCCTGAAGAATTCAGAGAGTCAGCACTCAATTCAGCTTATTTCCTCCTCTTTATGAATATAATCCGAAACCAATAAATGAGTGTCTGTTGTGGAAAAAGTTACAGGATGGTTCATGCACTGTCTTCTTATAGGCATTTACCTGTATTAGCTGGATGCTTCCAGAAGAGGGAGGCAGCATATCACTGTGCTGTCTACATTTTTCTGTCATACTTGCCACCGCCTGAGGTTTTTCATGCTTCACACAGACAAAGATTTACATCAGAGACTTTGTACAGAATCTCAAGGAAAGTTTGTTTGGAGGTCAGAGATTAGGTTGTTTTTGGGTGGAGGGAGAAGCAGGGAATTAAAAAAAACATGAAAGTGACTGAGAGTTTTCCCATCTCATCCAAACCGCAGCACATATATTATCTCTGACTAGTACAACAAGAAGGGCAGGCATTTATATGCCTCAGGTGTCGACTCTTGCCATGCTTTGTGTGTTTAAAGAGAAAGTGCCTGTTTAATGAACTCCACAGAAATTCACCCAGATTTACGACAAAGGTTGTGGCAATAAAATTACACACTTCCTTCAGATCTGATCTGGACAGTTAACATCATTTTCTCTAAATTATGCTGAGTCTGACAGCCATGATGCTTTAAGCACTCACTGCATGGATGAGTCACACAGTGATTTAGGAGTATGCGCGTGTGTGCACGTGTGTGTGTGTGTGTTCCCATAGGTAGCAGAACTGTCAGTACTATGCTGGGGATTTATATCTTACACTTCAGATCTTATTAAATGTCACTCCATCACCCCTCTCTGAGACTGTGGCACAGTCTCTGCAATAGTATCATCCAGAGTCAAACACACACGCACACACCCCATCTATAGACTGCCCCATAGCTCTTTCTCAGCTCTGACAGCTTCAAAATCCATTCATTGTGGCAACAGTTATTAGACTGAAGCAAACCACTTCAGATACACAAATGATGCGCAAATAAGTGTTTCTGTACTCTCCAGATGCAGGTAACTACAGTAGCAAAGAAGATAAGAATAATATGTAGATGTATTTGTCAAACAATATGTAACTTTCCATTAAAAATTAGTTCTAAGTGGGGGCGATGTCCAAACATTTCACTTTGCATCCGTTGGTTTCCTGTTTTTCTTTTAGTTTCTAACCGTTAAAGTCTTAATTTCTCCTCATTTGCCAATGTTTTGTTGTGTGTTAAAACATGAGCAGTAATATACTGCTGCTGGTTCTGCATCTTTATTTGCAAATTACTATAGGGATGAGCAGCCACAGGGAGCATCTGTCACTTATTCAGCATATCATTGCTAATGTTCACTTCAGGCACCTTTCCTACATCAGTAATTGATTTCTCAATAAGATGTATTGTACAGTCCAATCTCCCAATTGCATTAGTAGGCATATTATAAAATTATGAATCGATATTAGGGCAGGAAAGTTGCTGGTTTAACTTTTGACTATTATTTATCATTTTGACGTATTCAGTGATTCCACATTGATGTATTGCATATTTGACTTAAGATAACTTTTTACCTCATTGTTGGTATGTCTAAGAAATTAAACCTAAAACATATTTATAAGCTATTTTAATGTCTAAAGACAACGAGAATAGAGTTGTTTTCCACTTAATGACCCACTCCAATGAAAATCAGGTTTTTGGTGTTTTTAACATGTTCTTATAGCAATTTTCTATTGCAAAATGGAGGAAGTATATTTAGAAAATTCAGCTTAAAATTGCGTTTCTGGGTATTACTTTATCTAAATCATTGTGAATCAGAAGAAAATGAAAAGAATTTCGTCTAAAAAAAAAGGGATGTGTGACTCAGAAAATACCCTGAGCAGACCACAAATTCTCTGCAATGTGGAGGGCAGAGTTGCGCCGCACCACCGGTCCCACAACTCAGGCAAATTTTGAATAAACTTCTGCCGCTCTGCTGAAACTATGTCCTAGAAAGTGGCTGGTTTTTTCATTCTGGCAAAATAGCATAATATAATTAAAAGACCCCTGGGAGCACTTTGAAAATAGCTCAAAAGATGATTGGAGTGGGACTTTAGTACCAAGTTTAAGAATGACATTTTAAGAAATTGCCATCTTTTTCTTTAATCTTTCAGTTCTTTGACTTCATTTGGGAATGAGCTCTGAGGTTCATTAGAGGAGATAATTACCAATCCTACCACCACATTTTTATGATTTGTTATCTTGGTTTAATGACATGCAACATTCCTTGTTTATCAGCTCAGAAATGTCTGCTTGGAACATTATTGAGTGTTTTTGTGCCCTGAAAAAAGTCTCAAAGTACAGAGTTCAAACTCAGAGCTGCACAGATATGTCCTTTTAGCTCCTCCCATCTGCTTGTCAATCCTGGCAACATTACGATTAAGAAACACAGGTATAATGATGGCAAAAAAAGTTTGAATTATTCTACAGCAGGGTGCATTGGTGATAGCACATGCCTTGGATGTGCGGTTTTAAATTTGATCCCTGGGATCCTTGCTGCAGTCTATGGAATCCTGGGATTTTCCCACAGGGAAAAGTCTGTGGTTTTTAATTGCTCTTTCATTTATTCTTTTTTTTCCATCCTCTTTCAACACCCTTTTCCTCTCCTGCTCTCTTTCTTCTTTAGTCCTCCTCCTTGCCGTCATTTTAGGGAAGTTTTTTTATTACTTCCGTTAATTTGTTTGTGGTACTTGCATCCCAACATCCTGCTATTAAGTTAAATCCTTTTTTTATGGGCAAGCATATATGTTTTTTATCAGTACGTTAAAGTCTCAGTGAAATGGCAAGTTCAAATCTTTGTGTAAACAAACATAAGGAGGTCTTCACCTTATAATTTAATGTGTTCACCAGGGCTTCTTGATAATCAATGCAAGCTTTTTTCATGGAGACTTTGCTTGAAATGTGTCTTGTTTATGTTGCATTACAGGAAAAAGATCCAGGCGATAAAGTAGGTCACATAAGTAGAGATTTGTTAATGCGGTGTAATTGCTGGTTAAAAGATCAAAGTAAGGGAAAGTATTTCACTTCCTTCAGCTTAAACTGGGCAGAGCAAGCAGGCAGCACACTGGGCTTCAGTGTGCTGTGGTATCTAATGCACACTTTAGTGACGAAGAGGTTGTGTACACATTTTTTGTCCTTATAGAATGATGTTGCTGCATCAGTTCCAGAATCTGTTAATACAAGTGCTAAGAGAATCTATATGAAACCTTGATGAAACCAATTTGTTTAAACATTCTAATTAATCCAATCTTTGAAATACTTTACTCACAAACGGCCACATTTAAAATAGATGTTATAGAACTCCTGAATACAATTAATGCAAGTTGTATAGATATAGATAGACAATGAAAATAAAGTTTTTGATGTTTTCAACATCTTCTTGTGGCATTTTTTTTCATGATGGAGGACATATATAAAGGAAATAAAGCTTAAAATTGCATTTCTGAGTACTTTGTACTACTGAGTACTTTATTCAAATTGTTGTGAACCAGAAGCAGATGTTAAATTCCTGTAGAAAAAAGCTTGTAAGTGTGATGTAGTGGCTACTATGGGAAACCACAGGCTCCCTGCTCCGCTCCATTCTGATGCATTCATCTTTTTTTTCCTCGTCTGAGGGGCTGTGGCAAGCTGCCAGGAAAGCACGTACACAGATGGATGATGGGAAAAGGGCGGGCTTACTCCATGCCAACATCCCCTTTCATAACCCAGAAGTGAATTTATAATGAACTACTGCCGCTCTTTAGAAACTATAAACTATTTTGCCTAAAACGGCATAATCATAATTTAAAATAGATTGAAAAATGATTGGAGTGGGACTTAAAAACCTTGCAACAGTTCTTAAAAATAATATAAAGTGGAATAAAGCAAACAAGTGTATCGCAAAGTGCCCTTCCTTAAGATAATGCATGTCATCATTTAGCCATCACAAGTTCAAGTTCATTGTATTCTGCTATGGTGCCTGACTGCCTCTTTCTTATTCACTTCTCATACTTTTCCACCATAAGTAAGAGATGCAAATCTAGCCCGAATAATTTTAAAGGATTCATTACACACATTATGAAATCCCTCACCAATACTTCTATATTTGTCCTACTTCAGGTTGAAATGTTAATTTTATTCCCTCGATATCAGATACATTTGGCTTTCATTTTAAAGGTGAGTCGGGTAAAGAATGATTTTTAATATATATATATATCCTTCCCAGGTGGTTTTTTCATTTTTGTAAAGCTAGATATGAAAGAATGCTTCAAGGCTAAATGAATTGGAGCAGAAAAAGACCCCACAGAGCTCACCTCAGGACAGAGACATTTTCTTCTGTACAGAGACTTGTAAGGATTTTTACTTTAGACACATATGTGCAATCAAATAGGATCTGGATATGAATAAAATCTGCAGAACAAGATTAAAGGCTTTATTATATTTGTGAAGATTCTGCAGGGATCTGATCTCAGACCAGCGGGATCAGCACGGCTCCAGAGGATGAATTCCCCACCACCGCACCATCTTCTTGCATTAGAGGGTCTCTTTGGTTCCCACAGTTGTCGTCTCAGTCAGAGCATGTTTGTGTATTGGAGGGTGTGAACGATAGCGGTTACTGAACTGATGTCTGATCGTGTTAGCTCACAAAGCTGGTTTTGAGACTTGGGAGCATTTTCCCTTCAGATCATCTTTATCAATGAAACTCCCATTTAGAAATGATGTGATGCTTCCCCACAGCCCACTAAAAAAATCAACACACATTCATTCAGTCTTCACCATCCTATTAATCAGAAAAATCTTTATACATGAATAAAAATAAAGAACCCGGCTGTCAAATATATCACTGATGTTGGTATCAACATTTTAACAAATGTGTTTATTATGCAGCACATAAAAATTTTGCAGAAAAATGGATTGACCCATTGCTTTAAACAACGGCAGTGTTTGACATATTAAAACACATCAGCTTGTCGCACATAAACACATATAAATGCATAAAAACATCATAAACCTGGTTATTAAAGGGGAGATAAGCTCAGTTTGCTATAGATTTGTATTTCTGAATCTTATAAGAAAATGCTTTTCCATGATAAGATCATAATTACATATTTATGCACACCTCTTTGGGTCAGGGAGAGTGAATGAATCAGTACCATGGCTATGGAAGAACTGGAAAAGACTAAAACCGAGAGCAAATGTACTTTTAGACCAAAACTTTTAAAAAGCCATCTGGTAAAAATCTATGAATGAAACTACCTGGAGAAAAAAAACCAACTAAAAATAAGTCCAAAGATTTGATTAAGACTACTTTAACAACATTAATCCAAACAAGCAGTCAATTCACAAAAACCGGCGACCGCTGAAAGTCTGTGGTTCAGGTCTGTGGTTCAGGGAGAGGGTGTAAATCTCGCGCCAGGCCGTACCCATATCCGCAGCAGGTCTCCAAGGTGAACAGCCTCTGGCATGTTAGAACATTTTGTACAGTGAAAGTATATACTTTTTTTTATAGTAAAGTTGCCAACATTTTGCAAATGACTTGTTTTCTTTGTTCTATTTTTTCTCTCCTTTTTTGACTCATAAATCAGTTTAAAAAAAGTACTGAATTTATGTAACTTGTTTTTAATTTTTTAACTTTTATTCATTCATGTTTTAGTCAAATGGATTTCTGGTAGATGGTACAAGTGGTACATTAAGAATTATGTTTCCTTTGTGTGCAGTTATGCAGGTCATGTTGCTGGCAGCTCTTTAAAAGCTCAGAAGGAGAACCCAGAGATGAGCGTGCGTAATACAGATGCAGTCCTGAAGGGGGCGAAAAAGAAGCTGGAGCAGAGGACACAGGTAACAATGGATCTTATGTTCATTTTAGATATAATTGATCAGGTGCAAAGATTGTTTCCTTTAGAAAAAGTAAGTACCGGTAGTTAAAAATGGTCTTGTTTGCTTTATATTTTTGAAAACAATATATTTATTTATTTGCATTCAGACATAGCATACCATTACCTTTGGGTATTTTATGTACTATTAGGATAAAAGTAAAGAAAAAAAAAAGAAAATAGTGATGATTGGAAAAAGGACTGAAATGCTACTAAATACATAATTCTGGACACTGTTCAAAAGAAGCCCAAATCTGAAAGATCTGAAATAAGAAACTCAAACTACATACTGTGTAGTGTGTATAGTAAATAAAGATCAGAAGGCAGCTGTGACAATTACTGACTCAAAGTAAGAATACCCAGAGAAAAAAGCAAGTTTAAACAATTCAATAATTCAATTTTTCTCTAGTTCTCTGTGCTGTAAACTCGTGTGTGGCTGAAACATAACCCTCATGTTCATCATTTTTTCTGTCTTAGTATGCTCATTGAATAACCACAAATGTCAGAGCTTTAAACAAATGCACACAATATTGTGTGATAGTAATATAATCAACCCCACAATAAGTACAAATTTCTGCAGGTTTTTTAAAAGCCTTGACAATTTAGTAATCTGATTACAGAGGATTAATATAATTTTATGAACCAATACCTAATTGCTACATGCTCCCAAGTAAAACCTATTGTTCATTATTTTTGCTGATGACAAATTTACTATGAAAAGCATTGGGGCTAAAATATTGTTTGGAATTAAACACATTTTTGTGTTGTAACCCACAAAATCCATGAATTAAAGTTGAAATAACTGGTTATTTAAAATAAATAAGATAGAAAAGGAGACCATTGCAGGAAATTATCTTACTGTCTGTTAATAAACAAACAGTGTGTCAATTTAGAAATTTAGAAATGCAGTGACGAGTCTGACATACAAAGTCTGACAAAAAATAAGATAAGCTTTTGCCACTGGAAGCAGGACATTGAAGAAAATATTTAAACAATTGGAACTTTTATTCATTGTTTGCATTAATTTTTAAGTAAAGAGTATAAGATTTTTAATCTAAAAGTATAAATTTGCTTCTTTGTCTTTTGGGTGCCCACTTAAGGGGGCGTCACAGCAAATCATTTGCCTCCATCTAAGCCTATTCTCTGCCTCCACCTCACTCCCCTTGATGCCGGAATTTGTTTCCGTTGATGAAAACGTTCATGTATGTTTTTGCTTTCATGTAGATGCTAAATTAAGGCAATTTTGGTGCAGGAGTGGTTTGATGCATATTTGCATCAGTAGGTGTCAAGCTGTTAAAAATAGGCAGCAGAGCATTTCTCCTTCATTCCTCACTTATCATCGCCCTCTTCAAGAGCTCTGCTGCAGCCTCTCTTAAACACCACAGCTCCTCCACAGGAGTGTTGTGAGGAACAACTACCTTTCCACTCTTCATCCTCTTCAATGTCTTCCTCACTTCATCCTCACTGAGCTTTGCTACTTCCTGCTTCACAAAAGCCATCTCTTCTACTGTGTGGTCTCAAACATTTTCCTAGTTTATCATCTTGTTTAAATCCCTACATTCAAAGTTCCTACTCTAAGTCCTACACCCTTTCCTATTTTCACTTTCTGGCTACAAACACATCTTCCTTTTCCCCATGCACCCTGCAGGTCAACACCACCAGTGGTGATTATTGGTAAAGTTCTTTGATTTGCATAATTGATTTTGACTTGACATCGGGTGGCTTTCCTGATGCAACCCATGGTTACCTGGGCTTGGAACCGGCACATGAAAGTACTGCATTATGCCCCCTTGTGGTTGCATTTAAAAGTGTAAAAGTGCATCTGGAAAAAAAAAGTGTAATTTTGCGGTAACATTGGCAGTTCGGAAGAACACATTAAAATATGATATGGCTCTTTACCTTCAGGGATATTTTTACTTTAGAGCCTTATTCCAGAGTCAGCCTATCCTTGGTTTTGATTAGGTTTGCTGCAATTCATAAGTACTTAGGTCAAACTCATTAAGACATTTATTTTTAGCTTAAAGTTTAACTTTGATATTGTGTATAGATTTCATACATTGATTTGTTATGAAATAGCAGAGATGATGTTGGAAAAGCTGTGCATAATTTCAAGTTTTTTGTTGCACATGCAATAACTGCATGCTAATCCCTGTAGGGTCATAAGATTCATGTGGAGATTATGCATAAAATTAATCAAAAAGTAGAGATAAATTAGTCATAAACTCAATATTTTACCTCTTCCTTTATTTATTTAGTGTATTTCATCTAAAAGAATGAGGAAATCAGGATTTATTCTACATTTTAAGTTTCTTCAGTTTTTTAGAGCTATCTTTCTGTGTTGGTTAAATTTAAGGGTGTATTCAGACTGGATACATTTAGTTTGCTTGAAGTGATTTAGAGTTCATTTCCCCCAATAATGCGGGACCAATTTGTAATCTGAATACACCCAAGTGGACAGCGCTCTCTGACCCATCTTTCGAGGTGGTCTCGGTTAGTTTCTAATTCACCTGAGCTTCGATTCGCTCTTAGATTCCTCAGTCTGAATATGGTTCATGCCCGGAGCAGAACATCTGGACCAAAACAGTCACCGTAGCTAGTGGCCACATGATGTAAACAGATTAGGAAAGTAGCAAGAGATGCGCCGCGGACTAAAGTAAAGCAACGATTGTCGTGTTATCAAAGAGGAAAAAGGGTCCAACTCCTTACATGTTAGAACAACACTTCTTACATGCTTTTCTGTGTTTCCTTTGAGCTGCTTTGATGTCATCTTAAAAGCTACCTTGTAGTTCTTGAATTCTCTTTAAAAAAAAAAGCCAAAACACGACAACAATGAGACACAGCAACTCGTTGAAAATGTGATTAGATGAGGCTAATTAAAACAATTTTTAACGTCATACACATTGCTTCTCGCTGCATTCCCGACAATCTTTGTCATAAACGCTTGTCAGTGTACTTTCATAGCTGACATCTCCTTGACAAGTCCTTTGCAGCATGCCTCCACAAGACCAAAATAGCTGTAAAAAGTGTTGTACCTGACATTGATACGTGCGTTTAAAGTTGGTCAGCGAAATATAAAGTTTAAAGTAGTGAGCTATGATTGCAAAAGGCAGGATTTTCCTTAATTTCTCAATTTCTGTCTTTAGTTGCTTTGCCCTGCCCTCGTGATTCCTGGCCAATGATTGACGATATCTTTGGTCACATGGTTTTGTCTACAAGCTTCAGTTCGAAATAGGAAAGTCCGCTTGACGGCTGTCTGAATACAGACCAGACATAAGGTTCAGGACTCGATCTGGACCAAATTAAGTAGACTCAGACCGGACCAAATTATTTTCCCAGAGTGAACACACCCTTAGTGTTTGATCCATTTATCTCATTTTAATTAGGAAATGCCAGCTCAGCTTTCTTCCACAGTTTCCAAACACACGTGTAATAATTTATGAATGTGATTTCTCATGCTCATTAATGTAACTTGTGCATTCCCCGTAGTGTCAAAAGAAACAGCTACTCAACTATTTTTGGTTTCATACAGGCTGAACCACACAGAGGGGCCATGGTCTGATTTGTTGTAGCTTGCAACTAATTAAAGGTCAAAGTAAAATCCCTTCTACACGGTGTGCGATCTTTTTGGACAAAAAAAAAAAAAAAGCAGACAATGAGCTGTTGTTGTCTTTTGAAGGCGTTTAGTCTTGCTACCTCTGTGTTTAGTCTTTTGTCTGAAGACAGAAATGCATGCCATTCATTAATTATCATTCTTGCCTGTCTCCTGTGCCGCGGATATAATGCCACAACAAGGATGAGTGGAGAAAGAAAGCAGAGCAGAACAAAGGAGCATGTCTTAAAAGAAAAATGATCGCAGCAGCCTTGGTTTGAAGATTTTTCTTTTTTTAACCCCCCTTTTTTTTGCTTTTCTTAAGGGAGGGGGTTGTGTTTTTATTAAGATATCTTTGGAGATTTTGTTAGTGTTGTGACTCACTTATTCCAATTAGAGTTTTTAGAGCCAATAATGATGAGCCCAGTCGAGCCTGTGGGAGAAGTTCTGAATGGAGAGGGCACCTCAGGTTCTTCTCATCCTACACAGCATTTTATTAAGTGACAGCTAATGACAGCAGAGGCAAGGGGACCTTCATTAAAAGTCTTTTTACTTTCCCGAGTAGTCATCCAGTGAGAGCATTCAGTAAGGAATGGAAGTCAACTTCCTTGAAGCTGTTGTGAACAGGATGTTACCTCGATGCTTACAACTATCACACATGGAAACGTAAAGAAAAAAAAGAAAACACTAGAAAAAAAATGTGCTTGTAAGTTAACATAAAAATAAGAACATGTTTGTGAAGATTCTCAGTCATGCAGGTCATGCTACCTCAGGGTACTGTTCTTTAGAGCAACTTTACATGTGAATTTGAATATATTGGTAAAGTAAAAAATACTTAAAACCCTTTGCAGGAATTTAATTATGTTCACGGGCCCTCTGCAACACGCGTTCAAGCAACGACTTTCAGTTAAAAGTCTGCCAATGCTTGTGCATTTCAGGCTTTCGCGTTCAAAACTCTGGTGTTCACACATCGCTACCCAAGTTTCGGACTCTACGTACAAAACGTTGAAAGTTAAGCCAGGTCGACTCTGCCCAATCAGGGACTTAGATTTGATTGTGAAAACTGGATGTTGTACCTTTTAATTCACTGAAGTACTAACCATTTGAAAATTGATCATAGAGGAAAAAATAATAATTAATAGAGCTGCAATGGAAAAGCCTGGAGCAAGATTTGGGCCAACTTCCTGTTTTATTTTGTAGTTTTGTCCTTTTTTCCCCCTTTTGTCAATAGTTCCAACTATTGCGGACTGATTCATCTTATAGTAGAAGTCACTTCATACTATCTTTGTCTTTTTGTTCATCTTGTCAATGTTAGTAAAACTAGCCTCTTTTGGATCCTTTTTTCATCAGTAGAAAAAATAATCAAGGGGCTACAAAGAATTATTTTAGCTTACACCACAGGGCAAGAATGTAATTTTTAACTGCTGCTATGTATTAACAACTGGATGCGCTGGAGTGTTGGGTTTGATTACCTGTGAACCTCACACAGCTGTGTTTATCTGTGGCTCAGTCTTGTATTGGTAAGTGATACATGAATGTTTTTGGTCAGTGTGGAATTGACTCTACAAAGCAATATTGTCTCACTGCTGTATTCATACCAAATAATAATACCCCCAAACCCTCAGTCCCGCACTATGAGTCTTTTTTCAGTTTTCCTTCCACACATTTAGAGACCGTTTTGGAGTCGTCATCTCTGTTAGTGTTGGCTTGCTGCTGTCAGTGAGCAGCTTCAGCGCCACATGGCCAAAAATCTGTTTAACTTCCAGACTTTCGTCTCGACTAAGAAAAACACTTGTGGTGGAAGCATGGCTGTAACTTGTTTTTGTCTTAAACTGCCGTCCGATGACTTGATGGTGACTCACTGCAGGTTGGAGCCTGCCTCTGTGTCCTTTTGGACATGCTGTGATCTAATAACTTCGTTTCCATAGCTACCAAACATCTACTGTATGATGGATGAGAGATGACTCTCCTATTTATTTAAAACACAAAAACAGTATATGTTACAATATTTATATAAATGTTTTGTCTATTTTTAATTGACTGTTATTTATCTTTTTGTTGTCTCTGCTATAAGTATATGCTTAGAAAATTGTGTACGCAAATTGTGTTTTACATGCTACTGGTTGGCAGGTTTTATTTTAATTTGTTTTTTCTTTCTTTTCCTCTGTAATTGAATAGTTCTAAAGTCACTTTTTGTGTGACTGTATAAAAAAATAAAAAATCTTTAAATAAAGTGTTAAAAACACATATAAACAGTAGTTGATGTCTTAAATTTGCCTGTTTGTTAAATATACATAAAATCAAGCTGCTCCCCTGTCAATGTAAAATGTAAAAATGTATTGATAAGTGAGCATGCGTTTATGTATTATTCAGAGCAATGCATTGCACAATTTGTGCATAACTGTACACTTTTGGCTCAAAATGATGGGAAAGGTCCATCTTTTTAGAGCTCCTACCATATTGTCATTTATCAAGGGGGTTATGTTTCATGGTTAGGTTGTTTTTGAATGTTAAAAAAATGTCATCTTCTTTATTGAAAAAAACTGATTTGTTCCAGACTTTTGTGATGAATGAAAGCAAACAAGTGAAAAAAAAGACAATTATAAAAGTGAACAATATAGACCCTTAAAGCATTGGATAGGCATATTTTTTTTTATGACGGATACTAAAAAAGGTCATAAGTCAGTAATGGGTAAAAATGAATAAATAAGCAGTGGATGTTTTTCTCCCTACAACAGACCAGTGGGTTTTATAGTCCACACAAATATAATTGGCAAAAAAATAAATAAAGGTTTTTCTAGGTTAGTGGTTATTAAGTGGTTTCTAGGTAGTGGTAATTTGTTGGGAGTAAATGTTATTAGAATGGGCAAAAGCTACTGTGGTGCCTTAGAAGTTTACGTTCTTTTTCTTTTAGCTTGCTGTTTTCTGAAATATGCGCATAGTGCCCTCCTGGGACATAAATGAATTATTCCAAGAGAGATAACCCCGCAGACGCTGCTGCAGTGTATCTATTTTTGCTAGACATCACAGTTTGATGTCAGAATTTTTTAAATGACAATGAAAAGAAGGGGGGGATTAAGTTTAGGCTGTTTTTTCAAACTCTTTGTGTTCTTCTTTCTGATGTTTACTTAGCTTTTCTTATTGGTGCAATGATGCATTTCGGCAAAAAAACAACAACAGTGTGATCTGTCGGATACAGGCGGATTTTCCTCTGCTTAAAAGGACACATAAAAATTTACAATTGCTCCCTGTCCTGCATGTGTTTTTATATTTGTTCTTGTTGCCTTTTTTACATTCATATTGATACTTTTCTGGTATTTGTTGCAGCAAAGGGACGAACAGTTTTGTCACACAACCGGCTCTACCATCAGCCTTATTGCTCCCACCTCTCCCTATAGAAAATGCTAACTGCAAAAATCCCACAACAATGCTAGTGCTAGTTTCTGCAGTATTAAGTTGAATTGTATAGCAAAATTTGGCACATGCTCTGCCTCGGGGTCTGTTGTTGTTAATATGGAGGTAACATGTCTTTCCACTGCATGTCTTCACACATGTTTTCCCCCCTAACAAGTTAAGCCATCTTTTAGTTATAAGTAGCTGAATTGTGTTTTGATACTGCACACCAGGACGGGAATAATCCACCCTTTTTAGGTGCAGTCTGAATCATATCAGAAGAGTTTTGAGTGTGAAAGTGTGTGTGCATGGTGGAACTGTGACTGTAAAGCACTTTGGGTCTTAATTGAGGTAACAAAGTATATAACATTTACCATTTTGGCACATTAAAGATGGTCATTAGTTTTAGCCTTTATCTCTCAAATTTGTCAAAGCAATTTCTGCCTTATTTTACCAGAATAACCTTAGCTCTGGTAGCCTTGGTTTCTATATTAATAGGTAGCAGATTTTCATTGTTATTCTTGAATGCCAAGTAAATGCTCTTTGGTCTCTAAATTCACGTCTGTGAAACAAGTTCAGAGCCTGCTTCTGCCTACGATACACAATTCCCAACTAGCATTTACTATCTTGACCATCTGTTTTACATGCTGACATTTATTAATTAGCATGCAAGGAAGCATGAAGTCTGTTTTCCAGTCAGTGTTTTAGATTTTCAACATAAAATGTTATAATTATCATAATGGGCTTAAGTGGAGACATCTTTAATAATGTTCTTTATTAAAATACCCTTCATGAAATTACCTTTATTTCTAACATGCACAAGAACCAACAAAAGACTGCAAATACAGCCTGAACGACTGGAAAGAGAAGCCGTAACAATCCAAAGCGCAGGAATAAACAATTCTTTAAAATTTATAGATTAAAGAGTTTTAACAAACATTTGATTAGTGATTATAATAAATTCTTACAAGTGCAATCTTTGAAAAATTGTCCACAACAACAACTGAATCAATAAACCAAATGTTTGTTGATCGCGAAACGTCATCCCAACATATCCCATAACCCAATAGGATCAATTATCTTTTCAACAGTGATGTGCATCGGAATAAATAAATAAAATAAAAGCTTTTATGAGATTTTGAGAGTTTTTAGTAGCAACTTGGTTGGGAAAAAAATAGTGTCCTTCTTACAGGAACTGCTGGTGGAGCTTGGCTGGGCCAGCAAAGGACGGGAACGGGGAGGGGAAGACCGCGGGGGAAGCGTGGACAAGAAGGATGGGGGCAGTGGTGAAGATTGTGATGATGAAGATGGCTGTGAAACATCTGGTCAGGAGAGTGGTAAGTCACATGTACACACAAACGCAACCAGACCAGCAGGCAGAAACGGAGAAGCAAACATGCACACAAACACACACTTGCCTGCACACTTCTCCTCGCGCTACAGAGTTTCCGGCTCCTACACCACAAACATTCTAATCCCACACACTCAATTAATGAATGTAAAAGGAAATACAAACATATGGTGCACCGACCTGCAGTGTATTTTTAAAATGCTGCAGCGTTTACATGTTTAGTTGCAGAAGGAAAATGCCTAAAGGGACTAGTTCAACTGAGCGATGTGTCTCAGCCCCCGTCCACATCTTCTATCGTGGTTTCTGCTTAACTCAGCAGATAGTTTCCCCTTTCAGTACAAATAAAAGGATAAACTATTAATCAGGTCACCCCAAAAACTTATGTTAAAAAAAAACCCTCAAGAGTTTTTCTTGTGATTTATTCATGGCACTTGTAGATCTACATAATTCACAGGTTTCATAAGGAGATCTCAGGATTCCTGTAGACCATGATGTAATCCTGTCGTTCAAATCTTTAACTTTTAATTTGTTTAAATAGTTTATGAGAAAACATTCATCCAAAAATTCAAGAAGTCAGATCATCCTAATTTTTTCTGGTGGCTTGGACAATTACTGTTCTCACCAAACCTGTAACCAAATTTAGAGCAAATTAGGAAGTGCATATGTTGCAGAAATGACCACTGAAGGTTTTTGTTTTTTTAGAGAGCAATTTTCACTTGACGACCATGTGACCATATGAAAAAGTTATCTTTCATAACAAATATAAACCTATGTACAGCCTGGTGTGAAAATCTCCTTTTTTTGTGCTTTATTTGCCTTTTATAGCTGCATTAGGGTTTGAGGCAAACCTGGCAGAATTACTTGTTGCAGTTTCTTAAATTGCAACTAGAGGCCGGGTGGAAGACTTATGAATATTTTTTTTAATCAACTGTTTTCATGTCGTCATGTTTAAATTTTATTTACGGAGTCTGTTCATTATAAGTTATTTTATGTTTTTGGATTTTCTGGTTGGTGAACCCATGAGTCAACGCAGAAAGCCTTTCACTTTACTTTTTTCCTCCTAATCAGCCACTTTGGGGAACATTTCAGCACTGCACTAAAAAGTGAGAGGACATTATAGTCCTGTTATTTCATATTTCAATATGACACATATTCAAATACTCTGCGAAGGAGACAGCAACCAAAAAAAAGATATAAGAAACACTTTGTATTCCTACAACTTCTTATGAAAAAGCACAACCTTTGTGTAAAAACACTGCACTCAGCTTTGGGAAACAAATAACTTTACAAATGAATTTTATATTCACACGTTAAAATATGCATCACACACACAGAAAGCACTTTTTACCACTTCTTAACACTATTTCTGATTCTCCCTGTAGCTCACAAAGAGGCATGACTGAGGTGGGAAAAAGTGTCACACTGCTCTGTGACATTGCAACACAAACGGCAAAGCAGGGGAAGAAAAGAAGCGAACAGATGCAAATAACAGGCTCCATGAAAGGAGCCAGTTGTATCACTGAGGAACAATGATACAACTGCCAGCATGTCTAATTCCGTTCCTTTGTGGTCTGACGGCTCGGCTATCCATCTTGGTAAAACCATAGTTTGGTAACTGTAATTGAGGGGAAGCTATGATTAGGTCAACACACAAAGAAGAACAGCGTTAATGGTAAATATAATCTTTATAACACGTGTAACACGGTAGAAATTGGCGGTAGAAATGGTCTTTTGTTGATAATTGTTATCTTTTTAGTCTTAAATTTATAATTGTATGTAGTGTCAAGAAGCTCTTGGAAAATGGAAAACTGCAGAATTAAAAGCAGTTGTCAGATGCATGTTAAAGAGTGGCTTTATCGCAACTTAGGCAATTTTCTGAGCCCCTGTTGAAGCAATTCTTTTACAACAAATCTTTTTGTTCGTATTCTGTAGAATAGTATCTTCTTCCATCACATGTCTGCTCACACTGGAGCGTGTTATTAAAATAACTCTGCATTTTGTGGTGCAAGCACCAAATTTGGCATGGATGTACTTTACCGTACCTCTTTCAGAAGAGCACATTAGCCACTAGAAAATCCAAGATTTATATTCAATATACATACAGTTGTATTGTATATATACCTCTCATGTTTAACCCTTGTGCTATCCTAGGCACTTTACCGTTGGGAGTTGGGTCATCTAGATTCACTAGACAGTGCTCTGAACCTTTCTTTTTTCAATTTTTTGTGATCTTCACTGGTTCAATGGATTACATGAAAATTTTCCACCTTTATCCACCTTTGTCATGGTAGGGAGAACACATCAAAGTAAGGGTGGGGTCATCCAAGATAGCACAAGGGTTAAAGACTGCATTTTGTGCATGAAGAGTCCATATTGTTGAGACTGTGGCAAATAGACATTGAATATGTTTGTAACAGTTGAGTGTATGGTCGCCATCTTTTCAAATGGCTACCTTTTTGGATTTTTCTTGTGGCTAATGAGCATTCTGAAAGAGGTGATCCTAAGACGCTGTACATTCATGCCAAATTTGGTGGTTGTACCACAAAATGCCTAATTGGCTCCGCTATCAGTCGCCCTGACATGAATATGATATCTGTAATTTTTGTCTTAAATATTTTGGAAAGGAAACAAAAAAGTATTACCACCTTTCTACTGGACTGTAAATGTTTTTATTTATTTATTTTTGTAGGGGAAGTATTTGTGGTGAAATCAGTGCTGACCCCACGGCAAAAACATTTGAGTCGACATCATAACTGTGGTTCATTAATATAAAAAGTGCTTTATCAGAGCTTAAAACACAGCCTTTACTGTCAGGGTTCAGTTTGTCTTAATTTTTAGAAAGAAAATTTCTGCATCGCCTCATTAGTCATTTCTGGAGGCTGCATCCTCTTTGTTTATTCTCACCAAGGTGATGTCATCAGCTCCCAAAGGCCCCAAACGGCACAGCTATAGGTTATAGGTTTTGCATTCATCAATGCTACAGTGTCCTGTCCTTGTTGGTGTCCTGAACGAGTGTCCCAGTAATGGAGAAAAGCTCCTACGTGCCTCACTGCTACTTTATGATACAGTGCTGTCTGTGGGTCAGCAGCTCACACAATACTGCATGTTCAAGCACGGGAGGAAGAGTAAAAAATGGAATATGTCACCTTTACTACTCGTGCTGTCAATACATGCAGTAGTTTTATTTCACAAAATTAGATTGTAGTTTCCCACAATACTGAACAAGTTTGTTTTTCTTTTATGATTAATGAAGGCTAGACTATAAAAAAGGAGAAATACGATTTTTTTTTCTTATGACTGCTTTAAATCTTAGTACTTTGGACAGAAAGGGTCTGGATCATCAGATTTATTTTGAATTTCTTTGTGATTTGATTGTTCATCTCCTGCCTTATCAGAACAAAAACAAATCTTGTTTCTTTACTCTTTTCTTCCCTAATAAGGTGTTTGAAGGCAACTTTTTTGCACCCTTGACACTGACCTTGATGTGATGATCATGACTCTGGATGTTCATTCCTCCAGCTGAGAAATGAACATCCAGTTTCTACTATTTACGCTGAGGATTGTTGGTGAGCATTGCTGTGTTAGGATCATAATATTTTAGGCTCTTCCAGAATCTGGGGGGAAGAATAGCTATGAAGAAGGCAAAGTGGGAATTTTCTGCACTTCTCCATGCTTGTTGGCATCTCTTTGAATATTAATGAACACCATACTCACTGAGGCTGAAAGAGCATGCGGTTCGTAGAGGAAGGCGATGAGGTGAAGTATTTTTCTGTGCATGTACAGTTTACGTCCCTGCTGTTGTGTAATTCATTTTTTTCATGTTTAGCACAGTTTAGAGTTTTTATTTTGTCCTTTTTTCCTTCTGACGTTAAGAGAAGTGACAAGGTCCACAAAGTGCTGAGGGAAAATACTTTGGTCATGCTGGGAGAGGAAACTGTTACAGCGTTTTTATTTCTTTACCAATAAAGAGAGGCTGAGAACTTCATGCAGAAGAAAAAGGAATGATGGGGTCTATTTTTATATATCTAAATATACTGTTGCATCAACGAAGCAGCATTTTTGATCCATTTTTTGTATGCTCCTATGGAGCCTACAGTTGAAAGTGGGCGTTCCTGGGTGGGATTGATCTTTGAATTTGGTATTGTCCTTCTTTAGACATTTCTTTTAAACTACAGTCCAGTTTTCATGTCGGTATTCATTATGTGTGTGATCACGGGGTGTACGTGTCAACTGAGGGGAGGGGGGAGAGCAAAGAAGTTGGTTGGTAATAATTGAAATTTTGGTGGCTACTATTCGTTTTTTGGTTTGCTAAAAACATGAAAAGGGATTTTTTTTTATTAAATAAAGTTTGATGTGATTGTTTCTGGATGGACTGTCCAGTTAGGGGACACCTGACCCACAGAAGGGCTTTTTTCTCTGCTGCTGCGCTGCAGGTAAACCACACACACATGGAGTAGATCATCACACTCGACAGCGCAGTGTTTTGAGGACACACGCAGTTTTAACCATTAGATTAACCATTAGATAACTTTATTTATCCCACGATGGGGAAATTCACTAGAGAAAAAGTGCTGACCCTGCGTGGGACCGATGCTATTTTGGGAAGAGCGGAAAGCCTCTGCTGAGCTTTATAGAAAGTCACAGTGGGTCCTCTATCTCGACGGCCAGAAATCAACATGAGGCTGTCCTCTCCAGACATTGATGCACGTTGCCTGAACCCACAATCATTTCTTTTGTCTTGGTGGTGTTAAGGACCAGATTATTATCCCTGCACCACCCAGTGAAATGCTCCACCTCACTCCTCTTGGTAGACTGATCCCCTGAGACGATCTTGTCTGCAAACGTAATGATGGTGTTACTGCAGTGGGTTGGGTTGTAGTTAGATAGTTAAAGCATACAAAAGTAAGAA
Organism: Oryzias curvinotus; assembly: GCA_023969325.1. NCBI lineage: Eukaryota > Metazoa > Chordata > Actinopteri > Beloniformes > Adrianichthyidae > Oryzias > Oryzias curvinotus. The sequence goes on from CM043709.1 coordinate 9,318,634, forward strand.
CTAAGCACACAGATCTGTGGTGAGTTATTGTTGACTAATCTGGATGCTGACATGTGGGAGCCATTTTTAAAATAGGCTCAGCTATGAGACAATAACAGAGGACTTCAGGAATTATGGATCATAGCTGTGGGACAGGGACGTGCTGAAAATCCAAGTGAAGACAGGAGATAGCCTAGTCAGTACAGATTTTGAGTATCCTCCAAGTCGGGTCCAGGAGCTGTCCTCTTGCATTCCTCCTCAGAGAGGGGGGGTGCTAAAGCTGTGTGGTTCTGCTTCTTTCATTTTTCTGAAAATGGGTGAAGATGTTTAGCTCTTTAACTGTTGACTGTTTCTTAATTTTGTTCTTGTGATATCCCTACTCAGATTGTCTGGCACCAGTGCTTTGCCCTATCCCCACATTTGAAGGTCTTGTTTTTTTTCCGTCTTTGAAGTTCTAACACATGTTTTTCAGTGAAACCATCCGGTGATTATGGAACTGGACAAAGTGACTTTAGCCATGCAGCATACTCAGGCAAATTGGCTGCATATTTGCATTTATAAACTTTATAGTGTAATCATTTAAAAGATTAGCTTTGACGGGGTGTTTAACGTATTCCGCATCTACATTTCTTCCACCAAATGACTGTTGGAAAATTTTTCCTCCATGAATTAATGCTCATCTTAAATTTACCACATTCAACACTTTAAGAACTTTTAGAACACTTTAAGTACTTTAAAAGGACCGATCTTAGTACTTTAACTAAAATATGAAGTCATGGTTTTTACATTTACACTAAAGGGATTGTCAATAAGTCATCTAAATCATAGTTGTAGTAAAAAAAAAAAAGTTTTGTAAATCTTCCTCTAAATCATTACAGTTTGTGTGCAATCATTACTAAGCAGTTTTCTTTTTTTCGTCAAACAGATCAGCTTTTTCATACTCTTCAAAAGTTAAGGACCCACTAAGTTAAAAATAGTTTTTTCGGTGTTTTAAACATGTTTTTTTATTTCATGATGGAGGATATATAATAAGAAAATTAAGCCTAAATCACATTTTAGTATTTCTTTATTCAAGTTGTTGTGAAATAGGAGCTGATGAAAAAATGCATGTAGGCTTACTCCACACCAACAGTCCCGCCCACAACTCAGAGGCGAATTTCTGATGAACTCCCGCTGCTGTGCAGAAATTAATGCCTAGTAAATGACATAGGTTTGTTTTGTTTGTTTTTTGGCTAAAAATAGCATAATCATAATTAAGAGAACACTGGGACCAATTTTACAATGGCTCAAAAGATGATTGGAGGACTTTAACATGACTCAACAATGTCAGAATATTTTTCTTGCCAGTAAACTCATGGATGGGTTCTTTTGCTGTTATTTTGTTTCGTAGGGAAATACTACTAATAATTTATACTGTTTTTCACCCCCTTATTGGTGAAATAATGCAACATAGAAGGGATTGATTTCCTCTTCCTAAATGATGCGATCCACTCTCCAGCTTTCATCTTGTTTCTCCGCTTCGCTCAACACGTCCTGTTATGTCAATAATGTAAATGTAATCACAGCTTCTGCACTTCTCTGTATTTCTCCCGTCTATGACAAATGAAAGTATGTATCTCTAGATACTAGAACCTGCAAGAGTCACTTTAAACATTAATTCCAGTCCAGAATGCTTTCTTTTATCTCTTCCTGCAGACGTGATAAGATATTCAGGAACTCTATGGGTTGTTAGCAAGTCTAAGAGCTATTTGTGTGTGCGAGAATGTGTGGATTTATATGCAGAGGGGGCACAATGACTGTAACCATGGTTACCAGGTGGTCTGCTCTCCCCTGGGTCCTTATTTGAGGGCAAAGAATAGAGGAGAGGCAGAGGAAGGGATGGAGAGATGGAAAAAGAAAGGAGGCATAATAGATATGAACCTAATCAAGCAAGAAACAAAATGTCTGCAGTACTATCATTAGGATCTAGTTTTTTTTTATGTTTTAACGAGTTGATAAATCTTCGATTTCCTAAAAAACTTTGTTTTTTTTCTTCTTTTTTTTGTGTGAGAAGTCTGTAATAAATAGGAAAATAAAACTCTCTGTCCTACTTCCTTGCATCTTCATCGCTCCATCATCTCAGTGGTTTCTTCTCTTGGACCAGATTCACAAACTCAGTCGTTTCATTTTAAAAGGAAAGGTCATTGTTGTCCCCATCTTTCAATGTGCTGCCTCCCTGCCTGAGGACATTTTAAGCTTCATGTTTAAAGTCCACTCCTGTCTTTACCAATGGGGTTGGAAGAACACTAAAGAGTCCAGTTAAGCTTCTAATCTTCCCTGGTGACTATAAAAGATCCCAGAGCAATACTTTGGATCGAATTGATCCATGCTGTTAAATGAAAAGTCTTTTTATGTGAGCAGGTGCTCCAAGGTTTGTATTTATGAATGCGGAAGCTTTAACCACAGAACTCCAAAGTCAAGCGTTTACTTCATCCCGCTTTATTGCACCACATAACCCAGTTTTATTTGTATTTGTTGGAATTGCAGCTAACCAAGCTTGTGTGGTCTTTAGCAATCTAACACTGTCTTCTCTGTGAGAGTTTCAGAAATGAATGGACCTGGGATACAATGGGGATGATACGTGGGTGGTGATCTGTGGTTGAAGAAGAGCTGAGCTAAAAGGAAAATATAAATTGACAAACATAATCACAAGACAGAATCATGATAACCTGAAATGCAGGGGTGGTGACACAAAGTGAAGCTAAGGAATATAACATAAATCACATAACATATAATTGAAAAAAGGGTGTTGTGTATGAGCATTAAAAACTAAAAGGAAAGTCACACGACAAAGTGAAGTCCACAAACAAAACAAATAAACAAACAAACCAACCAAAAGAGCTAAAGCCCTAAATCCTCCCTTCAAAACTAATCTAAGATTATTCTTGTCAATTTTCATTTACATAAAACATTCTTTCCTGTTTACCTGAGAGGAGTTGACTTCCACATCCCTGTTTGCAAGTGATTTCTAAACCAGAGAATATTCTGAATTGTTGCAACAGATATATTATTTCCATCACCCACTAAAACATCAGTTATTTATAATCTGATATTTTTGGAAGACATAGGATTTTTTGGTAATTTTTTAAAGCAAAACGAATTAACTTAAACTTTTATAGTTTAAAAACACACACAAAAAAGCACTTTGTGAACTCCTTCAGCTGATAGTCAGAAGATAGGTATCAGGTAAACAGATGTTCATATGCTGTGGTATTTTCAATTAAGTCGGTACACAAACGTTCATGTTCAGTGATGACATTTACAGACACTCCAATAGTACAATTTTATTCCAGATAAAGTCACATCCGGAACACACTGCTGTCTTATTCAGGAAATAATAAAAAGCATTTCTGAAATAAATCATATCTAGGATAAGAATGTACGTACTGAGAATATTATTTTTGATTACATTAAAGCATTGGGCAAACAACTGGAGGACCAACCCTGAGTCTTTTAAAACTGTTTAATTAATGCAAAATGAAATAAAGAATATTTTACAAAAGACAAAATAGAGAAAAAATACCATGAATCCATTAAAATGAATCCTAGCTTGATTGGGATCAAGAAATGTAAGTGTTAGACATTTTTGCCAAAAAAAAAAGAAGGTAAATTATTATGATGTTTAAGGCAGAATGTCCTAGAAAAATACAGTTTAGCTGTAATTTAGTCTTACCCCTAGCTAATTTAAGACATGCTACTTTCTCAGATGTAAGTAAAAGCTTTAATTTTTCTCTTTATTTTACAACCACGTTTCTTGTACATCGTCTATTTACCTTCTGAGATATGTTAGTGACACTGAGTGTCATTTCTAATCGAGAAAAAACTTCTTACTGAAATTAAAGGAACATATGTCCAAATTTGCTAGAGATTATAATTGTGCATGTAGTGATATATTACAGGTTTACGATTATATAAATGAGTACATACATATGAATATATAGCATTTTGGGCATCACTGAAACTTTGCCTTTACATTTTTATCTGCTATTGCTTGTTACCATATGTTTCAGACCTTAAATTTCTTAAATTTTCTCAAGACAGAGCTCACTGATTTTCTTAGGAACACTGCACTCAAAAAATGTGGTGAACTGCACAGTTTGATGGCTTGTTGCAGTGTTAACAGCTGCTGTAGTCAGGAACCTCGCAGAGTAAAACGTACTGTACTTCTACATAATTTTATGATGTGTTGCTCTGTATTTAATGTGCTTCAACAGCAATGCCGAGAGTTAAGTTTGACTCATCTGTTATGCTGCACTCTGCAAGGGCTGGTTATTGCATATGAATGAGGCACACATATCAGCAGTTTGCTAAAAAAAAAATTACACTTCATCATTTGATTGTTTTGTTTTGCTTTATAATCCGGTGTGTTTGATTTCAGAAAGTTGTTTGTTCTCCATTCATTGATATTAGTATTGATATTGGTGCAACAGATTTGGGAGACGTTGTTTCTTTTTAGATTTGGTCCCACAAGCTGCTCTTCATTAAACAAACTGTAATTCAAAAGCCAACAGGAGGAAATCAGGGGTAACGGTGGGTGCAGAAGAGTTGAAATCGATCATAACTGTCAGCTCATATTCATGTGTATATGTGCATGCATGTGTGTGTGTTGAGCCCATGACTGTGTTTAATAAGCAGCAGAGTTAAATGATAGTTCCTCGGGGAAGCAGCTCATTAAAGAAGTATACATTGCCTCTGCTTTCATCCTTTGTCTCTCATTCAGGGAAGAATGTCTGCTTTGTTTAGCACACTTTGAGCTATAAAAGAAGTTAACTCTGTCTAAGAAGCTGCAGATCAAGGCCCACTGCAGCGTGTCTGTTTCCCTCGTTTGTGCCTGCCAGTCCTCCTTTCTGACTCGCAGTTTGGCTCCATGCCTTTGCGAGCTTCTTCATAAAAACCTGATTAGACATCATCTGTTTATTAGCCCTGGTCCCTGCTGAAAGCTGTTATCCAGACACTTGTGCTTTTCAGAGCAGTGGGCTGCCCTTGCTTTGTCTAGCTTCGCCTCCCACAACAGCATCGCATGCTGCTGTTGATGTGGAGCCTTCAAAGAGTGACTCGGCTCTGTTTGTCCTTTCATCCACCTCCAATCACACTCGGTCCCTTGCTGCAGTCAGGCTTCAGTCATCAGCGCTTCAGTGTTTCTCCAAAGGTCTTTAGAGGCAATAATCTGGTAGGTTTGCCCTTGGAAAAGCAACGCATTATAACTTTTAGCATTTAAATGAAACCATACACAAGCCCTTGAGTTTGATCTTACTGAGAACTTGCTTTTTGGTACTTAATATTTAATTTGAAAGAACTCAACAAGAGGCAATGCAACGCAGAAAATCCGATCAATCCTTAGTTTACAATCATTAATAAGCTGTATGACAAACAGCAAAAAGCAAGCAGGACTTTCTGTAGGAATCAGATTAATTCTGTTTACAGAGCGAATATCTCATTAGGGATTGTTGAAACTGTATTTGAGGGCAAGTACAGTCAACATGGCTGCATTATTTGACGCCCATTCTGTCAGAAACCCCCATTAAAAAATTAAACATGCATCTAAAATCCTTGATGGCGATTAAAAAAAAATCACCATCAATATCCTTTTTTTTTTTTTTTTTAATTTTTAGCTTTTTTGTATCAAAACTGAATGGGTCTTAAGAAGTAGGCTTTAACAAGCTATACCTTTTGCCTTTCTCCTTTTCAAGCACGTTCTGTTAAATAAAGACTGTAATTTTCTTCTCTTTACTCAAAGGATTGCATGACCAAATGAATGATCATTGTCATCAGTGAAGGTATTGATTTATCTGTTGTTGTTTTAATAACATGTTTAAAATAAATACAATGAAAAAGTGAAATGAAAAATAAAAAACGAATCCTTAAAGATATAGTCCAGTCATTTTTGGATCTATTTTAAAAGCATTCTCAGTGGTCTTTATATTATGATTATGCAATTTTTAGTCAAAATCAAGAAACCTGTGTTGTTTTGTAGGCAGTAGTTCATTAGAAATTTGCCTCCGAGTTGTGGGCGAAACTGTTGGTGGGGAGCATCCCCCTTCCCCTCCCCAGAGCAAGGAGATTGTGGCCCGCCCTGCATATTTACCGCCTGCTCCTCATTCACAATGATTTAAATAAAGACATACTCAGAAATGCAATTTTGAGCCTAATTTTCCTAATATATGTCCTCCATCATCAGGCAAATATGGAAGTGATTCTGTAGGATAATTAAAAATAAAAGTGCTTTTTCATTTTCAAAATGAAGCTGCATTTTTTGACTCAAAATTAAAATGAAAAAGCAATCCTTCAAAATGTTTTTCCATTTTCTTCTTTAATGCTGCTTATTCTGTCCATCCTGACCAGGATGTCCCCTGCCTTCGCCCACAAGTGGCCGGGATAGGCTAATCCATTTCAATTGTCAAATTAGACATGTCTAAATGAATTTTGCTACACATTTACCAGTGAACTTTTTGAAAATGAAATGTCTTATACCATTTTCTTTATTATTTTAATTAAGTGACAGAATAAGCAGCGTTAAAGAAGAAAAGGGAAAAAAATTTTGAAGGATTGCTTTTTCATTTTAATTTTGAGTCAAAAAATGCAGCTTTATTTTGAAAATGAAAAAACATTTCTGGTTTTGACTTTTATTTTTAATTATGCTACAGAATCGTTTCTTAGAAAAATGCCACATGAACATGTTAAAAACACAATTTTCATCAGACTGGGTCTTTAATAAATAAAATGCAACTTATTTTGTTTGTGCATGCACACGTTTTTGCACACATTTTTACCTATTCACTCGGGCCCATTGTGTGACACATGAAACTATAGCAGCTCTTAGATGTATCAGTAACCCTTTGCTTTATTTTCTGTTTTTTCCTAATCATTAAAAAATCAGAGGCTGCCTGGTACTTGATGAGGCTGTAATCTGCAGCAACCTTTCACCGCACTCCTTCTGTTGTGTGTGTGCTGCCAGTGTGTGTGTGTTTCCTCTCTGGGGATCTGAGACCAGAGTAATGAAATGCTCATTACTGATTCAGCTGGAAATGCTCGAGATACATTTTCACGCCTACACACACGTGAATGCCAGCAAACCAGACACTGTTCAAGGTCACCTCTCATCATCCGTTTAAGGGGGGCGTGTGTGTGAGGGAGAGACAGAGAGAAAATGATGGTGTTATAGCTACAAACCGAGGAGCAACAAGATGGAGCATAAATGTAGCTTTAACCAATAGTTCAGTCGCCACACAGTACACGTCTGCTGTCAGTCATCATCCTTAACGTCACACACATACGCGTGTACATTTACCAACTGTTGCCCCTCAGATTGCCTTATGTCCCCACAAACGCGTCGTCTTAATCTACCTGCAGTTCTTTGGCACGACAGAGCAGAAGCTTCTCTCCTACCATCACGTGCTTTCACACCAGATAGGGGGATCAAAGCATAACACACATTTTTCCTTGACGCTTGTTGTGTTTATACACAGAGCATATGCAGCACAGAAGCACATGCAGTTATTAGGCAGAAGCTGTGCTGTCAGCTGGGTTTTATTTCACACATGTGACTGCAGGAATGCCGGAGAGATAATTGAACACAGTTAGGCTGATGTTTTGGTATGGACTTTTCTTGGATGGGTTTTTTTTTTTTTTTTGCAAATTAGGGACGACTGCTGAACTCAGGCCAAATAAAGGATTAAAGAAGTGCAAACAAAGGAGTTTTTTTATTAATTTGTTTCTTGAAAAGGGGACTAGGATAACTTAATAAAAAGTAATAAATCCTAACAATTTTGTTTGTTCTTATGAGACTTTTTCTTTTTTACAAGTTAGCACTGAAAAAAACTTTTTTTTAATGGCTTTAATGTAACTTTTTTTGTCTGTCTTAAGTCAAAGTTCATGTTTAGGAGTAGATTTTTAACAGAAACAAGCCCAAAATGTAGCTTTTTTTTTTTTTTTACCTCATAAACAAGTATTGTGCTCAGTGGTGCCACATCAGATTTGACTTTCATATCTAATCTGTCACACAGACACAGATTGACTGGACTTGCATTTTTGCCAGACGCTGCTTCCTTCCAGCTCTGCTGCTCTTGTCAGCAGTAAAATTGATTTCAGCATCTGTCCAGTGAACAGCTTCATGCTGTCCTTCACGGTTCTCTGCAAGCTGCAACATAAATTCTTTTTACAAAACCATTAATCTGGGAAATCAAATCTGTTTTGCGATTAGGTTAGAAAATGTTTCCTTTGATTCTTAAACTCTTCTGTATTCAGTGCATAAACTAAAGCTCATTTGGGATGTTTGTCACAGGATGTGGGGGATGCAACGATTAGTCAAGAGTGGTTTATTGTAACTAGACTTTTATTAAACAAAAAAAATCTTGCTATGATGTTAAAATATTTCAATAAACATGGTCTGAAAAGCAATATGTTGAGCCACAGAGGTCACATGGGTCAGGATGCAGATATGTCAGTTTTGTTTGCATGGGTTACATAAAAATTGTACATCTGATGAATGTAAATCTGCTCTGCTGCTTTGGATAACAACCCAACATCTTAGATTGATCCAGAAGCTCAATATTGGCTGTGAAGGACAGCAGGGTCTTGTTCTTAAAGGATATTGTATCAAGCAGCAGTGGACACAGTTTATTTTTCTCAGAGAATAAACTAGTTGAAAAAACCTGGCTTAAATCCCTATTTTCATAAAATGCAACTGTCTTCATGATCTTTCATAAAAAGAATCATTGTTTTTTAGCATGTTTGCTGGTTATCGCTGCGGTATCTCACTGAGGGAACAAACAGCTCAACAGCCATAAGATTCTTTAGTGAAAAAATGTGGTGTTAATATCCTGTAATGGGTCAAATGTTCTTTTACAAACATGTCTGTCTATCTGCAAAACAGGGAGACTCGAAAGGTGAACCACGATATAGTCAGGGACCACTATAATGCAAATAAAAGATGGTGATAGGTAGAGAAGATACCTAAATCAGGCATTATATTACCATTTTAGGGTTAGATTTTCAAGATTTAAGATAAAAAGATTAAGATTAGTTTCAGATCAAAGCAAAAAAAAACAAAGATGTTATAGAAACACAGGAAGGGTGTCGTCTGTAGGCGGTCTGAGTAATCAAAAGGCTGATTCTGTCCTTTAGTCTCCACAGCTCTGATTTAAAGACCAATTTATCTGGTACCCTATTGTCAAACCATCCAATCTGGCCGCTTTTGTTTGTGATTACTTAGATTACAGATCGGCAGGAAAACAGACATTTTCATCTGCCGGAAGACGAGGCAATGACGGATCACTGTCCTGGTGTTTCTAACAGCCCCCCTCTCCCCCAGTACATGCCGCCTATTTGTGTTAGTCCTTTCGAAGTGTCAGCTCAGCTCCTGTGGGGATGCACGGCGTGCATGGATGGAGCTGTTCGCTCTTCATATGCTGCATGGCATGAACAAAGCGGAAAGCTGTGTGTTGCCTGTGATAACTCTGACCTGGATCCTGTAGCCTTCAATTCACTGACAGGATCTTTCTAAATGCCACTCTTGAATTTTTATTCCCCCACAAACACACACACATCTGCCGCAGCTCACATAACGCGCTGCAGTAAAGGTCAAAGTAGCTCACAGACTGATCCGGTGTTCATCGCTCATCTCAGTAATGTGGCCTTTCATATACAGTAAGTGCAGGATTCTGCCATTTTGTTATTGACAAAGAAACCCCCGAAAGTGGAAGCTTTGGAAAAGTGTCTTACCTAAGATGATCATAAATTTGCTACACTCAGTAGTAAAAGAAACAGTTTTTACAAATATTTTTTGTTAAAAATTCAGAAAGACATATTTACAAATTCAATGTGAAATTAAAGCCGCAAGCGGCGTTGTATGGCCCGCAGACGCAACCCGCCTTCCACGCCCAACTCTACGCACCACCGCCGCCCTCACCGCCCAACTTTGATGAGGGATAGATAATCTGCATAAGCTAATAATGCTAACTATGCTAATCATGCTAGCTATGCTAATTTGGCTAAAAGTGCTAGCATAACGATCAGCATCATCAACTCGCTCGGAAAAACACATCAACTAAAATGCTAATTATGCTAACTATGCTAGCTATGCTAATGTGGCTAAAATTGCTAGCATAGCGATCAGCATCATCAACTCGCTCGGAAAAACACATTACCTAAAATGCTAATTATGCTAACTATGCTAGCTATGCTAATGTGGCTAAAAGTGCTAGCATTGCGATCAGCATCATCAAATGGCTCTGAAAAACACATTACCTAAAATGCTAATTATGCTAACAATGCTAGCTATGCTAATGTGGCTAAAAGTGCTAGCATTGCGATGAGCATCATCAACTGGCTCGGAAAAACACATTGTTTAAAATGCTAATTATGCTAACTATGCTAGCTATGCTAATGTGGCTAAAATTGCTAGCATAGCGATCAGCATCATCAACTGGCTCGGAAAAACACATTACCTAAAATGCTAATTATGCTAACTATGCTAGCTATGCTAATGTGGCTAAAATTGCTAGCATAGCGATCAGCATCATTAACTTACTCAGAAAAACACATTGCTCCGTTGGTGAAAGCTATATGTCATGAGTTGACAAAAAACCCACTTTTTTTCAAAATGGCGGCTTTTCTGTTGATTTTATCTCCATAGCAACCATTTTATGTTTTGTTTGCCTCGGGAGGACGAACGGATTGACGTCAGTTTCGGACAAATCGGGAAAAGTAAACTTTTTGTTGTCCTTAGCAACAGTGGTTTTATGCTAACCACGCCCACATTCCTTATATGTCCTTGTCTAGTGTTTTTCAATGTATTCAGATCCAGGCATTAATGCAAGCATTCAATTTTCACTGTATTGTATTGAAAGGCATGGGAGTTATAACAGTGCGCCACTTTGCTAGCTCGCCACGCGCACGCCGTTCAAAATCTACAACTTCTAATTCCAACATTTTTTTCACAGTAGCTTGCCATTGATGCCCAAAAAGTTTCGAGATGATCGTTGAAAATTTCAACGACAAGTTTACGTTTGAATCTGGTTGTAAAGGTGTTTTTTATAGAAAATTCAAGATGGCGGCCTTTTCCCGAGGTCAAAGGTCAACGAAACTCCAGAGGTGATTGTAGACTTACGCTAGGGACATGCGAGTCAAATTTCGTGAAAATCGCTCGAAAAAAAGTTCATTTTTCCATATTGTGTAAAAACGCGAAAATCTCAAAATGGCCGATTTCGGCACATAATGGCCGCCCAACCATAGGTCGTGTCACCATCACGTAATGATTTCAAAAGTTTGATTGGATATATCCAACAAAGTTATCTGGGTTTCGTTAGCCGATTCTTAAAAAAAAAATCCGAATTTTTTTTTTTTTTGCCGAGTCAGCACTATTTTTTGCGATCGTTTTTTGCTTACCACGGCCACAGTCCTTTATCGATTTTGTCGTAAGTGACATCGTTTTGTTCAGTGTGGTTCAGGGAATCGCATATTTAATTTTCATAACATTCCGATAAAATATGTGCGAGCTAGCTAAAATCGCGACGGTTGCGAATTCGCCACGCGCACGCCGTTCAAAATCTACAACTTCTAATTCCAACATTTTGTCCACAGTAGCGTGCCATTGATGCCCGAGAAGTTTCAAGACGATCGAAAAAAATTCCTAGGACGAGTTTTCGTTTGTATCCGTTACTAAAGGTGCTTTTTTATGAAAATTCAAGATGGCCGCCCCTTCCCAAGGTCAAAGGTCAACGAAACTTCTCTGGTATTTGTAGAATCAAGCTGTTGGCATCTGTATCTGATTTCATGAAAATTGCTCAAACAAAAGTGTCATTTTCCCATATTGTCAAAAAACACGAAAATCGTCATTTCTCAGAGTTCGCCACAAAATGGCCGCCAAGCCGTAGGTCGTGTGGCCATCCCATAATGATTTCATAACTTCTTTGGGATATCTCCAACAAGTGTGTTTTGGTTTCGTAACTGTATTTCAAAATATTTTTTTTTGGCCCCATAAGCGATTTTCGGCCCATTCATTTTTTTCACGGGAACGCTCACCGTGATGTCATCGACTTCGGGGGGGTGACGTTCTCTTTGCCGAAAATTCATTTTCAATTTATCCTAGGTGTGTGCCAATTTTGGTGAGTTTTCGGGTATGTGGCGGGGGTCAAATTTGAGCTCAACGGATCCGTTAGAAAGAAGAAGAATAATAAAAAAACATTCGAAAAACAATAAGAAGTTTTTTCCCCAGGGTGCTTCCTATGTATTTCAATGCAGCCAGTCTTTTACTATAGGCTGGGCATGTCTTTTTGGCTTTAAACCCGTCCTTTGAGGGCTTTTTGGGGCTTTTTCGTGTTTTTGTCGTCATTTTTGCGACTACAATTTTGACGTTTGTGCGATGGTGTTGTGCGTGTGTGTGGTTTTTTTTGTTGCGTTACACAATTGTCGACTTGTTTTGTGCTTTGGGCGACTTTTGACCCCATTTTTTGGCGTTTTGACGCGTTTTTTTGACGTTTTGGGGCTTTTTGAGTGTTCGACCCTCGTAGCAGTTACAATATGGTCCTTGCAGTTGTGACTGCTGCGGGCCATAATTAAGGCGATTTGATCAATTTATAAATCGCTGATTGCAGTATTCCCTATTTATTGTTTCAGCAACAATTTTACCTAAATATCTATTTAAAAGAAAAGGGGGATACAAAAGAAACCACACCCACCCTCTCCTACCCAAGCTCTGATCTTTGCTCATTATAGCATTTTGAGTCTGAAAGTTTGGATACAACGCACATTTTGTATATAAAGGTGATTTATTTGATGGTAAATATTAATTTTACTTAAAGTGTTTCAGAATTATTTATTTTGGATGTTGAGGATGAATGATGGCATACAGTATGTCCTCATGTCAAATCTGATGATGTATGGGACTCTAACCATAGCACTCTGCACTGAGTAGGATTGATTGTTCAGGATGTTGCTTTGGCACAAAAGCTGCAGAAATCCCAAATCCCCGAAAAACCAGTTCAGCCCAAAACAAACTGGCTCCTTTTCATTTTCATGTCATAGCAACAGACAGTGAGTGGGATGTCCTGCACAGAGGAAACCAGAGTAAGGAATGCTGCAAACCATGAGAAATAATTAGTTTTGTCCACAAGTATTTTAAATATAGTTTTATTCTTATTAGTTTTTATTACACCTTAAAGGCCAGTTCTGTAAAGATTAAAAAAGGTTTTAAGTGACGAATCATATTTGGTGTCGTCTACTCACTACAACAGTCAAACATTTTTGAATCCCCCCTCCACCCTCTATTTTTACAGCTGCATTTCATAAAATGTTGTGTATAATTTTTTGTGACTTTCAGCTCCGACATCAACAAACTCACGCCTCAAAGTTTAGAAACAAGAAACCAAATCTAAATCCTTGGATTGATATAGATATAAGAAATGAGTTCCTCTCTACACCAATTATTTTTGTTCCTAATTAGCCACTTCAAGGGCAAAGGCATGGCGAACTAAATCTGGAGAATAAATGAAGCCACCCCCTCTGGAGAATTAATGATGACACGACCCAGTTTTTTCCAAAACCGTTCAAACCAGATGTCACCAAAACTTTTAATTCCAATGGGAACGAACTAACACAAACAGACCACACACGCACACACATAAACACTGAAGAAAAAACCTGTGAGCGACTGTCACTGTATTTCATCATTCTGATATTTGTCAAGAGAACGCACAATAAAGGACAGATGCAGAGATTGTAACATTCTGCCCTTAACTAAATCATCTTAAATGTCTGCACAGTTAAAAGCAAAAAAAAAAAAAAAGGTTTCTGGAGACGTCTTTGCCACCAACCTTTCACATTCACACAAACTTTGCGGTGTTTTTCTGCTTCTCTGCATCTGATAGTATGAAACGTGATATTTGCGTTGACAAACTCATCACATTCCTGAGCAACGGACACATCTATTGTATGAAAGGACAATGTGACAACGTGCATTGTGACACAGAGTCATATTTCGTTCCAAGCAGGTGTGTGCGCGTCTGTGTGTGTGTGCGTTTTACCAAGATTGCGGGGGAAAAGAATATTGGATTAAGCTGTTTTCTGATCAAATCCAGTCATTTGAGTGAGTCTGTTTTACTCAAGCACTTAACGTTGCATGGTTTATGCAGAATGGCTTGAATAAAGCAATATCCAGCATATCTTAGGGTTTCTATGGGTAACAGTATGGAGTGTGTGTGCAAAACTGTACAAGGGTGGAGAAAAATCCATAAATCATTTAAGTCAAAACAGCAACCAAATCTAAAGAAAGAAATACTTTTATTTTCTGCTATTAACAAGCTAAATCCACCAACATGTTTTGGTTCATTTACCTGGTCTTTAAAAGAAAAAAAAAATTATAGACCAGAACAGCATTAATCCCTCTCAGTCATGTCTTAAGTCCCAGTAGGTCTGATTTATGATCTTGTGTTTTGGTAGTTTTAGTGCTGCAACCTTTGAGAAGAGGGCATGTAGACACCAGCCAGTCAGACTTGTGGGTGTGAGAACTTCAAATGGTTTTTGTACACACAAAAAACCTTATCTACATTTCCTTTCATCCTCAAAATGTAGATGATGCTAAACTTTGGGTCAAATTCAAATTAACCTTTGAGAAAGTAAAATATCCCGTTTAAAGATATACATCTGGTTTAGTAATTTGTGTCAGTTTCCCAAATAAAGTTAAAATTACATTATTTTAACATTATTTTAACATTTGGTATAAGCAAACAAACTCATTTAACACTAGCGATTTAGTTTCATACCAGGTTTGGTTTGTAACATGATGCACTTTATCATGTTTTTGTATCTAAACAGGTGACGAAATATCCAGCGGGCACAGTCCAGAAACAAAAGATCTTGCTGCTCCTTCTCATCTTCACCCAGTTCCTCCTCATCGCCACTCACCTCCACAGGTAGACACAACTTCCTGACATGGATACAATCTTTTTTCAGACATGATAATCCGTTTAAAGCATTAAGTTTCCTCTAAGAACAATTGAGAAGATTATTTTGATTTTCTCAAAAACATTAATAATTAGCATTTTCTACGTCCGCTGTCTTGCTTTCAGGGAAAAATGTGTTTAAACTTTTTTGAAGGGCACATTTTTGTAAAGAACATCTAAAATCTGTTCAATAAATATCACAGGAGGTGGGAACAAAGATGAAAAATGCTTTAAGCACAGGGTCAGATTTTGTTAGCTTTGCAAAAGTGACAATTCATTTGTAACCATAACTTTTCTTGTTTCATCTCTATCGTAAAAAGATGTGACTTTTTTACCTTGAAGTCAATTTTTAAAATCTCCAAGGTAATCGATGTCTACATTTATTCTGCTTTAAATAACGTGGCTTCAAGTAAAGGTCTTAAAGTGATTTCTTTTTACTAACTTTATTGTTTAACTACTAACATCTAATATTGTGGAAAGGTGTTGTCTGTCAAATAACTGACCGGTGATCATCAAAGTCTGTGTTCCAGTAACTGTTAAGCTACATTTACACTGGGCATGTGACATGTGTTTAAGAACGTGCATTTAGCCCATGTTTACACTGGACGAGCAGGGAGGGGCTTCCTCTTTTTTTTCTAAAGTTTACTATCCCATGTCTCCCATTTACAGTTGGAAGAGGCTTGGTGCGAAATGTCGAAGTGGTGCAAATCTCGCCAAATTTGCTTCAGACTTTGTCTTTCACATCTCTGTTCCGATTTATAAATATAACTCATATAATTCTGGCCGGGCAATAACTGCAATTATTAATTTCTCCTTTATGATAAATTTCCAAATGGTTGACACTTCCGTGAATTAAAAAGGACGCCATTCATATGTCACTACCAAATCAGAGTAGTTGACTGGTCAAAGTTCAACCTGGTTTAACTTCATCAGCCGTGGGTTTTTTTTTTTTGTAACAGGGCCTGAAAGTGTCTTAAATATGTGTGTGAACACGAGTGTTTTCATTGAAAGTGATCGCTTGACTACTTCTGCCTAAGGAGTTGAGAACATAGCTTTAAACTCATTTGTTTAGGAAAACCATTGGGATTAGTTGATATTATATCCAGCCAAAGTAAAAAATAAATAAATAAAAAACATATTTTCAAATCCACCCAAATGACAACACATTGGGTCCGCTTTTGTAAAGTGATTTTTAGAAATTGTGAATTCCTGACCCTGAATAAGGAAACTTCAAAGATTTGGTAAAATCATTTTCCTCTGGCTTAACTAATGGATTCCATGGAAATATAATGATTGGAACAGAACTAATTTGTTATTTTTTACAAGGATGGATTCTAATGCAGATTATGTTTGGACTTAGATTCAAACAAAATCTAAATGCCTTTCGATCCAGATTTAGAACCAAGTAGATAAACAGAGAAAAGCAAATGAGTGGCAGATCAAACACATCCAAGTACAAACATTCAAAAGGACTTTAGATGAACCTTTTTTATGGACTTTAGTGCAGCTTGGCATCAATCTGGGGTTCTGCCTCAAAGCACTCGTTCCTGAAACTCCTGACTGTTTTCCAATACTTGTATTCTCTTCTTTCAATCACTTGTTCCTTTATTCAATTCAGCAATGCAATGCCCTCATTAGTTACTTAGAAGCAAATGTTCAGCATGATCGATTAGCCCACTCTCTTAGATCCTGATGCAACTTTATATCAGTGTAGTTTTAGGATGGCGCATTTAGTGATTTCTTCACTCAATAAACACAGTATCACACTGCTGTTTGTTTCAGCCAAAACCAAAGGTTTTCTCAGAAAAAGTTTCTTTTCATTGAAGACAGAAAAAGATGACACTACACATTTTTATAAGCAAAATTAAATAAAACATGTTTTATTTTCAACTATTTTAGTGTGAGATTACAGTTTTTATTATAACTGAGTCGATTAATAATTACAGTTAGTTATTAAAGAAGTCAAACACATATTAACACTGCACTTTCTGAATAATAAACTATTATAAAAAAAACAAAACAAAAACAAATATTACCTTTTTTTCATTTCTATTAAATATTGGTTGCTATACACACTTTTTCTTATCTTTAAATGTCACTGAAATGTTTTTTGCTCTTTTACATGCCTCTCTAAGTCTTGTGTGTCTCATCACGTGTTGTCTATCAGGTGGTGGTGCGCGACTCAGCCCATCTTCTGACTTCTGGACCTCTAACGTCTGTCATTCTGCTGCTACTTCTGCTGTGCCCATGGGCACCCCGCTGAACATGAATAGACGGATCTTTAGAAAGGGACAGAAAAGCCTGAACAGCAGCTACGTTGTGTATTGTTTTGTGTGGTGGCCCTGGAGTTGGAGCACCTCGTCTGCTCCGATTACTTCGGCTGGTCCACCTGATGGGATGAGCTGCTAAATTCCTACAGCTGCTGATGCAAAATATATGCCTTCTTGTATTACCTGTACTGACCTCCACACATGTTCGTATCTGTTTAACTGATCAGATAGACTGCACGGTACTACTGACTGGTTTTTTTTTTTCCTTTTGAAGAGGAGTGTAAATACAAATATATATAAATTCTATATTTATATGAAGAATTTGAATAGATAACATTGTTATGATGTGTGAATAGAGATTAATATAGGGTTAAGAAACAACATTTGCAGCAAACTTAGACCCAAGTCTAAGTTGGGTCTAAGTTTTAAACTTTAGGAAGAAAAAGCAAGAGCTTTTTAAGCGTCCAAGAATGATCCGGCTCCACAAATTCAGATTGAGTTAGAATTATTGGTTTATTTCAAGCAATAGTTATGAAGCACATTTTCTTTTTCTCAAACATCTTCTGACAGCAGCATAAAGGCTCCTATAGAAGGTAGCCTGATTGTATGTGTAGGTTGATTTTTCATTAAGCAAGAGGATTTTTGTTCCTCCTTATCTGTTTTTTTTTTTCACAAATGCTCTATTCTGTTAATGCAAGACAGGTGTATTCTTGTAATATTTGCAGCACTGAAGGCTGAAATTGGTCCACAGTCAACTAAAAACTTGGCATAGTGGGTCCAATTGTTTGCTGAGTACTCTTCCAGGAAACAGTATTATGGTTGTTTTAGTAGAAACCATAAGAGAAATCAGCTAAATCTCTTTTTTTGAATGGTCAGAACTCAGATATAGGAAAGAAACAATGCTTTTTTTTAATTGTGTTTCAGTTTCTCTTTTCTCACTTAACAGTAACAGGCTACCGAAACAAGACAAGACAGAAAAAAGAACAGCCATCTGCCCAGACAATGAATAATATAACATTTTACTGTCATATGCAAAAAATGAACTGTCATGTTCTTTCAAAGACTGGCTTGGAACCAAATGAGACTGAATAGATGCTAAAAAGAAAAAAAAAGGAAAAATCCACAATACTAACAATTTACTGCCTTTCATTTTATTTAATCCTGTTCTCTGAATCTTTTTTTATAGATGTTCAATTAAGACAGCAGTGATGGGAAACATTGAGGGAGCTGCAAACTATTTAATAAAAATGAATAGCATCAGAATTGCATGGCTTTGTGCTCAGCCCTCAATCTGCTCATAAGGTCCAGATAGATACCTGGAATGTTGATGGAACATGTTGAGAAGGATGTGAAGGACCCAATGGAATATTTGTCACCTTGTGGAGTTTAGAAACATTTAGAATATTTAGAAACATAAAACTATAAGCAGTAATATTGTAAAACTGTACTTCATCTCCAACAGTTTTTAATGAGGTGATAGTACAAATATTTTAAATCTGTTTGCTAAACTGTGACTGCGACGGCCTTGTATTGAAGCAAAATCTGTATCATTGTAATAATGAGGAACTAAGCGAAACAGGTAGGTGTACAAGTCTTATTCATTCAAAGCATCTCACATTTTTTAGACAAAGCGAAAACCAGGATCAGCCAGCAATGTTTTCAGGAGGATCTTACAAAAGTTATTTTTATACATTTTACATCCTCATTAAATAACAGCGATTAATATTTAATAAGATGTCTAGAATAATAGAGTAACAATGTCAAAACTAGATCACTTAACTGTTGAATTTAATAAGTTGTATGACTTTAAATTTAGTTCATAACTGCACCACTGTTGGTCCTGTATTTGTGTGAAAAGGTTCGATGGTGTGCTAAGAACAAGCTGCATTGGGTAAATGTTGACATGATAAATGTCTCAAGTTTAACAGCTGGTGTTAAATGCAAACAACCACAATGCAACAGACGTCCTGCGAACTTGGCTGTGGTTGCTCTGTAAACCACCGTGCTCCTGTAAGTTCTACCTGCCCACTTACTGCTAAATCTTGTCCTGCCACTCTGTTCTGTTTTAAAATTTTCATAAATAATAAACATTTTCCAAAATAATTCCTGTCTTATGTGTTTTTTTTTGTTGCTATGACTGAAAGGAGGGTAAGCAGGATTTCGTAGCAAATGGTGATATCAAACTTCTGTATTTGACCTGTTTACTCCTTTCACTATCAAACCTCATTTCATCAAGGACAGTTTAAAACATATATGTGGGGACTTCCTGAGTACGCATAAAATGTCTGTGGTTTTATGCTATCTGTTTGTGTTTCCCCTGAAGTCACTCTGAAAACCACTCAATGTCTAGCAGTTTCACATTCACCACGCTTCCTCTTCACAGTTTGAGCAGTTGCCTCAGCAGTCAGGGTCTATTTGATTTCTTGTGTTTTGTGACGCTAAATTTCAGCACTTTTGTCTTTTCATTTAATAGGGCTGTGGCTTTGGGATTTTGGCCTGAAGCCCAGTGAGAGATTTATGTGACTGTGTTTGCATAGCTCTGAATTTGGCACAAACAGCTTAGCTGGCACAAGAAAACTGCCACATGATGGCTGAATAATGTCACTGAATGCAAATTTGAGCGAAACTGAGGAGGTGGAAAGTTTCATCTCTTGTTCTGATGTTGCTTTATCTGGAACTTTCCTATGGACAACAAGAAACATTAGTTGTAAAAGAGGTTGAAAGATGAGGAAATTGTGCATCTCTAAACAGATAAATACATTAAATCAGACTGTAGAAGATGGAGGATCACTTTTTGGGTGGATGATGGTTAATCTTTCCAAAAATATTCCCTTTTTTTTAACGCTAGAGAGTCACCACTTAGCAACTTCACGTCAAATCTGTGCTGGGAATGCTCACAATTGACACAGTCAGCCTGATTTTCTCTCCAACGTAACCTTAAAGTCTAATTTTCTGCTATTTTTCAAAAACACACTGAACAAATAACCTCTGACTGTAGGATTCTGACCAACAGAAATATAACTTAAAAGAGAACTGGACATCTAATGGAGTTTGTTCTCCCCAACTCAACAATGCTTGAAAAATGGACGTTTGACAAAGTAAGGTGAGAGATAAGAAGAGCTACATCATTTTTAAGATAGTAGCTGAAGGTTTATTGTGTTGGATGGTTACTTTTACAAGGGGGTTGTGTGGCTTTGGACACACGAGGGGCATATTTGTATAAACCCTTATTGTTTATAAAGTTAAACTTTATTTTTCTTAAGACATGTATCTATGCAGACCCGAAAATACATAATACACATATACATCAACTTACAAGGCACACATATGTCATTCCTACATGCAAACTTATTTTTGTTAATGCAAACATGAGAATTAAAAATGTTGAGTTTGCCTAAACTCCAGGAGAAGAGGATGGGGGTGGGGATTAAATGATGGTCACTTGTAATTTTACCTGTATCAGCACCAATGCCCAGTATAGATGTTGTATGTTTTTAAAGAAATCTTTTTTAAATTGTCAATATTTTACCTTTTTTGTCAAATATCTTCCGACCTCTGATCGAAGTGTCCATCTTTTTTCAAACAGCTACACACACAGAGGTATTGACTGGAAAATCAAGTGAATCAAGTTTGAACAAGTTCAAATTTAAAAATTGAACAGATAAATCTTTTACTAGACATATAGTAAGAAGTCTGTATGTCCTGGAGTTATACTTCTTGTTTTTTTTTGTTTTGTTTTTTTTTGCTATCTTTTAAATTCTGAGTTCATATTTGAGTTAGAAATATGTCTTTAAGATCTTAAAACTTGCAGAAATGCACTTTTAACTTGACTGCTGAAGTGTCTGTGTCATTTTCCTTCATGATCTTCAGAGATCTTAAGGCTTCTTTACTCTATATTCACAGGCTAAACAACAATTACATACACTTGAAAAAAATCCAAACTCTTTGTAATGAAAAAAGAGCACTTGTCTTTTAAGTTATGACTGACATTTTGACCAATATTCCTCTATAAATTATTAATCACTTGTAGTGTTTACAACTTTCAGAGCACTTATCACTCTTCTGATTGGCACATTGCAGGACTCAACACATTTTTATTGCTGTTTCAGCTATAAACTTGTGACTACACAATCCAGATATTGAGATGTTGGTACACAGAAAATATGATTTATGAGGCTTGCAAATGGACTCACGCATTTTCATGCCGAAGAGTGTTATCTTGAGTGCAAAGAACCCTGTGGGATATTTTAACACCTGATCCATGCGCGTCCAAGCAGTTCATTGTCTCCTAAGCCTTCTGGGAGCAAAACCTCGAACATCAACAGCTGATGAATAAACGGTGTGAAATTAGACTCATAATTTGAACTGGGTGTTTGGGGATAATTTACCCCTGAAAGCTGATCGTTTTCACAGCAGTTACAGAGCATCTTCATCCATGCTCTGTAACACTAGTATTACTGCAGTTCTGCTGGGGCTATCAAGGATTAAGTGTCTTGCTGCTGGCTGTTTTGCCATCGCTCAGCTTTTGAGAAGGAAAGGTATCATTTAAATAACCTGAATACACTTGTTTCTTTTCAGACCTCCCTGTAATTATCAAATCTACTGTTTCTGTTTTCAAAAATAAGAGTGAATTTAAGCATCAGCAGCCATCAGCTTGTGTAAAACTGCTAAAGCATGAAGCTGAATAACTGCTTCATGCAAAGATTATGAAATCACTAAAATTTTACTTTTTTTTTTTCATTTTTCCTGTTCGGATTTTAAATATTTATCTCCACTTAAATATTCATTAAATCCCTAAATTGAAACTTAGTTTAATAGCAGAATTACTTTTTGTCATAATGGAATTTTTTTGCCCAAGTATAAACTCTTACTAAGAAAAAACTTTTTTGGCATTATAAGTGGGGGGATAAAATGGGAAGATGTCAAAACATTGTATGAAGCTGTTTTTTTATTATTATTATTATTTAGTGGAGCTTCAGCAAAACTTTCAAAGGCACTGAGTTGCATCAGTAAACAAAGAAAGTCCTCAAAACTTCTGTTATGCCATTTACAGAAGTTAAATGGGACTGGGAGCTCTAAAACCCATGTTTATCTTAATTAACAACTAACCGCGATTAATTACATTTGCACAAAACAGCTTTCAGTCATAACTTTTATACCTCTTGCTATTCTATTATTTCACCATTAATATTTACCATTATAACTTGTATATATATTAAGAGAATTATGTAAATGAATTATGTAAATTAAGTTTCCAAGTTTCCAGCTGCATGGTGGCGCAGTGCTTAGCGCTCTTGCCTCACACCAAGAAGGCCCCTGGTTTAAGTCTCTGCTGGGGGACCTGAACCAGAACATCAACATCAATGTGAAGTTAGCATCTGTGTGGGTTTTCCCCGGGGTCTCCAGCTTCCTCCCACTGTCCAAAAACATGCTTCATAGGTTAATTGGTCACTCCAAATTGTCCAATAGGTGTGAGTGTGCATGGGTGTGTGATATGTGTGACCCTGCGACAGACTAGGGAAACTGTCCAGCATGTCCCCTGCCTTCGCCCATAAGTTGCTGGGATAGGCTCTGGCAGCCCTGTGACCCTGAAAGGGATAAAACAGTAAATATGAATGAAAAAAAGTTCCCAGGTGACTGATCTACAAAGCAATCAACTAACCTATCCTCAGCTAGCTAGCAAAGCGTCATGCTGCTTTTCTGGACCTTCGTTTGTCTTTTAGCCCACAAGATCTGAAGAAGGATTTTAAAGTTTAAAAACTTAATTAAGAGTATTTGTGCTTTATCTGCATTTCTGGGTAAATGCCACACAAAGATTCACAGCTACCCTATGGTCCTTATTTCTCTTGCAAAAGCTCTGTTGGTTTCTGTCAATACTTGTGGCATTATCTGACTCCATGTATCGATCAAAAAGTAAATGAGTTTGATCAGTAAAAGTTAATAAAAACTGCAGATATTTTGTCTAAAATAGTCAGCAACTCTGTTATTTATTCAACCAAAAGCAGTGCACATATTTACACTTTATCATGTTTCATATTCACTTTAAAAACAAGATCAATATGTTGACTTAAAAGCTCGAGACAATCTGTGGCCAATTAGGCAGCTCCTGCTACTCGGCTAATGTTTGAACCACTTAAACATTTGATGATCCAGTGAGAAAATGTCTGCTTTTATTTTGAACGTGCAGTATTAACTTTCACCTCTTTAAACATGGGTTTAAAAGGTGAAAGTTAACGTGGGTGTAAAGAGGTTCTCAACTCACATTTGGCTTTCTAAGCACAGACATTTTAAGAAAGTAAAGCACATTAGTGGCTATTAAGCTGACAAGGGATAAAATGTACATAAATGCGTGAGCTGTTAACATAACTTTATTGTCTCTCCTTAGGGAATGGTCAGACTTAAAAAAATATGCCCTATTTGTTTAGCTAATGTTGTGGCATAATCCTCAAATAAGCCACACTATGGTTGACTCTAGTGTGGTAAAGGTCTGGTGTCATCATCTAATTTTCAACAGATCGTCTTATTTTCAACAGTCATTGATCAAAGTTGTTGAAGAACATGACAGGTTTGTCTCAGTTGGAGTAAACAGTCTGCAAGTGTCCATACAAATCTAATAAAAGTCCATACATTGTTGCTGCAGCTCTGTAAGAGGGTGTTCGAGCTCCATAACTAGGTTTCATTTCAAAAATAGGTGACCTTAACCCTTGTGCTATCCAAGGCACTTTAACATTGGGAGTGGGGTCTAAGACAGTGCGCTAAACTTTTTTTCTTCAATGATTCTTGATCTTCACTGGTTTCCATGGATTACATGAAATCCTCTTCACCTTTATCCACCTGTGTCATACTTGGGATAACACGTCAATGTAAAGATCGGGTCATTTAGACCCCATAGGATAGCACATAATGAATGTGATGTGTGGTTTTAAATTGGGCTTTTTTGGGTGTACATATGGGGAAGAGAAAGACAAAAATTAACCAAAATGAGATGAAACCCTCACCTTACTGGCTCTAGCCGTGCTGATTTGGGAAATCTAAAAAAAAAACAGTGTTTGAGAGCAAAATTAATCAGTCCAAACCAAATTTATGTCTATAAATGTATCTGAACAAGCTGACCCAGAAAAACTCAAATAACAGGTTCAAATTCAGGGTTTCTATTTCACCTACCTTGTTGCTGTCATATTATTCTCTGGGTGGTACCACTGCAGCAGTCTGCCATCAAAAAAAGGTGGAAGTAACCCATTTATGCAGACAGAGCAATCATCTGTGCAAAATGTTTGTTGGAACAAGCTACGCTTAAAGGCAAGAGGACTCGTGAGCAGAAGGTGACATGTTGAAGGAAACACGGACAAGCTGGAGTTAGGGACTAAAAAAGTAAATGATCAATACAAAGATGTGGAGATCTATAAATCAAGCACAAGAAGCTTGTCTCAAACTAATAACACAGCTGCATGTTCTGCTTTACATAGGTGGAGGTTAAGGATTTTTGCACCGATTTTACAGCCACGCCAGCATATGGTCTACCCTTGACTCACAGTCTAGTTAAAAAAAAATAGTTCTCTTCAGCAATTTAGAAGTAGAGATAACTTTGTTGCAACTTGTGTGGTTCACAGCACAGCAGTATCCTATGATGAGAATGTTTGTTCAGGCACGCAGCTGTCGTCTTTTTCTTGTTTCAACACTTCAGGTTCAACCAGTGTTGCGTCAACCACAGAGACTGACATCCCTTGAGCCATTGCTGGATTCTGCATCTTTTTTTTTTAACATCTTCTATATTATTCTTTCTACAGTGAGTACAGGGTTTTTCTGCTGCCAGCCAAGACAGATTGATTTGACTAAAGGCTGTCCTTCAACAGAAGATTGAGGGGCAGAGAACACTTGCCTGTGGTACAGAGCCACAGGTTGCAGCAAGCTAATCTGCTTTATCTTTCTTTTTTTTTCCTCCCAGACGTCGTCACACTCCGCTGAATCTTTGGCACGCACTTGAAAATACAGAGCTAGATGATGAATTTGCATGACACTACAAGGTTGTGTGTGAAAGTATGGAGAGTAAACGCAAAAGGATCTCAAAGAGGAAATAGGTTTAAAGATGCGAGTATTAAACGCATTAAGGCTGTCCTCTGTGGGCTTAGCAGAAGACGATTCAAAGGGGGTTGCAGTTCAAACGAGGAAGTGAGCCCATCAGTAAGAAACTGAGAAAATGAAACTGCTTCAAGATGTCAGTTGATTGAACTTTATTCACCTTACCTAACCATAAACGAGCCTGAAAAATATTAAATACAAAGAATTGGGAAATTGGGATTTATTGATACCATGTGGCTTGGGAATCAAATGTGCACAGAAACGAGCTTCCCTGCAGCCTCTGACAGCAGTTTGACACAGCTGCCATTGTGTCCTCAGCCAACATTGAAATCCTGCGCTTGTGAGGTGCCAAGAAAAGAATCAAGATGATACTTGCACTCTTGCACAGACAATATCGACATTGTTCCAGTAAATAAAAAACATAAAAGAATTCCTCATATCAGTTGAAACCAGTTTTAAACTGATGTCAACAGCTTAGACAGAATGTAAACACATTTTCAAAATTGTCATCTGGAGGATGAAATAACAATTGCATTGTCGTCAGTTTGTTTTAACGTGGGTGAAGCATTGCAGTCATTTGCAGGGCTCAGGTGCCTGATATGTGTCAACTCTCTTAATGCATTCATCCTAAAACCATTTATCCAGCCAAGGTAGTAAATCACTGACTGGATTACTGTAACACTTATCCTGACTTGACACTGGAGCGTGTGTGTGGTGCAGAGTGTTGGTTAGTGTCTGCGCTGGATTATGCAGTTTTTCTACAGAAAACAGTGGCACAAGAAGGTTCTTGCCCTACAGGTAGAAGACGTTTTCCCTTTTAATTCTGCATGGAGATGGTCCTAATGTATCAGATTACATTCAAGAGTCTGTCTAATTGCTGTGTAGTGTAACCTACCCTTAAACAGATATACTATTGTATTGTAACATGTTGCTCAGGCTTTTTCCTTCATAAATGAGTGATCTATTACCATATGAATCAAAAAAGGGAAACGAGTAGAGTTAGTGATATTGTTTCAGAGCTAAGAGCTGATTTCCGTGGCTTGAATATAACCTCAGTGCATTTTGGATAACTTTTTCTGCTGTGACTTGTGAACTCGTCATTTTTAATGGAAAATAGCCTTCAGACAACCATCCAGCTGGATGTTAGGCTACAGGGATCAGATATCTTGTCAAATGTCTTGGAAATTAATCCTTCTGACAATGCAGTGGTATTGTGAATGTGGGTCAGACTGGATTTCAAACAGGGATTATGTCCAATCTAAATCTACCCAGATATCCTTGGGATACATAATTGTTGAGCATCTTATTCTAAAATCACTTAAAAACAATCTACTCTGACAGATTCTCAAAGATTACTCTTTCTTTTTCTCCTTTTATCAGTCAAGACTGTGTGAGATAATTCAATTTTAAAAGGTCATACATGCTCGTCATTCATCTTTGCTGTCCAGATCGTCATCCGTTAAGTTCATGTCCAATACCACAGGCCAGGAAGTTATTGCGTTCTGTAGAGGAGTTTAGAAATACTTGTCATTTTATTCCACTGGGTCCTGTGAAAAGACTGCCAAACTGTCCAGGGTACCATAGCTGAGAAAGGCTCCAGCAACCCTGCAATTCTGAAAGGGATTTAGTGGATTTAGAAAATGGATAAATAGATGGATCAACTCCAGCGGACAGACATCCCTGCAGTTCTTCCGTTGACCTGCTGCAAATTGCTAATGCTGCCACAGTCATCACTACTTTGTTTAATTCTTGGTAAATATTTGCTTCCTGTTGTCCTTTCTACTGTTTTTCATGTTTGAAGTTACTCATCCTCTTTCAGTCTCTGTAATTGTCCCAAGCCTTTTGTTTTCCCTTCATTTTAAAATACATTATTTTCTTTCAAATCTCTGTTGCAGCTTCTTTGTTTAAGAACTGGGAGTATGTCTCTCCTACCTGCAGCATGCAAAACTGTTGTTTTGTGCCAAAGTGTCATTGGTGCAACTTAGCATGACTTTCACCCTGGGACATATCTATTGTGGTAGACTTTAACCCTGATTGCTCGTGTGAAGATAATGCCAGAGTTAGAGTGCTGTCTGTCAAACCACAGTCCCTCCTTCAGTGAACTGATTTCAGGCTACATATACATGAGCTTATCAATATTTTATACATTTAATTGATCATTTTATAAACTAAGGATCAAACAACTGTACCTTTAACAGCACATTTTTTTAAATGCATCAGCAGCTCAAGCCAGAGGATCTTTCATACCTGTTGGTGTTTTTTTTCCCCTAATCCTGAGAAAACCATGTAGCTAAAGCACATATTTCACACCAGACTGATTGTAGATTGCTAAACAGTCTTACAATGCCAATTTCAGTAAAATTATAATTTAAATTCTAATTATTTTATTTTTGTCTCAGCAACCAAAACAAACTAAATCTATCGCTACAAATAGAAACATTTTAGGTATCAACTTTTCTGAACTGGTCATGAATCATTCACCACTAGCTAGCTAATCAGCAATTGCGTGTAAGTGCATTGAAATGGGAAAATACCAATTAAACCTCTAAAGTGTCTTTAAATGATTGTACATTTTTAAGGTTAATAAAAATTACCAGAAATCCTTGTTAAACAAAAGGTGATATTTGCTCAAAAAAGGTGCTTTAAACTGAATATCTATAAATTGTCATGGTGCCTGTCAGACTCCTCCCCCCTCCAGCTCTGCCTGCTTCTCTGCCTGATTGCCACCAGCTGACTCCACTCTCTTCATCTGCTGCTGCTGCTTAAAAGGAGACTCCTCACCACAGTTCTTCGCCAGTTCGTTACCCCTTATGGTGACTAGCCCTGGTCCAAGTCATGCTCAGAAACTTTATGTTATGCTTTGTTCTGGCTCTAACCCTCTGCTCCCTGTCTCAGGATCTTCAACCTGTCAAGAGTGAAGTCAGCACGGATCATCCTCTCAGCTGCACAGAAGCCCACAAGAAACCACAGTCTACACCAACCGCATTAAGCCCTCCAGCCACGCCATCAGGCTCGTCCACGTCACCACCAGCCACGGACAATTACACATCTGGAGAAACAATAAAGCTCTTCTTACCTCAAAACTCACCTGTCTTCGTTCTGGGTTACAGCATCTGGGTTCCACCCTCTTGCAGTACCATGACAGAACGAACTGGCCCACTCCCGGACCCAGCTGACCCAGATGGACTCCGCTCTGTTGTGAACCAACACGGACTGTATTTAGAACTCCTGTACAGCGCCATCTCCCGTGTCACCACAGTCCAAGAAGACCTTATTTCTCGTATCAAAAGTATCAACACTACTCTCATGGAATTAGCTGGCCAAAAGGCTACTCCCGCATCTACTCTTCCAGCTTCCGGCATTGCCGCTACTTACGCCTCCGCTCCCTCACCTGAGAACTTTCGCCTACAACCTGAGCCATATTTCGGCGACGTCAAAGCCTGTGGTGGTTTTCTGCTACAATGTCATTTGCTGTTCCAGCAAGCCCCAAGGTACTATAATTCTGATCTCAGTAAAATTACTTTAATTATAAATTCACTTCGTAATAAAGCCCTGCAGTGGGCCCAGGCTTTTTTGGCTGTTAATCCCGTCATTCACCTGACCTACGAACATTTTATAGAAGAACTCAAGCTGGTGTTTGACCAGCCCAGGAAGCAAGAGGAGGCCGCTCGTAAGCTTCTCGCCCTGAAACAATTGAATCGATCAGTGAGTGATCATGTGATTGATTTTAGGATCCTGGCGGTGGAAGCAGGCTGGACGGATCCTGCTTTAAGAGGGGTATTCTATCAATCCCTGAGTGAAAACATAAAAGATCACCTGTGTTTTCAGCCTGAAACCAACTCGTTTGAGGAGCTCGTCAAGGCTGCTCTCCGCTCCGATGCTCGCTTACGCGAGCGGCAGCACGAAAGACTTCCAACACCACGCAAAACTCCGGGTGTTCCACCGCCAGGTACGACTCCACACTTTTCTCCTATAACCCAGTCTGAATCTCTTCACAGTCAACCCAAAGAGCCCATGCAGATCAGGCATTCCAAGCTCTCCGCTGAAGAACGGCAGAGACGGCGGGTTGAAGGCACATGTTTCTACTGTGGGAAACCAGGTCACCAAGTACACCAATGTCACCTACTCCGAAACCCCCCACTGGAGGACAGGCCAAGGGCAGGTGATGAATTAACATCTTCAAAGCATTTCCTCCTGATTCCTGTCAAGCTAAGTCATGCTTCCGAGACTCTGAACCTCCAAGCCTTGATTGATTCCGGAGCTGAACAGAACCTTATTGACCACAGTATCGTCATCCGTTTATCCCTGCCCACTGAGGCCCTTCCTTCTCCTGTCAAGGCCGCTGGTTTAGGGGGGCAACAGCTTTCTGTTATTACTCATCGCACTAAGCCGGTTCTGTTGGTTTCCTCTGGTAATCATCATGAATATGCTCAGTTTTTCGTCACGCAAACCCCCCAGAATCCTATCATTTTGGGATTTTCCTGGCTCCGCTGTCACAACCCGCAATTTGATTGGGTCCACCAGCGCATTATTGGTTGGAGCGAATTCTGTCTCGCCAACTGTCTCCAATCTGCTATTCCACCTGTTAGCTCCACTTCTGTTAAAAGTACTGAAGAAATTGACCTGTCTAACGTTCCTAGCTGCTATCATGATCTCCGCTCCGTTTTCAGTAAGACCAAAGCTGGTTCCTTACCTCCCCACCGTCCCTACGACTGCTCTATCACTTTATTAGAGGGTGCGCCACTTCCTAAGGGGAGACTGTTTAACCTCTCGGGTCCCGAGAGAGTAGCGATGGAGAAGTATATTCAGGAGGCGCTCTCCTCGGGGCACATTCGTCCCTCGTCTTCTCCTGTCGGCGCTGGGTTCTTCTTTGTCGAGAAGAAAGATAAAACTCTCAGACCCTGCGTTGATTATCGTGAGCTCAATCAAATCACTGTAAAAGACAAATACTCTCTTCCCCTCATCTCTTCCATTTTTGACTCTATCCAGGAAGCACGCATTTTTTCCAAGCTAGACCTACGTAACGCTTACCATCTTGTTCGGATCAAAGAGGGTGACGAATGGAAAACCGCATTCAAGACCCCTCTCGGTCATTATGAATACCTTGTCATGCCATTCGGTTTAACCAACGCTCCTGCCATTTTCCAACGCTTAGTTAATGACGTTCTACGGGATTTCATTAATCGTTTCGTCTTTGTTTATCTTGACGACATTCTCATTTACTCTAAACACCCCGATCAACATCAAGCCCATGTTCGTCAAGTACTACAACGGTTATCCGAGAATAAGCTTTTCGTCAAGGCAGAGAAATGTCAGTTCCACTCCACTGTAATACCTTTTCTAGGCTACATCTTTGAAGCCGGCAGCATCCGTCCCGACCCGGCTAAAATAGAGGCTGTTTCCTGTTGGGAACCGCCTACCACTCGTAGGAAGCTACAGCAATTTTTGGGGTTTGCCAATTTCTATAGGCGCTTTATTCGAAACTACAGTGCTATCGCTGCCCCCCTGACTCAGCTCACCTCCACTACCCGGTCCTACCAGTGGACTCCCGCTGCTCAGAAAGCCTTTGACACACTTAAAAACCTCTTTGTCTCTGCTCCCATATTGATCCAACCAGACCCCTCCAGGCAATTCGTGGTCGAAGTGGACGCATCCGACTCAGGAGTAGGGGCTGTTCTCTCCCAGCGCGAAGAACACTCTGGCAAGCTAAAGCCCTGCGCCTTTTTTTCAAAGAAACTTTCTCCCGCTGAACGCAATTACGATGTGGGAAATCGTGAACTGCTCGCAATAAAACTTGCTCTCGAAGAATGGCGTCACTGGCTGGAGGGTGCGGTCCATCCATTTATAGTGTGGACCGACCACAAAAATCTCTCTTATCTTCGCTCTGCCAAAAGACTCAATTCCCGTCAAGCCCGCTGGTGCTTATTCTTTGATCGCTTCAACTTCTTGATAACTTACAGACCAGGAAGCCGGAATGTGAAGCCAGATGCTCTTTCACGGAAATACAGCTCAGAAGACCAGGACCACACCTCAGCTCCCATCATTCCTTCCACCTGTATCATTGGCAGCATCACCTGGGAGATTGAAAACAAAGTGCTGCAAGCCCAAGGTGAGGAACCCGACCACCCGGACCCCCCTGACGGTACTCTCTATGTCCCTCAATCCCTCAGGTCTGACGCCATCACATGGGCCCACGCCTCTCGCATTGCCTGCCACGGCGGGGTAGCCAGGACTCTCAACCTTCTTCGGCGGAGGTTTTACTGGCCCTCCATGTCCAAGGATGTTAAGGAGTATGTTGCCGCCTGTACCACCTGCGCTCGCTCAAAGTCCTCCAATTCACCTCCATCAGGCCTCCTCCAGCCGTTATCTACCCCCTGCCGCCCGTGGTCTCACGTAGCTCTGGACTTTGTCACTGGACTCCCCCCATCTCAGGGTAACACTGTCATCCTTACTGTCATTGACCGGTTTTCTAAGTTTGTCCACTTCATCCCCCTACCTCAGTTACCCACCGCCACTGAGACCACAGAAATTCTGGTGCAGCAGGTTTTCCGCCATCATGGGCTCCCCGTTGACATCGTCTCTGACCGGGGACCCCAGTTCGTCTCCCAGGTTTGGAAGGCCTTCTGCGGTGCCCTGGGGACCACTGTGAGCCTGACCTCAGGTTATCACCCCCAGTCTAACGGCCAGGCAGAACGTGCCAATCAGGAACTGGAGACCTCGCTACGCTGTCTGGCCGACCGCAATTCCTCTGACTGGTCCAAGTACCTGGTTTGGGCAGAATACGCCCATAACACACACCCCACTTCTGCCACGGGTCTATCCCCTTTTGAGGCCGCTCTGGGTTATGCACCCCCTCTCTTTCCCTCTCATGAGTTGGACCTCGCTGTTCCTTCTGTTCAGGACCACCTTCAACGTTGCCAGGAGATCTGGCGTCAGACCAGGGATGCGTTGCTCCGCACCAGGGAGATCTACTGCCGTGCAGCCAATCGTCGCCGGGTGGCGGGTCCCACGTACCTCCCAGGACAGAAGGTCTGGTTGTCTTCACGTAACATTCCCATTTATGCTACTTCTCGCAAGCTTGCCCCGCGGTTCATAGGTCCCTACGCCATTGACAAAGTCATCAGTCCCACCTGCGTCCGTCTTCGGCTTCCTGCGGCACTCAAGATCCATCCATCATTTCACGTCTCCCAGATCAAGCCTGTGGTCGACAGCGAGCTTTGCCCGCCGTCCGCTTCCCCTCCTCCCGCCCGGATCATTGATGGTGCCCCTGCTTACTCCGTCAGCCAGATTCTGGACGTCCGCCGTCGGGGTCGTGGGCACCAGTTCCTAGTGGACTGGGTGGGCTACGGTCCAGAGGAACGTTCCTGGGTCTCCCGTTCCCTGATATTGGACCCTGGCCTCATCTCGGCGTTCTATCGTGCCCACCCTGATCGACGTCCCGCACCGCCTGGAGGCGGTCGTTAGGGGGGGGGTACTGTCATGGTGCCTGTCAGACTCCTCCCCCCTCCAGCTCTGCCTGCTTCTCTGCCTGATTGCCACCAGCTGACTCCACTCTCTTCATCTGCTGCTGCTGCTTAAAAGGAGACTCCTCACCACAGTTCTTCGCCAGTTCGTTACCCCTTATGGTGACTAGCCCTGGTCCAAGTCATGCTCAGAAACTTTATGTTATGCTTTGTTCTGGCTCTAACCCTCT
This sequence comes from Oryzias curvinotus, assembly GCA_023969325.1. Taxonomy (NCBI): domain Eukaryota; kingdom Metazoa; phylum Chordata; class Actinopteri; order Beloniformes; family Adrianichthyidae; genus Oryzias; species Oryzias curvinotus. Next base: position 9,351,633 of record CM043709.1, read on the forward strand.
GCTCCCTGTCTCAGGATCTTCAACCTGTCAAGAGTGAAGTCAGCACGGATCATCCTCTCAGCTGCACAGAAGCCCACAAGAAACCACAGTCTACACCAACCGCATTAAGCCCTCCAGCCACGCCATCAGGCTCGTCCACGTCACCACCAGCCACGGACAATTACACATCTGGAGAAACAATAAAGCTCTTCTTACCTCAAAACTCACCTGTCTTCGTTCTGGGTTACAGCATCTGGGTTCCACCCTCCTGCAGTACCATGACATAAATAATACAATGTCAGAGCAATTGTGATGGTTGTAGGTTATGTGAAAATGTGTTAGTATGCATTAGGGATGTCATAATTCTCTGTTTAAAACTGAACCATATGTTACACCATTGAACCAAATCGTGGGGTTCACATGTAAGATAGATTTATTGCTTTATTACATTACACAAGGCATCGTTCCTTGCTTGTTAACAAATAAGAAAAAAAGATTTTTAAGAATTTATAATGGAATGCATTGCATCTGGTCAGCGCTGGCCATGTAGAGTTCTGGTGTTGCAATAGCTTTGTTTAAGCTCACTCCCAAGCTGTCCAGCTAAAAACCACTGCATAACAGTGAATGATTATTTTGGGTTGTCAACGAAAACGGATGTTTCTCTGAAAAACTTAAATTAAATGTGGAGCATTAGGGCATTAGCATCCTGCCAATCATGTCCTACCACTTCATGTATCTGCTAGAGTTTTGTTTTTATCCATTATTCTTCTCATTGTGAGGTGAGAGCGCCTACCACTGTTCCACAGTGCAGCTTGTCAAACCAATTATTACAAACAGTTTAAAAATGACCTTCAGGGTTTGACAATCCCAATCCTGCTCCTAACCGTAACTTGTAAGCTGTGTAGTGACATGGACTAATGCACAAGTAGACACCTATTGTAGGAAGCTGATGAAGATTGTATTGGCTTTTTGGCTTTTTGTGGGTGTTTTTAGTCTATTTCCAACAATAACTGACAGATCAGTGTAAGTGAAAGTCCCACTCTGCTTTTACAACAGATCAAAAGATGATCATTCACAGTGGTCTTTTATTAATGATTATGCTGTTTTTAGCCAAAATCCAAAAACCCATGTTTTTTTCATTGTCTCAGCAGAGCAGCAGTAGTTCATTAGAAATTCACCTCTGATTTGTTGGCGGGACTGTTGGCGCGATGTAAACCTTCCCCTACTTCCCATCATCCATCTGTTAAACACTCTCTCCCACTAGCTTACAGGCCCTCATACCCCCAACCTAACTTTACCAATGCAACGAAAATTGCGAGCAATATCAGAACTATCAAGCCGTAGGAAAACAAGGACAATGAAGTCATAGGTGTCTGTAAGTGGATGCATCAGAATGGAGCGAAGCAGGGAGCTGGTGACCTGCTGACTGTAGTAGCTACGTCACTGATACAGGTTTTTTCCAACGGCAACAACGATTTTAATAAAGAATTACAGCTTTACTCTTAATTTTCTTTTAATATTTCTTTCTATAATATTCTTTATATGGTACAAAAATAAGATTCCCTTCCTAGAAAATTTGAGAAAAATGTAGAGGTGTTGAGGGGCGGGTAACAAACGTACAGTTTTCTGTTTTTTTGTTTTTTAAATTTGTCGTTCTTTTTTGTATCTGCAGGTGGCGTTGTTTAGCTCTGGTCCTCGCCAAAAAGAGACACATGTGTGCGCGCGCATATGTAGCCCCATTTGGGCGCGGGCGCGCACGCACACACAAAGGCAGTAGGGAGAGAGCATCAGCTCTGTCTGCTGCACAGTCCTGTCAGCGCAGATTTCATTGTCTCCAAGTCTAGAAAGGAGAGTCCCCGGACAGCAGAGAAAACTCCCTCTGAGTGATATAAATTGCGCGTTGGAAGCTGCTGTTTCTCATAACCATGACGCTCAACTGAGTGCTGGTCTCCGGCTGCGACACCTGCACTTTCTTTTGTCTCTCATCTCATCTGCAGCCATCATCAGCGCCCAGGAAAAGAGGAAGAGGAGGACGTGGCGGAGTAACAGGAGCAGTATCTGACACGTTGTTCTCCCCTGCCTGCTTAAGACATCCCGGGCAGCCGCTGCGGGTGCGCCTGGAGTGCCCCGTTAACCGGAGCTTTGTGTAGTTTGAACGGGACGTTCTCCTTCTCTTCTGTCTCAGAGAATCAGCTGAACAAGGAGAGAGCGGGACCTTTTGAGAACTCAGGATTTTTGTTTTAATTTTTGGAGGAAAGAAGGGATCAGGAGGTCAGGAGATGCGCCTCCCGGTGCTCCTGTGCGTCGCGGTGAGTCTGTGCGCGGCGGCCAGCCCGGAGGAGAGCAGGAGCTGCGCCGACCTGCGGCGCTTCTACACCGGCAAAGGGTTCACTCTGGAAGGGGTTCCTCAGACGGAAATCTCAGGTGAGTTTTTGGAAGATAATGAAGCTGGAACTCAAAGCATTCATAATAAAATACTTGATTACACTTCACCTAACATTTTTTAGAACATATTGCTTAATTGTGTAGTCATACTGAATTAAAATATAAATTAACTCTTGCGTTGAATCATCATAATTAAGGAAAACCCATTAAAAGTCACATTTAAATAGCATTTACCTGTTTTCGTTCTCCTATGGCATCCCTGTAGTTCTGATGTCCCTTTGTGTATTTTCCATGAGGTATTTCCCTTTCCCTGAACCCCAGCTGCACTGTGAGCTGTCCAGGGGCATATTTCATTGTCAGAATGCAGGTCAATGCAGAGCTTTCCTCCACATTCGCTTTGTTTCTGGTTGTTTGCAAATTGATGCACTGCAGGCTAGAACACACTTAAAGATTGAACGTTTCTTTCTCCTGCTGACTGTTGAGCCTCATCAGTGAGTCCTTGAGCGGTTTTCATTGTCTGCTTTAGTGTGGGCTGCAGGTGTGGTGTGTTTGTGTGAATAAGGAGATGATGAAATAGCCTCTTTGCTTTGCATAAACTAATAATTTAGCCTTGCCTGCAGCAAAACCCGAAAATAAAGCTTGATAAAGTGATGTTGATTTTAACAATGACTCTTCTGAATTATTGTAAACTCCAGTTTGTTAATCAAACTCAATACATTGAGTAATTTTGGGTCATGAGGACTACAAATACTGAGTAATCTGTTCTCACCCTCATAAAGACAAAACTGAGATGGTTTTTCCTTTGAAGGAAATTCTCAGATGTTCAGTGTCTCTTCTGTTTTTCCACTGAAGTCAGACAGAAGACAGACAGCCTTGCAAAGAAACCAGCAATAAAAGTGTGCTGAGACAGGGATATGTGTTCAGTCTGAAGGTCATTTCATCTTGTGTCAATGAAAGTGCTCACGGATGGTTGAGCAAATGATTAATATTGGATGTGAGTGGAAGTGGGGACGTGTGAATAAGATGTACAGCGTTATGGAGAGGCTTAAGAAGGGAGGATAGACGAAAGAGTGAAAAACCGAGAATTAGGAACCAAACGAGTCACTTAGGGTCTCAGTTGTGGCCTCATAAAAAGGCTATAGAGGAGACCTTCTTCAACTCTGCCCAACGTTTTCCATTAAAATCTTTTAATGGCACTTTTAAAGAACAGGGATTAAGCCACTTGGTCCTGGATTCTTTTTTAGCCATCAGTCCCCAGAACTCATTAAAACAGGAGGAAGACCGGAAAACTATAAAAAAAAAAGGCCAAACTTTTTTGTTTTGACAACAGAGATGTTCACAAGTTACTTTTTGCAAGTCAATTCAAGTCTTTGATCTCTGTCAACCTCCAGTGACTCAATGAAAATCCCATTCTGTTGTTACTAAAAATCTTGCAAACACACCATTACTCTTTTTTGTTTGCATTTCTACGAATGAAACCCAACAAAAAAAGTAAGAAACAACTTGTTTGTGAGGTTTGTCACACTCGTGTTTGAATATTACTTGTTGCATATTTAACTAGACCTAAAAAAAATACACAAATGCAAATCCTGTCCCAGCTGTAGCCTTGTTGTGCCTGCTACAGGCTCACATTGGGTGGAACAAGCACTTTCCTAATTATTCGGTACGAAATAATCAAATCAGAATACCTAACTTTCTTTCTTTTTCTGATTTTATTTTGTTCTGCTGGGATATGACAGAAGTTGTTCTTCTTTAGCTTCATCCACTCACCCCTAGATGTGGTGCAATTGCTTTATTCTACTATGTTGCTGTTAAAAACTACACCGTCTCTTGCTTATGACGTCACTGCTGTAACATGAAGGTCGGTGGTGATATTATAACAATGATCTACATTTACAGAAAGTAATGCTGAAAAATAACAGTAAAAACGCATAAACACATTATCATTGCCTGATTGTTCTCATTGTGTAGGCGTTTTTTTCCCCCTAAAGGTTTTGTCTCAAGTTGTAGTCAGTTCGCATGCACACTTTGTTGAATCAATGTTCCATGACTCCATATAAATGTCAGTGAACCCGTGACGTATTTTTGACAATAATCTAACTAACATGAGAAATTTGATATTCAAAACAAACATAGATTATATTCATAACAGTTGTTTCAAACGTAAAAACAAATGTTATATTTTGCAAAGCATGCCCAAAGTATTGTTTTGTGCTCAACTTCGTCTTTAGGCAGACGTTTCTTTTTGACAGTTACCTTACCCCATAGTTGTCTGTCAGAAGCTGTTCATACTGGCTGCACACCAACAGTTCTTAAAGTCTGCTTCTGTTAAGAGCTGCACGGTGGTTGGTGGTTAGCACTGTCACAGCAAGATGACTGTGGTTTGAAACTTTGCTTGATCCTTTCTCTGAGTTTGCGTGCTCTTCCTGGATTTCTCACCAACAAAGTTCAAAAGCAAGATTGATGACTGTAAATGGTTCCCTTAAGAATGAATACTGGAAATGGACTAATGAAGTGTCAAAGATATAATCCTTGAAGTAGCAGGGATAGGCTCCAGCAACCGCCGTGACACATGCACATGCCAAAGCAGGACAGAAAGATGGTGATAAACGCTGCCACTCAAATTAACTGGATTTGGATTTCAGCATTAACAATAATAACTAAAACCTATCTAAAGTTTTGTATGTTTTTTGTCTTGTCAATTTGTGGTAGAATCAGTGTAGCGAATAGTGTTGTTGAAATGACTTGAGTGTCCTTATGTTGGTCCGGGAGACACCTATAACTGTCTTGATGAGTTTGTATGTCTGTGGATAAATGGATCTAGGTGATTTGATATAGCCTCAGAGCTTCACAGGATTGCAACTGAGATTGAAAGGGACATTGATTTTGAAGATGAGTGTCCCGGCTCACTGGCCCTGCGTGTAGAGCTCTGGAAGCAGAGAGGCAATATCCTCACCTCTGCTTTTGTTCTGTCTTTACAAGAGATATGTGCTGCGTAATCACAAAATATACTCGTCAGTCATGATTTTTTTTAGCCATGATGTTTTTTAAAATTCAAGCTTATTTCTAAAAATCTTGGGTATGCTGTATTGTCATTAACTGATGTAGAGTTGCATATGTTGGGGAGTATGTGAATGTCATCAATAGCAGCAGCTTCAAATTTTCAACATTAGAGAAAAAAAAGACATATTCTTTTAATGTTGGCTCACATCTTTTGTTCTATAGGTTTGACACCAGGCAAACGCATGAATGGAGGCTGTCTTTTCTGCCATCTGGCCGTCTGTCTTTGTGCCTGCAAGCGTTTTTTGCTCACATTTTAACGCATTGCGTGGTCAATAGATAAAGACTCCCTCATCCTTGAGAGTCTGTGTGTTTAAAAGTCAGTGAAAGCCAACACCTTTTCTTTGGAAGACCTTCACTGCAAAATGCTTTGTCCGTATGGAGCAGCACACACCCATGTGATCAAGTGACATCTGGAACCAGACGCCGACTCGATCGCCTGCACACTTCAATTTGGCTGTCAAGAGGTTTTTACACCTTTTGTTGGTTTGTGGGTGTGTGCTATGTTGCCTAAACATTAAATAGGTGTGACATTGTTTTCTTTTTTGAAAATATGTAGACATGTAGAGGGACTTTTAAATTAAATTTTTGCATTATAAGGGTACATTTTAGACTGACTAATCATCAGGTTTGGGATGTGTTACAATCTTAGCAGGTAGTAATTTAATACCAAGGCTAAGGACTCTCTATTTGTTTGGATAGAAACAATCAATGTTATTCCTTATTCCTTGTTATTCCAATGTTATTTTATATAAAATACATTTCTCATATAAATATATTCACATTCATTGATATTTGTCAAATATTCTAAGTATATGCAACTGTAATTTTTGTCAAACGTGTTTTCATGTGAATAAACAAAACAAAAAAACGTTTCCCCTTGCTGCATATTCCTGCAGAGCCTCCTCTGACAATGGAACAGAGGAAAAACAATAGTTTATGTGTTGAGACATTTACATATTTTAATTAATTTACTGTATAATCTGTCAAATATTAATTTTGTATTTATTTTTACTAAAATTATTTTAGTGTTTGTTTTAGATATTTTAATACGTTGGCTGACTGTAACTGATTCGTTGTTTAAAGATGCGACCTGTCGTCTCATAGAAATGACAAGAGTAGATCTATATGGGAAGTAATTTAGACTTGCAATTTGTCCTGTACTAGGACTAACCTCAGGATTATACACGCTGTTTAACTCCTGCTCTTTCAGTACCAAGAACGGCAAGCAAAACAGATATTTTCCGCAGAGCATTTTATTGAGCGTCAGAGTAAGCAGGGTCATCACAACAAGCTGAACATGTGCTTTGCTTGGATTTTGGCAACTAGAAGAAAAAAGCGGTCAAACTTAAAACACTTAACATTTCTACTTATTAGATCTTTCAAAACAGAACCACATTAATGTTAAAGCACTGCAGTATAAAGACATGGCAGAAGATCCAAAAGCAGTCCCAGCACATGTACTCACAGTTTTTTTAGCTCCTGGCCAATTAAAACCCTTCTTTGATGTAAAGAATCAGTCTTGTGGCCAGTTCAGCTTTAAATTGAGTTGTGTTATTAAAGCAGCGTCACAGGAAGAAACACAACAGTTAAAGTAGGGATTCTGTCTGGCAAAAATTGCTACCTGTTTTCAACAACCAAAAAAAGATTTTTTTGACCACCCATGCATTAATTTTCTAAATCTTTTGGGGTTGCTGGAGCCTATCCCAGCTACTGTTGCGCGAAAGGTTGCCGGTCTGTCGTTTTACCACACATTCACAACCAAGCCATAACTTAGACATCGATTAACCTTTAAAGCATGTTTTTGGAATGTGGGAGGAAGCTAGCGAGCCAAGAGAAAATCCACACATACACAAGGAAAACATGCAAACTCCACATAGAGGCAAGAGTGATAACCGCTACACTATCAACAACCAATAACAACAATGGGCTGCATTGTTTTTGTTTCTTGACAATTGTGAACAATTTAAGACATTTCTGTGTAACTCCCTTTAGGTATCACGCATATTTACAAAGTAATGTTTACAGCTGGATCACCTGCTTGGTTGATTTCATTTTGAGAGCTCTTGCAGGGCTCAAAATCTTTTCTGAAATAATGTGCAAATTAAAACTAGTTCATTCTAAGGGTAGGAGCAACTTTTAAAATACTACATAGAAAAACAGCAAACTTTTCTTTTTTTCAAATAGAAAATGCTTGTTATTAGCATTTTAGCATTTTTACATATTAGTTATGTAAGGGTTAATGGCCGACGAAGTGTGCGGTTATTACTTTTTAACGCACGCCGTGGAAGCCTGACTCGCGTCGGACGGTTGCTTCCGCGAAGTGCGTTAAAAAGTAGTAACCGCACACTTCGAAGGCCATTAACCCGCTTATACCATGGTCACTTACAAAAGCAATACATATTGACCAAGTTTTAGTCCTTAATTCTTGTTTTTTTTTTCGATTTGGATCGCTTTTCTCACAAAAAGCGGACTATATGTTACGTGATGCGGCGCGACGCGCCGCATCACGTAACATATAGTCAGCGTCGCGCAGCACCACCGCTGCAGTCAAGATTCGGCAATATATCTGCTGATCGTCCCGATGGGTTGAAAAAAGCATCATTTCAAAGAGAAAGTTCACCTCTTACCGCTTGTTTTTGTCCAAAGTATGAAGCAAAAGGTCGTTTTAAAGAAGCCGGCGCAGTGATACAAAACATTTAAGCTAGCTGACCGGAACTTCTTTTTTCACCGTGCGGTTATTAAGTTTTAATGCATACCCAGCAGCCAATCAGAATCGAGTATTCAAGCGGACCATGGTATAAACAGCAACAAACGGAGCCGGTTTAGCTCGTGCTGGTTTGCGATATCTTCCCTCCGTGAAACCAGGGTTTGAATCCGGGCTGCTCCCTGTTCCCTTCTCTACCTCTGTGCCGGTCCCAAGCCCGGGTGCCTTGAGAGGGTTGCGTCAGGAAGGGCATCGGCATAAAACATTGCCAAACTTACCACGCGACTCGTTTGCTGTGGCGACCCCTGATGGGAAAAGCCGAAAGGGAAAGAGACTTATGCAGCAACAAACAAATATCAAAATTACAGAGATTTTGCACTGATAAAAAGGCCAAATCCCTTTGTTCCTACTTCAGTACCTACCATTTTAATGAATCAATATTTGATATTTTAATTGATTGAAGCTTATCGTTGCTCACAGTCACTGTGATTGCGGTGTGTACGGGGATTTATGTCAGAATGAGAGCAAGGAAACTGATGCTGTCACACATCGCATGCTTTCAAGCTTTCATGGAGCACGCCACCATGCGGAACGCTGAACACCAAGCACACTCTCACTTTCACCACGAACACCCTCAGGGGCTTCTGCTCCTCAGAAACTTTTGCCCTCCTCCTCTTCCTTCTCCTCCTCCTCCTCTCTGCTGGTGTCTGGTACCATCTCTTTATTGTTTTTCTAGACAGGTTCAGATCTATGATGTGAGGGCATGTATTTGCAAAAGCAAGACCCAGGGTTGGCTGTTAAAAGGAGGGCTGTGAATCTTTCATGATTTTAGATGCAGCAGCATGAAAGAGGAGAGAAGCATGGGGTGGAGAGAAAAGAATGTGATGTGGAGAAAAAAAGGTGAGCGTAGAAGGAAGATGAGAAGAAGGGAGGGAGCTCTGTTCTGCCAGGCTTTTTTGTCATCCCCATTGGTGTCGTTTCGACTAGCTTGATGTAGATAAGGCTGCTGTTTTCTGTATTTGATCCCTCTCATGGTGCCTCCTTTTAAAGTACCTGAAGATAAGACTTTATGCAAGAAAGCTAATACCTTTTCATGCAGAAAATATCTACGCGAAGAAGAGCCACCGTGTCACTGCTGCACTTGTACAGCCCCACAAGACAGTTAAAGTAAGCAAATCTATTAACCCCTTGATGACCATTGATGCAACTATGCAAACCACTTAGGCTTCAAATTACCATACTTTTAGCATGTACTTGAAAGTAAAAATCCATGTAATTTTTTCATAGTTGGAAATAACTTCAGGCGTCAAGGGTTAATCATTTTAGTTTAAGAAGTCCAGTTTATAAAAATAATTTATTGTAACCATGGTGGAAGGTTCTATTAAAATGTCTTTGAAAGACATTTACAAGAACAAATTAGGCCGAAACATTCAACAAGCAAACAATTTCCTGATAACTTTCTAGAGGTAACTGTAGCTAACATAAATTATTCAACTTGTTTGCTGCAATAAGCTAAACCTGTTTCATAAAAATCTAGATGCATTTCCATATGAAAACTCTATCTGTCATGTGACCTAATTTCATCAAACACCTTTTTATTTAATCATTACTTTTTTCGTTTTAAATGGCCTATATCCTGCCAAATCAACTTGTTTGAGCTTTTAAGTGTATTATAAAGCTAATTCCTTACGATTCCAGCCCTTTCCATAAAGAGTCTGTGCTCCCAGCACCGCCCCCAGTGCAACAGACACACCCACTTACTCTTTGAAGCTAGAGGTAATTGGCTAAGTCAAGAGTGCAAGGCTCCACGGCATGCACATCAATCTTAGTAAAGTTCGGATGTTGTTTGTTTTCATGGGCGAAACTCAGACACGCCGGCTTTAAGTTGACGTCATGAAATGGGCGGCGCCCACGAGGAGCGAAAGGCGGTGCCTACTGCTGGGTAGGAAAATGAGCTCACAAAAATAACTAATATTTCATAAAAATGTGTTCTTCACAGTGCCAAAGATAATATATAATCATGCATAAGCATTTGATTTACTCTGAAAGGGTTGGAATAGCATAATAGGCCCTTTCAATGTTTTTATGCATTTAGCAACCAGTGTAGTCATAATGTATTTACTAGTTTAATAAGTCTATGCATTAAGATAAATGTACAAATTCTAAAAGTGCAACTATAGCATGTGCCATGTAAAAATTTTTAAATATCATTATCTGCTAATATCTTTAAGGCGCTGTAAGTCTGTTCAGAACCAGGTTACGTCATCCAGCCTTTAGCTCATCTGAATTGGATTTTCCTGGATGATGCTGGACTGACGCATTTTGAAACTAATCCAATAGATTGTCAGATAGGATGAGCCAAGGTTCACCGTTTAAAAGTGTAACTGTGAAGCCCTAAATTGAAGGACCAGCTTAACCAACTCATCTGAGAAATGTCAAAGTCAAAACTCAGTCACTTGATTTCTTTTACATTTTTTTTTTTTTTTTTGGGGAAGGACATGTTTCTAGGAAGGTAATGCACACTGGCTTTCATATTCTGTTTCTTTTTTCCTTTCCAGCCTATTATTTGTTAAACTTAAATTAAAATAGTACCATTCTAGACTGCAACAACTGTGTCTGCAAAACACATTTTCCTATAGTTTTTCTAAGTGATGCTCAAGTAGGAAAAAAGTTCAGCATGGATTTCTTGGTGAATAAGACAGCTGATTTTAGTCTTAGATATTGCTTTTAAACTAATATAAGTTCTTGAAGTGTTAAATTTAAATCTTTAAAAGTTAGGCAAATTGCCAACAGTTCTCAAAAGGGGATATTTATGCCAACAAATAGAATAAAAGTCATCCATTCTTTCTATTTTATGGCTTTTACAGCCTCATTTTCTTATTCTTCATAGCCACCAGCCCTGTGCAGAAAAGAAATCTGTAAGTCCTCCGGTGTCAACATCTAATTAAGTCAGACTGAAAGGTCAGAGTCAAATAGACTTCCTGCATCTTCATGACAGTCACGTTTTATGCAAGTGGTGGGCACAAATCATTCTATGCTTTATCATCAATCTTTGTTCCTAAAAGAAATGGGGGATAAACCAGTGGTGCTGCTCAGTAACCTCTGTTGATTTTTTTTTCTGCAGCTGCTACCTCTCTTTCCCTACGCTCCAGTTCCCACCTCGTGTCCTTGTTCTTTCCCATTGCTTTAAATTTCACTTTCTCCTTATTAGACACTATTTTTACTTTCTTTTCCACCTTTCAGCCTATTTTCTTACTGTTCCTTCCTCCTCTCAGAGGGTAGAGCATCCATCTGTTTTTCAAATGAAAGATGAGTTGTTTGTCTGATGTGGTACACTCTGCAGTCGCTCTACTGCTTTATGAGTCAAAGCTTTTTATATACTCCATGAAGGGCTGTACACACCATGTGTGTGTGTGTGTAAATGGTGAAGAAAAAAAATACAGATTAGACAAGTACTGTTCAGTGTAATAATTGGTTTCCCGCAGCAACAAGTAAACATTCATTTGCAACATTTGAACATCTTGCCTGAAACGGTAATGTTCATCATCATCTTGAATTAGCTTTAGGACAATTATTTTCTCCAAATTCTGCTGGAATGTTATAACATGTGTTAACAAAGAGTGTAAACAGCGAGAAATAATAGAAAACAAAATCTTTGTATTCACGTAGTAACATTTTCTTTTTTTTTCATCCTTATACTTGTGGAATATTATTGCAGATAGGTAGAACAACCATATTTTTATTTTTATTAATATAAATTCTCCCCTCTTTGAAGTCATTTTTGACACCCTCAACAAACTGATTCAAAGTGGACATCGACAACATTGACTGCACCGCCACCAAAAATCAAAAGCCTGTAATGAGAATCACTTTACTTTTGGGTGAGATGCAGAACTCTGAGCCTCAAAAGAAACTTCATGCACTTTGGACCTTGAAGAGGTTAGAGAAGTGATTATTACATATATGTCCTTCCCATTGACTGGAAATAAGAATTGAGTGACCCCTCTCTCTGCTTGTCTTAAACAGGAAGTGAGTGCTGGTTTCAAGAAGCCAAAATCCCATTGACATCTAAATAAATAAACAGCTATTACTCAGCTATTACCTATGATTTGGAAGGCACATTCAAAATCTTAGGTGCCTTTACATTAGCATTGATTTTGCTGTAGTTTAAAATAGATATATTTTTAAAGAAACCAATCATTTTCCATCTGAATCCAACATGTGATTGCATGCACAAATGGACTCCTGGCCAGTTTAAACACTGCCTGATTCCAACAGCAGCTTTACGGCAAATCCATCTTTACTTTTGTTTGCAATGTTGTCTTCCACTAGGTAGCAGGAAAATCAAAACTGCACATTTCAACTGAAAAACAAACTGCTGCCTTGTAAAAATATTGTCTGCTCTCCTTTCTAACAGCACTTCTTGAGAAGAACTCTCACAAACCATTAAAGCATAAGACATTATGCCCAGGAGAGAAATGAAAGTATTTCACAAATTAATTCTGAAATGAGAAATCCTGCTGTATTCTGGTGGCCTAATTTTCACATCACAGTCAAAGATTTTCAGAGATTATCATTTCATCCAGAGAGAACTTAAAATTAAAAAATGTTATTTTTATTAAGGCAAAATGGAGATAAAATTTACAAGTTCAGGCTATATTTGTTGTAAACATATAGAATAATAGCCAGAGGCTTAGTTCAATAAAGTAGTAGTATATCTGAATGTTAAGATGAAGGGGGAGGTACAGACACTTAAAAAGAAAGGTTTCATGTTAAGGCTAATTTGTTTTGCAGTTTAATTGATCTAGTTAAAATATTAATTTAACATTTAAAAGAAACAACTACATATTTTACGTCTTAGAGGATGTCACGCGGTTTCCCTGATGTAGGTTTAATTTTCTCTCAGGTTCTCTTTGTAACAGGTGTACTTATATAGTATAACCAAACTAGATGATTTACTATGCACTTTCTACTGTGTGAAGAATATTGATAGAGACAACACAATGTCCTTATCAAGAGATCGTAGTGACACATTCACCCGCTGTGCTGACAGGATCAGCGCTGGAGAGCATTATCAGAGGCAGATCTCATTGACTGGGGCTACGTGTCTTTACTGGTTTTTACTGTCAGCTCCACAAGGGAAAAAAGATAGTGTTAACTTCAATTCCCAATTCCAGCTCAGGGAGGCAATCATCTTGGATACACTTTAGTAGACTGGAGCAATGATTGATTCCAAAGTGTAGTTTTAAAAGGTTAAATTGAATAGGGTGAAGGCTGCCACTTCCTACAAGTAGTTTGGTATCTTAGTAAGACCCATCATTTTTCCCTTAATAATTTTCTAAATAGCAATATCAGAATCTATCATTAGAATTGTTGCTGTGGTAATCTAAAGGCTGTGCAAGCAAATGATGTTCTGCTTTTCTGTGCTCTGAAAAGCTGCCATCCTTCATCCTTTTCATAATTTTAACCTTCCGGGTGTCGCCGCTCAGGTTATTGGATGTCATTTTTTATTTTTTATTTTTTATGGCAATTCTGCATTATTACAGACAATATCACAGGGGATGTTGAGGCGTTGATTTGAAAAAGTTAGAGAACCACACAATAACACTTCTTTGCTTGTAGTTTACAGACATCTGCGTTGAAATATATGGAAAAGTGGAAAAGCAAAGGGAGGTCTGACTTTCAGTGATGTAGATCTGATTTCTTAATCCACAGGATATGTTTTAATACAGTTTAAAGCGCAAATATTGTACAAGACTATTTATTACTTTGAAAATCATGTGATAGTGAAAGTTAAAGTAAAAATGTTTCCATTGTGTGAAACAGTGAATAATGTTTAAAAATCTGTAAAATTTAAAACTTTTTAAGCTCTAAAATTCATGAATGTGTTGAAGGATTTACTTAGAAATTTAAAAAGGAGCCGTTTTAACCTAATAAATGAGCAAAGAGAGCTCATTAAACCTAATAGTTGAATGAGGCATAACACTTTACTGACTTAATGTCTTATAGTAATTTATCAGAACAAGTTCATATCAAATCATATTTATAGAAAATATAAATAGTGTAATTTTAAAAAAGCAGAAAGTAAAATGAAGCAATACTGTCTCATAACTTCTTCATTGGGCACCGGCTCACTACAAACATGTGGCTACATGTGTAAAAGATTTGGTGGTAAAACTTCCTTCTTAATGGAAACACATCATCTGCTAAAATGTGGTTTATCCTCTTCTTGCAAAAAACAGAAAGTCTTTCTTTAAAATGTTTTTTACTTTCCATTGGAATCTTTTTTTAAAAAAAATCAACGTTGGTGTTTAAGCTTTATTATTATTATTCTATAAGTGACTTCTTATAGATGTGTTGGACTGTACCATTTTTGGTTAAGGAATAATTGATCAAGCTGTATTGTGGTTTTATTTTGAAATCCATGTACCCTACTTTCAGTTCCCTACTTGTGTTTTAGGTGTTAGTTCACACCTGCTTTGCGTTTTGTTAAATTAACCCCTCATTATGCTCTCAGCATCCACACCTGGCTGTAGTTACTCTATTTTTTTTACATGTTTCTTTGATAAACATTGCCTGTCAGCGTAGGCTGTATAATTTGCCGAAACTCACTACCATTTTTGTTATTTTCATTTTGTTGGAGTCCTACTTTTTAAAAGTTTATTTTGGGTTGTACCTCATTATGTGGGTCACCAAAGAAAAAATAAAAATGCATTCACTATGCACTTCTGCTATTCACTTAAAAGTGTAAAATGAAGGGGACTTTCTGAGCTAAATTTTTTTTTTCTGAATTGGAGAGTTGGGCATCAGTGACTGACACAGACCTCTTGGCAAAATCTTAACAAAAGCTGGTACAACAGGTGCAGTGTACACCATTAGGTTAAATGGCTAAAGGGAATTTCTTTAGCAGATATCTCTTTTATGTTTGTATGTATGTATGTTATTTGCTTTAAAAGTGTTTAAAAGGTAATATTTCCTGTAAAATGGGTACCAAGAAGCTGAATAGGTGAATAAAGTTTTTGCTTCATTCAAACTTTCTTCTCTTGAAAAGCTTCACTACAAAGCCACGTGGCTGTTTTGTCGGTTCCTCTAACCAGGCGGTGTCACACTCGTTCAGCTTCTACTGCTTTGACTCTAAAGACTTGACCTGGAAACGACCGACCTCAGACTGCGACCTAATGTCCGTATGACCATGAAGATTTGATGCCCCCCTGCCGAGAAAGATCAGAGATGGCAGGCTCGGCCTTAAATGCACCTTCCTTTTGTAAATCTTTCTCCAACTCCAGTTCACTGACACTTCACTGTTGGATTAGGGATGATGTCTAAACCCCTGGTAATCCCAGCCAGTTAATCTGAATTAACAGTTCTTACCCCACAGCGGGATTTCTAATCCTTCACTGAGAATCCTACACATGTTAATTAACTTTTTTTCATTTCTAGAAAGAGTCATTGTCCCTCTGAAATTTGCTCTGCAGGTTTAGTTTTGTTTAAATTCTTGCTTCTGTTAGTATCAGGTTTAAAAACAGCCATAGAAAATATTTAATGTCTGCTGTCAGGGACAGCTGACATGACCTTTGCTTTCCCCAAATGTATCCACATACTTGCACAAATGTGCATACTCATTCAGACAGATGCTGACTCTTTGCAGCCTGGATGGCGTGCATCAGTTGGCACATGCTGAACTTTTCCCAGTTTAAATGCATGGTAGCCAAAGCAGTAGTTAGTTCAAGAGCCTTTAAGTACTCCCAGAAATTACATGGAATTATGGCATTATATAGAGGAGCTGGTGCCATGCAAACACCCACCCACACATAAACTCCCAAGCAGGTTGTTTCATTTACTCATTTTATTATTCATTTCAGTAGGTTTCTCTTCAAAACAAAAATGTTTAATCTCTAAGATGTGTTTTACAAAAAAAGCGTAATGAATATATTTTGAAGCATTTGTGTAGGGCTGCACAATATGAGGAAAACTTACAATATGCGATATTAGAGATTAATATTGCGATAACGATATAATTTGTGGTATATAAACAAATAGCAAAATAATAAAAAAAAATATCATTCCCATTTCATTGCAACAGTTAAAAGTTATACTCCAAATGATCCTCGTCGACATAGGTGACAAACATCTAACATAATAGGCCTCCATCTGATTGGTCAACAACGTGAAGGCGTCCATCTGATTGATCAAATGCACAAAGGGATTTAATTGATTCGTTAAATGCTTTAAGCTGCCATATTGTTTTAACTCATTTAAGGTTTACGATTTATTGCGATTTTCACCATCCTTTGCGATATGCATATTGCAGAGCTGGATATTGCGATAACGATAAATTTGTAGTATATTGTGCAGGTCGACATCTGTGTTTTGAAACTCAATACTCTACGACAGTTTTACATACTGTGATTGGCCAGACAGGCCACAGGGGAGAGGTACAACGGAATGCAAAAAGGGTGACTTGTTTTAGCATTTACCTAATACATGTTGAATGTCTTGTATGAATAATAACTAAACCAGATTGCAGTGGATGCTGTTTAAATTTGCTAGACATAATTGCGGTTAAGCAGTTGCTTTTTGTTTGTTCTTTTTCATGAAGGTAAGTAATCTGCCTCCTAAATTAGGATTAATTTGTTTCAAATGTGGGGGCAAACCAGATTTGCATACACAAAAAGGGAAAATCTATGATGTTCCCCAGACATTCTAGGAAGTAGGTTGTATAGATTATTATGAATTTGAACTCCCAAACTCAAAATTCGGCATAAATTGTATGGTTGAATTTAGCCCACGTATGAGTCTTAAATATTTCATAAATAGAAATAAAAATCAAATATATCTTGACATCAGGCTGTGCATAATTTTTGGGGGGGAAGTTTGGTATTTTTGATCATGGGAGTCAAATGGCAAGTTCTTCTCTTTTGAAACCAGCTTCTAGTGGTCCTTTTAGGAACTGCAACATTTGAAATTTCAGGTTCCGTTTCACATTTAGGAGTGGATTTGGGGCTTTGAAAAAACACAAATACCTTCAGTTACACATTATAAGCCATACTTTATTAGCAGGAGACAGTGTTTACCATAGTCAAGTTTTCATTATTTTCCTTATTACTTCCCTAAACTAACACAGGAACTAAACTAACACCTTTCATGTTTTCTTTTTAACTAAAGACATATGGTGCATAACATGGTCCCACTGATATTTTATATTAATATTATTGCAGTATGATAAGTTCACCTTTAGAAGCATAGCTCCAGTTCATATCTTTTACCAGATCTGTGCGGTTTCCTCACATTTAAAACGATAAAAGAAACAGCCAGTACATCAAGTTAACCAATCACAAGAGACCTAACCTCAATGAAGGTGGGGCATCAAAACTGGGTGGAGTTTAGTTAAAAAAATTGAAACAGGATCAGTTTAAAGAAAAGTGATGCAGCAGACTGCAATGCCTGCAAATCTGGCAAGCTTGACTTAGATGCACACGGAAATGACTACTTTATAGATTTAGACAACAAAAATTACTGTTATCACTGGGACTTTCCATCTCCATTCTCAAGATATATATTTTTTACATCATTTAAAAAAATACTCTTGGTTATTAGCATAATTACCATTAGAACTCTTGCTGGTGCATTTATTCTTTTCAGCTATCCCTTTAATCCTTCTTCTCTTTTTATTTCTATGTTATTGCCTTCTCATCCCCCCATCTCTCTCATCATTACCTCTCCAATCCTCTGCCCTCTGTTGCTTTTTAGTAGATGGTAAAAAGGTAAAAGTGTACTTGGGAGGAAGGCCATGTGGGACATTAAATCACATACAGGTGGTCTTAAACGGTAAAGAGAGTGTGAGATGGGAGTGCTCGTGCGCACACATGCACAGTTGCTGCATGAGCTTCTCATTTAGGTAGCAGTATTTCGCCACAGTAAGTGACAGGGTTATTGTAAGGTGCTCAT
Organism: Oryzias curvinotus; assembly: GCA_023969325.1. Taxonomy (NCBI): domain Eukaryota; kingdom Metazoa; phylum Chordata; class Actinopteri; order Beloniformes; family Adrianichthyidae; genus Oryzias; species Oryzias curvinotus. The sequence continues at coordinate 9,369,712 of CM043709.1, forward strand.
TAAGAAAGGGAAGCAGCGAATAAATGTCTAACTGAAGGGAATAAATGCAAACCACTGCGCCACTTTTACTGCTCAGCAACCAGCCTCTTTGATGTGGGAGGGTGAGGCGAGGGTGAGACGAGGGCAGGCTCAGGGCGTGAGTTAAAGGGAAGGCTCCTGCAGCTCCCGCCTTACATTTTGTTCACAGAGAAATGGCCGCGTCTGCCCCATGAGGGTCGCAGTTGGGCTCACTGTACTTCTCATTCAAATGTGTCGCAACAATTTAGGGGATCACAGGTCAGCTTAGTTACAACCTGTTACCATGGTAATGCAACTCAAGGTCACTTCCTGTGAGAAACTTTCATCTCAGCAGGAGAGAGGGAAGCAAAAAAGAGGGAGGGATGTGTAAATGGAAGGAATGAGGCCATGACATTTGACGGAAACGAAGGGCTGGAAGAAGAAGTTAAACTGATTTAAGGGGAAAAGTTGAAACGGAGGATGAAAGGATGAAGAGATTACTGAGAGGGAATCAGGATGAGATGAGACTTGAGAGGCCGCTGGAGTGAGGAGAAGGCATAAAATTGTTCGTTATGCAGACTTCAGTTTCACTTATATGAGATTTGGACTTTTTCTTACCAAGTTATTACAATCCTTTGTTTTTGTCCAGCTGTCAATGAGTTTTCAAACAGTAGATTGATCATAAAGTATCAGTAGTTTGCTTAGGTTCTAAGAGATAAGAAAATGAAAAAAAAAAAATATGCAGGCATGTCAACACTGAGATAAAACAGGTACGAGATGAAAAGATGAAACACACATTATTCCTAACTTTTCCTATGTAAAATATCATCCAAAAGGCAAAAACATGGTGATCCCCAATGACCTAATATCAAAACAGCATCTGGCTAAGCAATTTAAGTAAACTGGATAAGTTTGAGAAAAGAGGTATAACAGTATGTATTGACACAACACTTGACTTCAGTTAATTGTGATACTTGTGTGATTCAATATCAGTGCTTTGATGTAGCATAATAAATAGAAAAATGCTCTAAAATGACTTTTGTGTAAGATGAGTGAAGCACATATGCCAATACCATGTGCCGAGCAACAACATTAATCATTAGATTGAAATTTGGAAGAGCTGTTTTTGTGGTATTATAGCTATTATATTATTATTATTATTATTATTATTATTGTTGTTATAGCTTTATATACATTACTTTGATGCATACTAGCTTAAACTAAAAAAAAATTCATCTCTGAGTCCAAGTCAACATAATTAATTTCTACAGATGACATTCTCAAACAGCTGCTCATGCTGCATCTAATCTATGTCAACAGACAACAAAGATGTTGGTAACTTTCACACAGGGATTGTGCTAAAAGGTATTTTTCTGTTGTCACAAGTAAGATCAGTTAAACAAAAATATTATTGCTTATGTAAAAGTAAAAAAAAAGAGGAATCCAATAATTATTTGAGTCAGTATTGGAAGTGGTGCATTAATGCAGTTAATTTTTGTGTGATTAATTAATCATGATTTGTAATTAAATTCATTTTTAATAATCTATATATAATATAACCTAATTTCAGCTGTGAAAAGCTGTTGAGATATTATCATTCAAATTTATAATACTGTGGCACAGGAAAAGATCAAAATACGACTAAAAAAGTGACTTTATTAAGTTTTTAATTTAAAAAAACCTTACAACCTTTACTTTTACACCACCAAAAGGTATTTTTTTCAATCTTGAGCAATTAAAAAAAAAAAAGAACATCAGGTCCGAGTGCTCTAATTTAAAAAATCAAAAAACAGTAGGAACACATTCTTGAGCGATCCAAAATAAATTTTCCATGAGTCTCTTAGTAAGAAAACAATAACATGATGACATACCTTATTCCACAGTTTATCACAACAGGAAGAAAAGATCTCAGTGATTTTCTAATTTCCTTTAACTTGTTTTGTTAAACTTGATCATTTTTAAAGATTTGAATGACGCAGAAGAGAAAAACATCTCAGTAGCCGCCTTGCAGCATGCCTTCAGCTGAGGCATTTGGTAGGGATCCTATGTCCCTACCAAAAATACATTTATTTAGTTTGGTTGGTTTTAAAGGATCTTTTTGATGTATGGTTTTTTTTTTCCCTATTCATGACCATGGACGCAGGGAGGTAGGGAGATTATTTCAAAAGGGATATGTGATTTTTTTTTACACAGCTTAAATTTGCACATTTTTATATTTGCAGATGGGTGGAGCCGTGGGCAAACCCACTAGACTTTTAAACTTGACTTTGTCCAACATAATTTCCATTTTTGAAATGTTGTTGGTGTGCCATCCTTACAACAAATTATTCTGATGTTATCTGAGGTCAGTTTTTCGACAGACATGTTCACCGTCAGTCAGAAGCAAACAATTCAATTCAATTCAATTCAATTTTATTTGTATAGCCCAAAATCACAACAACAGTCGTCTCGATGGGCTTTGAAGTAAAACATGAACTCAAAAGGATCATGAATACAAAGAGTCAATAGGAAAATACTAAAATAAACTAACAAACTGACTAAGCTATACTGGCATCCCTGCCCTTAGACCCCCCTTCGCGGTAAGGAAAAACTCCTAAAAAACCGGATTCCGGAAAAAAATGAAGAAACCTCAGGGGTGCCCACATGAAGGAGGGATCCTCCCCCAGGACGGACAGGCGATTAACCAGAACTCATAGAGAAGAATTAACTTATCTAACTCTACATCTACATATTTAAAGTCCAGCAGACGAGCTTCATCCAGCCGGGGTTGGGGACAATCCGGGGCGCGAGTCGAGCCGGAGACAGGAACCACAGCCAGGTGTAGGAGCAGGAGCAGAGACGAGGTACACAGTCAGGAACAGGAGCACGGATGGGCCAACTGGAATCTGGAAGCACTCCCACTCCCCAGGAGGGGAGAGGGATAGAGGGACAATACATGAATCGTACTGCACCAAACAGAGGCATGGATAACTAAATGATAAATGATGATCACAGATAGAGAAGAGAGGAAGTGTAGAGGTAGATGAGAAAAGAAAAGTATTGGAAAAGGACAGAAAAGAGGACAGAGCCCCAGTGCACCATAGTTACCCCAGCTTCAACTTCTAGCAGCCTTTTAAAATAATAGTTATTGTTATTTAGTTTAATTTAAACAATTAACATTAAGTTAAATAATCTCTGAATACTAACTAGTCTGACAATAAGCCTGTCCAAAGAGGAATGTTTTCAGTCTAACTTTGAATGTAGAAACTGAATCTGCCTCTCTTACATGAGCTGGGAGTTTATTCCATAAGACAGGGGCTTGGTGGCTAAACGCTCTACCTCCGACTGTACTTTTACTAATTCTAGGAACCACAAGCAGTCCTGCATTTTGCGAGCGAAGTGTTCTGATTGGATGGTAAGGGACTATGAGGTCATTAATATAGGACGGGGCCATTCCATGTAAGGCCTTATAGGTTAACAGGAGGATCTTGAACTTAATTCTAGAATCAACTGGGAGCCAATGGAGTGAAACTAACACAGGAGTGATGTGATCTCTTCTGCTAGTTCCTGCTAACAATCTAGCTGCTGCATTCTGAACAAGCTGGAGACTTCTTAAGGAACTCTTAGGACACGCTGCTAACAAGGAGTTACAGTAATCCAGCCTCGACGTAACAAATGCGTGGATGAGTTTTTCAGCATCACTCTTAGAAAGTATATTTCTGATCTTAGCAATATTCCGCAGGTGAAAAAATGCAGTTCTACACGCCTGAGATATGTGAGCCTTAAATGATAAATCCTGGTCAAATAAAACCCCAAGGTTTCTAACTGTGGAATTGGGGGCTATACTTACACCATCCAGGGAGACTATCTGAGCAGACAGAGCATCTCTCAGATTTTTAGGACCTAGTATAATAACCTCACTGAGGTTGGCTGGCAAAAGTGAAATGATGAGCTTTCTTTATTAGTCTTAAATGTGAATTCATTTTAAGTGATTCCTCTTATTCAAATCAATCTGGCTAATATAAAGATTATATTTAGTTTTCTGATTGATTCTCCTTAAAAGTAATGTAGGTCAGTTTGACATGTTTCAGCTGTTTTTTTTTTAATTGGTTTCTTAGTCAGCAGCTGAAACATGTCGAGCTGAAGGCTTGAATCTGGAAACCTGAGATTTGGCGTTGCTTTACTGCTTGCTGATTCAGCATCAGTGTTAAGGCTACCTGATCCGCTGTAAAAGATGATCTGCTGCATTGCTGCAGGTTAGATGTTTGATGAAGCATTTCTGCGGCAGCTGAGGGTATGATAAGATTTTCACATCTCTCTTTCATCTGCTGAATGCCTCAGCAAAAAACTCACATTAAAAGTTTTTCTGGAGATAATCATGTAAAAGAAAAGAATCGATCAATAGTTATTGTTAGTGTGAAAGTAATTTTAAAGAAAAACATATTGTTGTTTTTGTCCTTTTTATCTGAAACAACTCTGTATGGTTTTAATATCTAGCTATGGCCTAAAATGAGATGTGTATGGAAGTGAAGGGGAGGAGTTTATATTCAATCAGTACCTTTACAACAATTTAGTAAACGTAAAAATGCTTTGTTAAGGACTTTTAAGAATATTTCTCATAAAATATTTGATAAAAATGAACACCATATTGATCTGCCTTCAGTTAGTTTTTTTTTCAACTATTACTATCCAAATGTAGGCAGGTGTGAAAATCCTTTCAGAAATGGAAGTGTTAACTGTTTATTTTCATCAACTGACAAAATGCTGTGAAGGAACAAAAGGGAATCATAAATCATATCAATATTTGGTGTGACTACCTTCTTCTTTTAAAACAGCATCCGTTCTTCTAAGTTCACTAGGACTCAGTTTTAGAAGTAATTCCATTTTTCCAAACATCTACCAACAGTCAGTGTTGGTCCTCTCACATTTTTCTGTCTCTTAATGTAATCCCAGACTCATCCAATGATTTTGAGATCAAAGTTCTGTGGGGGTCATGCCATCACTTCTTGTACTTCTTGTTCTTCTTTATGCTGAAAATAGATCCTAATGACTATGGCTATATATTTAGGGTCTACAGAATAAATATGGGGCCAATAATATAATAATGGATTACATTTATCTGCGCTTTTCCAGATGCTTAAAGCGTTTACAATGTGTCCATGTTCATTCACTCCTCATACTTGGTGATGACAGAGGCGTGGCTGCCAGTTTGCGCCTACGGAGCCACACTAGGGGCAAGGAGGGTGAAGTGTCTTGCCCAAGGACACGACAGTTGACTGGGGGGGATCGAGCAGACCCTTCGATCATTGGACAACCTGCTCTACCACCTGTGTGTTACTGTTTTTAAAGGGAAAAAAAGCATTGTTAGATTTTTATGCCAAGTTTTCGCAGATTCCCACAGCCCACCTAGGGTTAAATGCCTCATTAGAGAAGCTGGGCTTGCTGTAGGCCATTTTGACTTCATAATTAGGGAATCTGTTTAATTCAAAACTTGTTTGCAGCTATGCCTACAGATGTAGAACAGCTTGTTTAATCTACCACGGTGAGCACATCAAAACGGCGCTTAACAACTCATTTCCTTTCTCCATCGAGAGCGTCTAGCGCTCGTTTTTTTCCCTGCACCAAGCTCTCCTGCTCCCTCCCACTTTACTCCTCAAAACTCCTCATGACACCTCCAACATACCTAAGCACGTCTTCATAAGGAAACCAACCTCATGAGCAGGCAGACAGAAAACAGTGAAGGCTAACAAGAAATCATCCAGCCAGCCAACAAGGAGCTGAATCTAGGCCACATGTAGACATGATGTGTGGCACTGAGTCCAAACACTAGAAACAAAGGAAGGAAAACTCGAATTCAGATCCTACTTTAATAAATAAAAGGAGACAGTATTTTGGCCATGCCCAAACGCAATTTGTTCAGACATGAACACTTGACAGCAGCTATCTGTTACCGTGTCTGACTCTTAAATATGAATTCATTAAACTTGCTGGCATGGTGCTCGCTTGTTTGGCTTCTGGCTTAAGCCTCTTACTTCATATTTGCCCTCAAGTGAAATAGATTTTTGCATTTTTTCCAATTTACTCCTTCAGCTCAGAATGTTGTTACATGTCACTGCAAATTCATTTGGACAATTTTAAATCCAAGACCTTACGCAACTGCCAGATGTCTTAAAAGAAATGTTAACACGTTTTGCTTGTACTGTAAAACGGAGAAAACAGCTGTAAAAAGAAATTCACACTTTTTATCTTTAACAAAAAATACTGTGCATTGATTTCTTGCAGAAATTGATTGCTTAAAATCCCACTCCAGTCATTTTTTAAATCTTTTGTCAAAGCGTTCCCAGTGGTCTTTTAAGTATGATTATGCCCTTTTTAGCCAAAATCAAAAATCTGCGTCATTTTTTAGGACAGAACTTCACCTCTGAGTTGTGGGCGGGACTGCTGATGTAGAGTGAGCCTGCTCTCACTTCCCATCATCCTTCTGTTTACACTCTCTCCTGCTAGCTTACACCCCCTGACAACTGCAATCTAACATTCCCGATGCAACAAAAATGGCTAGCAATACTGGAGCTATCCGGCCATACAGTTTTGTGCCAGATGCCAAAACAAAGACGTACATGGATCTAGTTGTCTACAAATGGATGCATCAGAATGCAGGGGAGCAGAGAGCTTGTGGTCTGTTGATTGTAGCTTCTACGTCACTTCTACATGATTTGAATAAAGAAATCCTAAAAAATACTAAAGCATTTTGATTGTAATATTCTTTGTAGATGTCCTCCATCATGAGGAACTGCCACAAAAACATGTTAAAAACACTGAAAACATTTTTTATCTGAGAGGGTCTTCAAAATTTTGGAGCCTTGGTTGATGCCATATACCAACATGCATTCTAAGGTATTTAAACTAAAAACTAAATATTCTAGATGGTTTTAACTGAGCGAATAGACTAAACACGCACTCCTCCATAGAGGACATGTAACTGTCAGGACTTGCTTCAAGTAGTTCAGTCCTGGTGCTGACGCAGTACAGCACAGATCACTAAACACCTTTCTTTTTTCCACATTGATCAATTAAATCTGAGTTAGATCTCCTGAGCTGCTCAAGAACCTGGATAAGCCCAACTGCGTGAGCTTGAATTGATCTCTACAGCCTTTACCTTTTGCCCTGCAACTCAAAAAGCTGTCTGACTTTCTGAGCTAATATGCTCCTATTTTCTATACCAGTTTCCTCCTGTTCAGATTGAGGAGGGGGGAATACTGTCCCAGCTACCATCAGAAAAGAGGAAAAGGTACACCACAGATAGTTCAATAGAGAGTCACACGGAATGAAATGGTCTTTCACAAACACATGCAAACCGACTCAAACTATTCCCTAAACATGACACCTTTATGTTGTTTGCGTTATCAAGAAAGTTGGAATAAATCATAACTCTTTTGCATACCTAACTAGAGTTGTGTGTTGAAGCCCCAGTCTGTCTTTACATGAGAAGTAAACAAGATAAGAAAACCACCCATAATTGAAAACAATTTCCTAATCCGTATGTCAGTGCTTAATGTTACATGTTTTAATTGAATAAGATCTCAGTTGATTGGCTGTTTTTCTTGAAATTGAAATTATAAAACGATTACAACAGCTGTCTTTGATATCTCTGAAAGATAATCTCTTTAATCATGTGAAGGTGCAAATCATTCACCCTGGAAGTTTACACGCTCCTTGTGTTGCATAGAACTTTGGTTTCTTTCTGCAGTCATGAAGTTTTGCAAACATGGAGAGTAATGCCATCAGTTTGACCCCTAAGGGGAATGAAAGCTCGACTGACAAATGAGATTTGTTTCTCAATAGAAGCTTTTCTCATCAGTAGAGCTGCAGTAATTTGGTGACACTATGGATTACTTCCAGGTGCTTTGGCTCGCTTTGGTGCAATATGAAAATAAGGTGAAGGTGTGAACATTTTTATACAATCCACACCCAACCAGACTGAGTCTAACAGGCCATGCAGAGTTGATGCGGTATCACAATGGTGACTGGGTTAAACTGGGATAGGAGTACAAGTTAGGGAAGGTGTCAAATTCAACTGGTCCTTCACTGTGAACATAGCCAAAAATAGCAATACACCCCTCTGTCACTTTATTTCTTGGCTGGTTAGTCATTCAGGTTGTACTCTTCAAGGATCTGGATATAGGTCAGGGTAGTTTTCCTCAGATTTGTTCCAAAGTACTGCAAGGCTAAATAATAAACCCACTAAAACTAACGTCAGAACCAGAATTCATGAATTCTGAGGAGTACATGTTAAAATATTTGTTTCCAAGCTTAGCAATTTAGTCCAGGTGCAAAAACCTAAACAGCTGACAGTTTATACATGCCACTGAGCCAGGGTGGTGATTAAGAACCTCACAGTCAAGGAAGTCTTTCTTAGAAAGAAAATTACCTTTTAAGCAAAAAAGATTTTTGTGCACCTGAAACATCAGAGCAGCTGCCAAGCCTCGTCACTCTAAATTCACATGAATAGAGAAAGCAGGATCTTTAAAGAATTCATGCTACAGCTGCTGCTTCATATCTGATTACAGCACCAAATCTGTCTTAATTTTATGCTCATTACTGCTTTTGTTGCTAGGGTTTCATCTGCCTGTCTATTCCTGGAATCCGTTTATTTTGCCTTTATGTCCAACATTGGGTGACTCAGTCTTGGTTTTATGTATCAGTTACTGTTTGAATGGCAGAAAAGTGATTGACCTTTGATCACATGATCACTCTAGCTGTCTTCTTATCGAAGTGTCCTTGGGCAAGACACTGACAGACCTGGGTAGCGCCATGCCTGGGAGATCTGCAGCAATGGGTGTTTGAATGTGTGTGTGAATGGGTCAACAGAGTGTGACTTTTAAAGGTAGAAAAATGTTCTTTACGTCTATACACCACTTATCATTTTGCAATTGCCCCTAAGAAGGTTTCATTTTTGGTTGATATTTAGATATTTCTGTGCAGTTTCTTTACATGTGGTTCTGTTCACTCCAGCTTAGAGTCAGCTATCACACCTGCTCTTGGTTTAGTTATGTCTGCGAAAGAATGTTACAGCCTATTAAACAAGGATAAAAATGTGGAGGACCACAGAACAAAATAAAAACAGGTTGAAAGCATGGAAAAAACAGATGTTAATCTACTTTTAGAAAACCAGCACTAAAAAAAAAGAAAATTATACAAAAATTGTGAACCCTTGCACCTATGTTGTCGTAACATATAAGGGCTGACTAAAATTGAGTAAAATCACGAAAAACTGCTTTAATATGAACCAAACAACAATATGATTTCAGAGATTGCCAATCTCTTATTTTCGTTTGGTTGAGCCACTAAAATATTGAAAACACTAAAAAACAACACAAATCTGTCTTTTGAAAGTCATGTTGTAACATAGTGGTGAAGAGGGGTCTGTAACTACAGTACTCACATTTAAATTTCTGATTAGATTTAAGGTCAAAGAATCATAAAATTATATAAATTTATATAATATTAACAGTAAATATGAAAGCAGCATATATTCACATTTTACAAACCAGAAATCTACAACTTTAAATATCTTGAAAAATGAGATTCGAACAACAAAAGCGAGGTACCATTTCCTGCAGCACAGCTGCCACTTTTTGTCTGTCCAACTGTTGTCACGACCTCACACAGTCACACTCGTCCACCAGCAAGCGGCAATAAAGATTCATGCAGCAGGATGATGAAGGCATCTCCTTTTCTGCTCCACTTACCATGGTGGACAAATTCTGCCCTGCAACCCACATGCACACAATACACACGTTTGCACACACATAGTCATACATCCAGTCATCAGTCCAGGAGCTGTTAAGGGGGAAGCAGTGAAGCACACAGCTGCGGGGTACCTACTTGTACTCTTAACCTTCGTAGACATGAGCACACACATCTCGAGGGCTCTTATCTGGCAAGACACTGATGCCGCACACCTCTGTCTAGCCTGTCTGGTGAACATGGTTGATGTGTATGTTTTTCTTCAGTTTTTATTTTTACTTTTGCTCCCAAGCTGAATATAAAAGTGTTATTGGCAGGTCTTAACTCTCTATCTGTGATGCATACACTTTATTATCAGTGTGCACTGTGTAGATTTTGGAACAAAGGATTAACAGCTTCCACTAAATTCTTTGAAACCTTTCTTTTGAGCTTTTCTGTGATTATTCTACTTGCCATCTCTTTATTTGCATTAAATGTATTTTTTAAGCTAAAAAAATTTTTTTTAGTACACCGTTGGGTGTTGTGGAGAAAACTAAATAAAAATGTGATAGCCGAAAGCTTTCAGAAAAAAATGTATTTTTCAACAAAATGATTTTAATAAATTGCAATTATATTCCTTTTGTTTGTGACTTAGTCAATACGTGGATGAGATTCTTTGATGCAATTCTCTCCATTCATGTTATGTCAGAAAAAATGTTAACAAAATGCGTATTTTAGGGCACAGTATGCAAAAACTGTAAAACAATCATTAAAAATTTAAACGTTTGTTAATGCTGAGGCTCTTTGCACTATAGGATTTTATCTCATTTGACAAATTTACCTGTAGCTGACCATGAGAAATTCCATAAAGCCCCTCAGAACGCACTATTTTACTGGTGAAATATTTTTCAGATCAAAAGTTTATACGTATAGGTATATAAGTATAGCATGCTAGCATACTTACGTTGCAAGAATCATGATACCTAATTCTAAAATACAGTAGATTTTCAAGAGAAATAA
>CM043709.1:10122777-10333310 GCA_023969325.1 Oryzias curvinotus
AAGAAAAGCAAATGTATTATCTAGAAAGAAGACTTTTTCTTTTTTTTAGATGTGTTCATCTGCAAATACAGTCTGGACATGGTCATGATTGTGTGTTCTCTTATGTTTTCTCTAAAATAGTATTAGATTATTTGAATGGCAATACAAGTGTTATGAAATACAAGAGTTAAAATAAAATAAAACAGGCTCAGCTAAAATAGTTTTCCATCTGTTGACCTTATCATTAACATTCCAGGATTTTTCCAAAAAACTTAGAATACATTTTTCCAATTGACCTTTTTCAGGTCATTAATTGGAGTAGCAGACAGCAAAGGACAGTTTGTTTCATTTTTGTGAAAAACACGATTTCTTGCATACCCAGAGATCAACAGGCAGAAAAAAAATCACTTCGTACTTTTGGGAAAAAAAATGGGTTTATCTCTTAACTAAAACGAAAATAAACTACTAAAGCAGAAAAATAAACTAGTATCTTAAAATGATAAGAACTCTACCAAATAGCATTCTTTCAACAAAAATGATGATCTGAATTCACACCTTTCTTGCTTCCTGCATCCGGCTGAGTTGGAGGGAGATTTGGGAAAATGGGGGTCTCTCATACGGACGGTCCCTCCAGCATTGCTTCATCAGCTCATAACTGGAGAATCAGAAGTTATTATTGGCTAAAGTTCAGTAATGAGTCAATCCCAGTGACAAATGAGAGAATACTTACACCTCATCATCACAGTTTTTGGGTTTTTCCATTCTGTAACCCTGTGGCAGTTTTTCATAGAGCTCAGCACAGGTCATCCCACAGTATGGTGTGCCACCTACATTCAAAATAGAGACAAGACTCATTAACTGGGCACCTGTATTCTTCTTCTATGTGTAAGCTTCCTTCCATCGTGTATGATTACATCCAATCTGATGTAATCATAACATGTGTATCTGGAGACTAACAACCTTATCATCATTTAAACAGACTTTTTTGAGAGCCTGGTGGCACATCAGGGGCCTTTCTTCTTCTAGTAGATTTACCTCCAATGCACACTTCGACATTTTGCACCAAGCCTCTTCCAACTGTGAGTACATGTGCTAGTATTGGGTAGCGACAGTCCAGTGACAGTGAGAAATAAGTATGCTAAAAGCAAGTTCATGAATACCTGTTTAGCGCATTCTTGAATGCGCATCATGCAATCAGAATTTTTTTTGTAATGAGAAGCGTCATTGCTGCAAGTAAGTCATTGAAATATTTGACCACGGTTGTCTGCTTGGTATTATTTATGTATTTATAACTGGTTACCTGCAGCACTTCGAAAGTTGTTGTACTCTGTTGTAATGGTTCATTTCAACCAATAAAAATTCAGAGGAAAATTTTACATGTTCTTCTATTTATTATGTTTCTATTTATTATGTTTTTTATGATGTGAGATCTAAATTGCAAAACAGTTTCAAAACATTTTGAAACATTTAAGAGGTAATTTCGTTTGCATAAGAACTTACCTAAGCTTACAATTTCCCACAGAAGAACACCAAAAGACCACCTGGGGGGAGGGCATAAGAAAGGAGACGGAAATGTTAGTGAGTACAAGTGAGCGCAATCTGATAAACAAAATTCTCTGAAGAGATATACCCGCACATCACACGCCACAGTCTACTGTGGTAGATAGCAAGAGCAGACAGATGTCACTCATGCTTAGGGCTTGTTGCTTCGTCTGACTTTATCTTGTTCTGCACTTTGTTTTGTACATCTCACTCGCTCGGTTCCTCCTAATGTTTACAACTTTCTCACTTCTAATTGTAGCTTCACACTTCTTCTGTTAGCTATTCTCTTCTCCTTTGTGCAAAAATAGGCACCAGTTGACACAACATCAATGTCTGTCCGCTAAGCTGTACCCAGGGCTTCCTGGCTGTGCTTATCAGTCACCCTCCACACTGTGAGCACTCCAACTGTGACAGTGGGATGATTTGTTGTTCTCCGCGAAAAGTCATTTTGTGGCGTTCAAATTGAAATCTGCTCAGGGCATTTACTATGGTTAATATAAAGAAATAACAGAGAAAACGGTTTGTTGAAAACTGGAATTTGGTGTTTAAAACAGAAATTTGGTTGAAATGGTACAAATTTGGTGAAGACAGTATACCCTGAGGGATAAATAGTAAAACTTTTTTTTTTAGACAGAACAAAAAACATTAGGATTCTTTTATTGTGTTAGCTGAAAAATAAGAACTGATTGCATAACTCACACATCACTCTTGGTTGTGTATACACTGTAATTTAGGGATTCGATGGCCATCCAGCGCACTGGCAGCCTGCCCTGAAAGTAAAAAATAATTATAATTAAAAATTCATATACTGTAAGATGATAAGTCTTTTAAGTGATGTCTTGAAAAGTTTGACGCTGGACAACAAAATACACCACATTGACAATTTAAAAATTTGAACTAAAGCATCATGAACTCAGTTATTGCAGTTCTAAGGTTTTGCCACCTCACCGTGCTGTATAGGTATATACTTATCTAATTATTATGTTTTAAGGCTGTAAAACTCCTAACTAAACACTTTGTACTTTTTCGTAGACAAGTATGAACATTTTCATATTTTTCTCCTTTGTTTAAACTCTTAAAGTTCAAACCTTTATAGGAAAATCAGTCCAGCATTATAGAATAAAAATATCTGCTGGGGATTGAAGATTTATCTCAATTTGGCAAGATGAATGCATATTATGCTGTACATGAGACATGGCATGCAACTTTCGCCAGTCGGAATACAAAAGACTACTATTAAAAAAAAAACATCTAAGTTGCACTAAAAATCAGTGAGACAGTAAAAGGTGAACCACAATATAGCGAGGAACCCATTAACAGCATTCTGATTATCTTTTTTCATGACTTATGCTTAAAGCAGATGGAGTTTTTGTTGTAAGACCTTCCTTAGGTAAAACTTAATGGAAATGCCCAAACAAAAATGTGGGCCTATTTACACGAAAGACATCAACAGTGTAATGGAGTTAAAGTCTCCAAATTCTTGAAGCCAAATAGTCTTGGAATTGATTTTATTTTAAACCAACTGAACTAGTAATAAGTATAAAATTGCATTGTGAAATACTTGCACATTTTTTTCCCCCAAACTGTTTAACTCCACTTTCTTTACCAGAGAATCGTTTGACATTTGCTTTTCTATTGCCACAAAGTCCAATTCACTTTCCAAACAAACACTGCCCCCTGTTGTTTGGATCTTTGACTTGCTCACCATTGTCTTCTTGACATAAACTTCCTCACCGCGGGACAGACCAAAATCTGCTATCTTTGCCACAAGGCTGTCCCCCACAAGAACATTCCTTGCTGCCAGATCCCTGTGGATGAACTAGTGGGAAGACAGCAAAAGGGAACACAGTTGTAAACTCATCAACAAATACTATAATATTGCATCACATTTGTCAAACCTATGGCCCTAAAACTATATCTAACGATTGAATTAATTCTGGAAATCTGGCATCTCAGATTAATCTACCAGAATACTGAAAAAGTCAATTTGAGCCAAGATCTCAAGAACATGATCATATTTTCAGGTATTTCTACTCACCTGTTTATCACTGAGGTAATGCATCCCAGTAGCTACGTCCACAGCAAACTGCAGCAGCTGCTGAGATGTTAGTGTGGAAGCTGTCCCGTGCTCTTTGGCAAAAGCAGGGTCAGTCTCCAGCACTCTGCTCTTCCTTAGGAAATCAAGCAGGTTACCGTAGGGAGCATATTCTATAGCGATGTACAGGTAGCCTGGAAAAAACATGGAAAAACATCCAGCTTCAGCATCTGCTAAAGATAGTTACTTCAACAGGATGTTTGGAGTTTAGACAGAAGTAATATTTATGCATCCAAATTCCTGACTGAGGGCTTTGGCTCATTTCAACTGGAACACCAGAGCTTCAGATTCAGTTAAAGTCTGGACATTTTTGGCTGTTAGGACTTGCTTTGGTTTAGAAAATACTTGAAGTAACCTATCCATAAGATGTTCAAAAAGATTCAAATGTAGTGCTTAGTCTCCTGGTCGTTAAAGTAAGTGTAACCAAAATACTGAATGTATTCAATCATTATTATCCATGCTAGAATTGAGAAAAGCATTTTACTTTTCCTTGAGCTCTCTTTCTTATCCCATTCTCATCCAAAACATTTAATTAGTTCTAAACTTATAGTTTAAGCAAACAAACAAAAAATCAGTTCTCAAGATTTATTTAATCCCATTTAGGGTCACTAGGTTGCTGGAGCCTGTCCCAGCTACTGGTGGTCAAAAGCAGGGTACACCCTGGACAAGCTGCTATCCGTCACAGTGCCACATGACAACACACATCATCCATCACACCTAAGAGACAATATAGAGTGGCCAATTAACTCATGATGCATGTTCTTGGACTATAGGAAAAAACACACGCAGACACAGAGAGAACAAGCAAACTCCACATAGAAGGCTGGGATTTGAACCAGGTGCATCTTTATGTGAGACAAATGTGCACAGCCTCTTATTTTTGGTTTTGATAAGAACACTCATCAAAATAAGAATTTTCAAAATTTAACAAGTTTAGATATGGCCAACCATTAGAAAAATCCTATTTCTTAGGATTTATGGAATTTCTTGTTATAAAATGTGTTGTGTGTTTTAATCATTAAAATATCATGCTAATTAGACTGGGAGGTAGCTCAAAAGACAAACATGATCCGCTTCCAGATAGCCTTCAACAAACTTTTGTTTTTCTTGTCCTTTTCTAACATGTTTAATTGCCTGCTTTCCCTCTTCTATTTTCCCACCCTTCACTTCCTTCCCCACTGCTCACCCTTTCCTTCCTCCATTGGTTTTCAAAAAGTCAAAGTGAAGTGAAGGTTCTCTGATGCTGAACTGCATAGATGTCCAGAACTGTTTTAATCTGTCTGTAACAAAATGCTTGATCTCAAGCGGCATCTTATTTCTTATTTAAAAAAGGAGTATTAAAAAATCAGGTCAAGGTTGAGAACTGGCAAAGACCAAAACCTCTGAATCAGCCAAGTGTTTGACTTCAGTTTGTCATTAAAACTCTCAAGTACTCACAACACAACATTTCCCTTTGTCAGATGTTTTTCCGCTCTGAGCGCAGAAAATTAATTTATTCATTTAATTTAGAAGGCATCAGATATAACAGATGGAAACTGAAACTGCTTAGTAAAAACAGACCTTAAGGAAACCTTAACCAGATACATAAACACATGTCACAGCAGCTTGACTTAGGTGCTAGGACAATTCAAACAAACGTCATGAAGGACAGTCATCTGTCAGGCTAAGATTATTTGGTATGGGGACTGTTTTTGTCTTTTTAAAGCCTAATGGGAGGTGGTTTGTTTCAGGTGCATTCAAGACTCTTACATATGCAAATAAAACTTCAAGGTGGGGTGTTTTAAATGCACTAGTAATTACTTTGAGGTCTTGAAGCTTGACAAAAAATATTGATATTTAGGTGACAATTTACTGAGAGCTGTAATAAAGAGCGTACAATTCTGAGCACAAGCAGATAGATTGCCCATGATGTGGAATTAGGATTTGAGAGTGATCAAATAAGAATGACTGGTCTACAGTATACAGCATACATTTACATGAGGACATCGCATTGTCTATAGTTTGCAGCACATTAAATTAGTGCAATGATGAGTAGAGAAGTAAAGCACGTGTCTGAGTCCTTTTGGATAAAATGAAATCAAATAAAGATGCTCTGATATCTATTAGACCCGAGATATGTGCTGTTCAAAGCCAAAAATGCCTCACAACAGGGATCTAAGACAGGGTACGGGTGATGCTGAGGGCTTTCAATGTTGAGCGATAGATTTCAACTGTCTCTGCCTTTGGCAGTCCAAAAGTATTTACATTAAAAAAACGGATGGGGTCTAAGCTTGGCCTTTTAGAGCATTTATACCTCCTTGCAACAATGATTGCAGCTAATATGCATAAAGTCGGACCCCTATCGGTCTTTCAGACATTGTTAATACAGAAGCAAAACAGACAATCTTGTTCCCCTTTTCAAAAATATAATTGTGCTGCTACATTGACCAAGTTAATAGGTGAAATCCTTGGTGTATCTGGATATAAAAACAAGTCCAAGTGTGCTATCAAACTTTCCCATATTTATACTAATTTCAACCGTAAGTAAATTGCACCTTTAGGGCATAATAAGCCATGACCTACCACTATTTTCTAACAAATCTGATACATTGAAAGCCACTAGATGTTGCTCACTCACCCCTGTTTTCACAGGCTCCAATCAAATTAATGATGTTGGGATGATGTCCTAGTTTGCAAAGCACCTCCAGCTCTCCTGCAAAGTCTCTGTGGTCATTCTCTGAAGCAAACTCTGTAGTGGAAGAACAACCCAATGTTAAACGAATTCCAAGCAAAGCAAGCTTGAACAGCAGTTGCTGAAAATATGGGGTGCAAAACCATTTAGCAAAGTGCAAATTTACCCTTTAGCATCTTGATTGCTGCACTTATTTTGCTGCCATCCTTTTTAATCATGGCTTTGATGACCTGTTGTGAAACAGTTGTTAGCCTAAATATTGACATTCAAGCTAAGAAGAATTTGAAAAGAAGGAATCAAATCAAAGATCTAAGTACTTGGCCAAAATTGCCCTCCCCAATGACATCTTCAAATTTTATGTCCTCCCACTCAAGAATTGGATAGGTGAGAGGTTCTGGCGTTGGCTTAGGCCTTCTGGAGAGGGTCAAAGTTCCTGAGTTAAACTGCAAAATTGTTTCTTCTCCCTGGTGATAAAAAAAATGTCCAGATACAATAAAAATGCACTAATGTTATAAATGTTTAAGGTTAAGAAATTTCAACAGTAAAGTAAAAAGCTAGCATCCTCACCGATCCAGACTGGTAGGTGAACGTACGCCGGCGATTGACCAGGGTTTTCCTGATGAAGAACAGAGCTAGCAGTACCAGCAATATGACCACGGAGGTAACAGTCACCGAGCCCACCACCGCCAACAGCAGCTGGTAACCATCTCCAGCAGGCTTACCAGCAACACCCTGGGTGGTGGGAATTGAATTCTCAGAGTCTATCCAGCAGCGTGAAGAAGAGAAAAAAGGAATGTGGGGAAAGAAGGAGAAAGCAACTATAAGACAGATAGTGATGATAATTCACTGAAGACAAATATATCAATAGAGTTATTGAAATCTTTCAGTGTGGGTGGTCCTGTTTAATGCCATCTGGGAAAAGTCACACACTGGCCATAATTGTGGAAACATTACAATTTTATTCCTCCTACTCTTTTTATGTTGAAAAAAAAATAGAAATAACACATAGGAATGCATCAATGTCAATGATCAATTTGGTTGAGCAGAATAAAGTAATTCTGCTGTCCTATTGGCTGGTCTAATAATATAAAATATTAATCCGTTCTCTATAATGTGTTGGTGGCCAGTCAGATTCCACCACATCAAAATCTGATAACTCACCATCCCCTTGAGTTGTTGCTTTCACAAACTTGCTCCACTCTCCAGGCACTTTGGAGAAAGCCCTTACTCTAAATTGATAGACTGTGCTGCTGTTTAGGGCTGTCACATCCTTGGTGGTCTTGTTACCATCATCTGTATCCACCCAGGGGTGAGGACTTCCTTGACCAACGGCCTGGTACTCAATGATGTACTTAATGATGCCTCCGTTTGGATTATCAGGGGGCAGCCACTTCACCTGGATGGAGGACATGGAGAGGGGTAGGGCTTCAACGTTGCGTGGGGACGACGGTCCTGGGACACAGAGAAATCAAATATAACATCAAACACACATTTATGTTACATTCAATGAAATGTTTTCAGAATGCTATTGTTTGCTTGTATCGCTTGTTGAGAAAGAACAACTACCTCAAATCAAGAAGCACTTATATAAACTATAGAAACAAAACATCCCCAGGTCATCATTCTTCCATCACCGTGCTTCATTATAGGAAATGTGTTTTTAAGTCTTTAAGCTTCTCCCTTTTTTCAACACCTATGCAGTTTTAGTCTAGTCTCATCAGACCTGAAAACAGACTTACCAAACTCCTAACCTGTTTAAACATTTTTTAATATTACAAATATGTGAATTATTTTTTGGGCTTTATGAAAGTCTGTGTTGTTGAAGGTTTTCCACAAAACCATTAAACAACACAGAGGATGCAAGTCGCCAATTTAGCAACTTTGTTCTTTGCACTCTGCCATTATATATTTATTTTTTTACTTTGCATAGAAATTCTTAAAGCATTTACACTTATTACTAAACTCAATAATATATATCTATTGAACTTGTTAACATGTTACTATAGCAATAAAACATTTTCTTTCTTTCTTTTTCTGTTTTCCTTTTTTTTTTTTTAACTATATCTTACATGACTAAAACTTAGTTATAATGACTGGAAACCATGTGAGACTGGCTTTTGCCAAATTTGAGCTGAGATTGGCCCCAAGTGACTCCTAACTGGTGGGTTCAGAATTATGTGGATCCAAAAAAACAAATACAATGAAAATGTGACAACTTAATATTGGCAATTGTTTACATTTGGCATATATGGACTTACTATATCAGGTTTTGAAAACATTTGGTCATCTACTTCAAGGAAATGTGCAACAGCTCCTAGGGGCTGGTTATTTTGTTCTACTTTAAGTTTACTAGAATTACTGTGAATATTTCTCCCCAATTAAAGGAAAAACCGTGAGCAGTGGGAGAATCAACATCAAGTATTTTTTAAGCCTATTAAATATTAATTGAGAACATTTTTAAAAGAAGCCTGTCTGGCAGTTTATTCCCCATCTGTTGGGAAATGTCTCTGTTACCCTGGCTGTTGATGCGGAAGCGGTAGGGCTTGGAAAGTGGCCCGTAGCTGCCACAGTTGATGAGGCGCACCACCACAGTGTAGGTTTGATGATACTCCAGGTTGTGGAACTTGGTGGAGAGCACCTTGAGCAAAGTGGTCTCCTCCAGTAGTTTCTCATTGTGGGGTGGAGGAGTGGAGAGCTGCACTAAAAAGCCGGTTGCTGTGTCAGAAGTAATGACGGTGTTGGGGGGAAGTCGCCATCGAACAGTAACATTGCGGCCCTCCACTGAGCTGGTGTCAATCTCAGGTTGAATTGTGGGCTCTGCAGCGACAGAGAACACAGAATTAGCTTGATGGAGTATCTGCCTGTTGCAGCCCACTCTAATTGTTTTTTTCTTCCAGTTAGCATTAAGCTGCATCACATAGAGCAGGAATTGTTTGCATATTTTGCTTAATAGTTGTCTCAAATATAGTCCACTGCTGGATCAGGCAGAACCTGCATAAAAATATTCAGGATAGGTAGGATTTCATTTAAATATGCTGAACTGTCCTAGGTGAATTTTTTCCAAAGTTATAAACTAAATAAAACAGTAATAACATACTGCATTTGAAAGAAATTTTGAATTTGTATCATTTTCCTCGATTTCTAGGGGGATTTTTTTTCAACTTTTATCACAGAAAATGTTGTAAAGTAAATCGTCAGATGTCTTTAAAAAAGCTTTGATACGTCTATTGCAATGTTAATATCAACCTCTGCAACAAGCATTCAAGCAACTAATTTAAATCAAAAGTCTAAGTAAATGCACGTTCTTCATACAAAACTCCAGCGTTCATGTGTTGCTACATACATTTTTATGACTGGTTTGGGCTCTACTTGGCATTGAAGGCATGTTGAAGGTTAAACCAGTATATCTTTGACCAATCAGGGACTCAGATTTGGTAGTAACGTATGGATGGCGTTCTTTTTAATTCACAGAAGTGCCAACCGTTTTAATTCATGGAGAAACATTTTTTAGGTTTGCACCGCTTCGATGTTTTGCACCAAGCCTCTTCCAACTGTGAGTACATGCGCTAGTATTGGGTAGAAACAGTCCAGTTTGAACATCTTGTTAAAAGCAAAGCATTCTGAAACGCGCATCACGTGGGTGGGTACGTAGCATTAAACTCAAAGCAAGTCACTGGAACTAAATTTTGCCCCGTTAATGGTTCCCAGATCATTAGTTTTTTATTTGGTGCCCCTAGACATAAAACAAAAAAGAAGTAGTTCCGTCAAATTTTATCTTCAGCTGTTAACACATAACATGTTGCTCATGTTATATCACATCAAACAACTAAGGTATCAATGAGGGAAATTGAACTATTGCAAGATTTAGGTCCTTAGGTTACAATTTGGTGGAAATATTTCTATTTTATGTTTAGCAGTTTTAGCTTCAGCCTGGGAATTTTATTCCAGGTTTCATAGCCAGGTTGGATTTTAAACACGACGAAAAAATACATTTTACTAAACCGTCAAAGTTTATAGGTTAGAAATCTTACTTTTACTTAGCTGTCATATTTGATTTCTCCCTCTGCGCCACAGTCAAAGTGCCTTAACATCAGATTCTAACCTTGACACATTTTATGACTCCTGGTCTGCTGGCAATAAATCGATATTCTCTTGTTTGCAATGTCTGTCTTTATTCAAGCCAGTAAAACTATTTATTTCATCATATATCTAAATACAGATCTCTGAGTTTGTTTCTGTTAAGCACAAACTTGAACTTTCTTTGGCACCAAAACAAGCCCTAAAGTCCAATAGTTGTGTTGTGTTTCTACAGCAGGTGTTGGTGATCTCACCGGGACAGTCCGTCTCCATGGTTTCCTCTGGCCCTGCAGCCCCCTCTCCTCCAGCCCCAGGACGACTGAGCTGGACCCGAACGCGGTATTTGGTGGAAGGCTCCAGATTCATCAACGTGATGGGCTCTTTGTTATAAACTTATAGAAAACATTGGCAAGACAAGATGATTATGAATCCTATTATGAAGGTCTTAGACCAAAACAGGCAATGTGTTCTCTAGTCTGGAAAAAAGCTACACAATTATAACAGTTGTCTTTCAGTTTGCTCACCTATGACTGACGACCAAGAGTCTCCATTGGTGTCCGGCTTGTAAAGGATTCTTGTTGAGATTATGGGGCCATCTCCTTTATGGGATGTTGCTGGCATCACCAGGAGCTGCTTACTACCCCTCTCTAACAGTTTGGGAGGACCAATAGGAACTGGGGGCTCTGTGTGGGACACAATAGTTGCACTCAAAAGTGTAAAAGAAAACCGTCTCTACACAGTCACTACTACTACTACTACGGCTACTGCATTAGGTACACCTGTCCAACTGTACATTAATGCAAATTTCAATTCAGCCACTAGCATGGCAGCAACTGAATGCATTTAGGCATATATAGACATGATCAAGATGATCTGCTGCAGTTTAAACCGAGCATCAGAATAGAGAAAAAAAGGTTTTTGAAGTCACTTTGAACGTGGCATGGTTGTTAGTGACAGACGGATTGGTCTGAGTCTTACCGAAACTGCTGATCTACTGGGATTTTCATCCACAACCAACTCTGGGGTTCACAGAAAAAGAAAAAATATCATGTGAGTGGCAGTTCTGTTGGTGGAAATGCCTTGTTGATGCCTGAGATCAGAGGATAATGGCCAGACTGGTTACAGTTTATTGAAACGCAACACTCAAATAACCACTGGTTGCAACCGAGGTCTCCAGAAGAGCATCTCTGAAAACACAACAAATCCCACCTGCAGGCAGATGGGGCTATAGTAGCAGAAGACCACACTGGATGTCACTCCTGTCAGCTAAGAACAGGAAACTGAGGCTACAATTCACACAGGCCGGTGGTAGGGTCAGAATTTGGCATCAACAACATGAAAGTGTAGATCCATCCTGCTTCATATCAATGGGTTAGGCTGTGGTGGGGGTGTATCCCTTTATGACCACAGTGTTCTCATCTTCTGATGGCCATTTCCAGCAGGATAACGCATCGTCATACAGCTGGAATCATCTCAGACTGGTTTGTTGAACATGACAATAAGTTGGCTGTATTCAAATGGCCTCCACAGTCACCAGTTCTCAACCAACAGAGCACCTTTGGGATGCAATGGAACGGCAGATTGGCATCATGTATGTGTTGGCGACAAATCTGCAGAAAATGTGTGATGCTATCATGTCAGCATAGTCCAAACTGACTGGGGAATGTTCCTAGTACCTAGTTGAATTTATGCTACCAAGGATTAAGTCAGCTCTGAAGGCAAGGTGTACCTAATAAAGTAGCCGGTGAGTGTATATTTAATTATTTCAAACAGAAATCAATCTGGGACCTTTTATAGTGAGATTGAACTTTAGTGAGTCTTGACCCCCATTGGTAGAAACCCTACACTCCCACAGGCCTTGCTCTTTTGCACTCAGGTGAGGGATTTCAAACAGGGCTATGCTCTTGTTTGAGTCCATGGTGGTTCTTGTTGGCTAAGAGAGAAAAAAAAAATAAAAGGCAGGAAAGGTGAAACAGACTGTGAAAAGTAGTTTTATTTCCTGTACTCAATTACTGGACAGCGGGGCTTGAACTTTGTCCAAAAATTGTCTCATACTGATAAATGTATTTGTTCCTGTGGGAAACCCTGATACAGTTCTTTATCAGATTTACTTCTTTTTTTTCTCAATGTAACAGCATAGAAACAATACACAGAAAGTGAATATATCACTTTCAAGCATTGCATGGGAGCCGGTGCACTGTAGAGTGATGCAGCCTTATCTGGATGGACCAATCTGGCGTTGACTTCCTTGAAATGTTTCTAAGCATCGCAATCATGCAGACTCACATAGGTTTTGCAAACATACTCATGTAGTGTGAGGCTGCAAATAGTACAATGCTGTGATGGGAGGGTCCACTTCTGTAGTGTGTCTTGGCAAAGAACAAACAACATTAAAGTTGTTTTCATAATTTAGAGCTTAGTAGGGAACCAGATACAGCAGTTTTGAGTCACAAAAAGCAGCCCAAATTTTTGGATGTAATAACGATCTTTAATTGCAATCTACAGATTATTATCTGAACATCCGTTACTTAAAAAACTTGGATTTGTGCCATATTTTGTGACATTTTGCGATATTGTGGGTTTTTTTTTAAACCTAAACTTCAGTTTTCCTTAATTGAGACCCAACCAAGGCCCTTACCTTGGTTGGGCCCCCAACTTTTCATTATCTGCCTCCATTCACTTAGCTTTGTTTTCTGTAAAACTAATATTCACTAAAATGGAACAATGATAAAACAGAAGCTTCAAGTGTCATTTTTTGCTACATACTAGGAAACTGAAAGTCAAAACATTACCTTTAAATTCATAAGACCCATTACTCCAATAGGTCTTTCAGTCAAACCTTTCCTTAACTACACAGACATAAATTATCACTCCCATTGTTTAATGTACTTTTTCTCTTTTTTACTCTGCTGCCTGCAACTTCTGGTCCTCCTACCTTAAGCACAATGTTGTCCGATCGACGCAGCTCAATGCTGTTGTGGCTGGGCGGTGGGTTGCCCGTGGCCAAACAAGAGATCTTGGGGCTAGAGTTCAGATTCCACTCCGGGTCAGAATCCAAGCCTAAAATCTGAGGAGCCCGGTCTAAAAAAAAAGTATGGAAATGAGCTGAAAACATCTGCTTTTACAGATAGACAGGATAGACAAAGTAGCAAAAAGAATGATTGAGGAGATGGGTTAAAAAAAACAAAGAAAATTTATGAATTTTTGAAAGGTTGTCAAGTAAAAAATGTTAATAAAATTGAAAGTTGTCATACTTTTTGGGGTATTTGAGTGAGGAACAAATAAATGTTGGAAAAAAAGGGTTAATGACAGGAAAATGGAGGGCCGAAATGATTATTGCGTATCATATAGACCTGATTTCTCACAGTTCTGCCCTCGCCATCCTGCCGGACACTGACATCCTCTAAAACGACTGCAGATCCCTCCGTTCTGGCATTTGCAACTCAGCCTGCAGTCTGGTCCATACCTGTCAATAAGACAGGCTGACCAAAGCAAAATACATTACTTAGTTTACAGCATGTTGTTAGTATTTTTAGTTCACGTGAAAAAGGCGTTCACCTTTTTCACAGCGGTGTCCAAACCAACCGCTGGCACAGGAGCAACCATATGGATCTGGTAGGCAGAAACGAAGCCCTCTGCAGTTGTTGTTTGAGTCAGACCTGCAGGACTCCTGGCAGTTTTGACCAAACATTCCTTCCCTGCAGGCTGTAACGGATCAGAGAAAAACAAATCCACTGAGCTTTGTTTTAGTTCCTAGAGTTTTGCTGCATCATCTGCCTTCCAGAACACTCTCCAGGTTTTTATTTGAAGGAGTGTGACTACGTTTTAAAATGGCTGAAAATCTTTTAGTGACACTAAGTTTAAAAAAATGGTCCGTGCCAACTGTAAAGGGACTCAAACTTCAGTTGTATAGCATTTGGCAGATTATAAAGATCTACAGTTAGATGCAGAAATTATGGAAAACTCATGGAATAGAGCAAAGCTAGCGCTTGGATTTCTTAAAATGCAACACAAATCCACTATAGTCCTGGCATTTTCAGAAAAGAGAATTTTTAGGTAAAAAAAAAAAAAAAAAAAAACTAAATGCAAAAAAGGAAAAAGTAACACACTTGCATTTTTGCTTCTATGAAAAGAAGCAGTCCCAAGTGTGTCCCACCAAAAGAAACCCACTCCCCTCCAGCAGAAAAACAATGCGTCAATATTTTTTCAAAATCTCTTGAGCATGTTTCTGGACTAGTGGGGCAAATGTACGTTAAGACAAATATAAATGTCAACACAGCAGATACTGACTGTCTCAGATTACAACCTGTATGGGGGTTTTTTTGCCTTTTTTATCTTTATACATATTTATCTTGTAAAAACAATGGACTTTTCTGACAATTGAAAAAAATGCACATCTTCTGTTAGTTTTTTCATATAAAGTCCTGTGTAGTAAGGAACAATCTAGATTTTTAATTGTAGCTGTGAACATTATGAAGAAACATTGATTTTTCACTGCATTCTCACGCCAATATGCATACTGTGTACTTTATTCCTCGTGAAGTCTGCCCCAATGACTCAGGAGTCATATAGAGCTTCTAAAAAACATGTTTATCAGTGGATGACAGCAGATCTTGTTAAACTATCTGTACAATAACAAAGTAAGTAACTGAAGCAACTGTGATTCTGTATCCTTTTGAGTAATTGCATTAGGGTGACATAATATATTTTCACCCATGGGTTATACGGTGTGTTGACTTAATCTGGCAATGCACTGGTGCAAAGTGGATTATAGTGCGGACCCATAATGAAGCAATAATCTTCTAGCCAAGGGATAGTAATTATACAGAGCTGGTAATACCAATCCGTCATTCTTTTTTTTTTCATTATAATAACATTAAAAAAGACAATTGCAACTTTTTTTTATGAGAAATGAACTTAGATTTCAAAGCAGTGAAGCTTAAAAAAATAAACTCCCTTTGCTTCATGGGAGAAGAGTAAAGCACACCAATGCCACTCCTGTTCTAAAAATAACATTCATTTTGTAAGTCCTGTATAATCTCATTGTGAACATTTTATTACAGAAAATGTTTTAAACATACTCTTATGATAGCTAATACTTAAGCATTCAGATAGAGGTGTCCTGAGAGTAAAACAGGGCAGCATAGGGATGTAGTCCCTTTATTGCAATGTCTTCCTTACTGTAGGTCATTTTAAGAAAAAATATTGTGTGGAAATGTATTTTAGATTAAATATAAAATAAGAAAGATATTTATGCTTTCATTTTTCATATAAGGATAATTGTCAAGTCCAGAGATAAGTTTGTTTGTAGCTAAAGCACCTAAATAAAAACTCCTGCAGAACTGTATGAACGCAGTTTAGGCAAGACCATATCCTTTACGCTTAAACTTTACAAGTACAAAACACATTGAGTTAAAACCAACAGAGCAGTAGTCATTTAGTATAGGAGTGCACCAAAGCTCTATTTTAGGGCCCTTGCTTGTCAGTTGCAATTACAATGTTCTTACATCATCATCATGTATACAGATGACACTGTTCACTACACTTGTGGTAAACAGAGGTCAACATGAATCTAAGGAGTATGGTGAAAAAAAAGTTCAAGATTGGCTTCAAAAATATTATTTTACATTGAAGAAAAAAAAAACAGACATAAATAGACATAGACTTTCAGAACTTTCACACATTGGTATGGAAAAAAACAGAAAATGTAGATTGTTTTACCTTCCAGCTTTAACTTTTACTGAATTGGAAATGTATATAGCCAGTTTTAGACACATAAGTTACACATTACACAAAGTATTATTATAACAGAAATTTTTTTTAGAAAGACTTTTCTTCTCTGTTCATAAGCATTTAAAAAATGTAGCATTTTCTTACCTGTCTCACAGCGTGTTCCCATGAATCCTGGAGGACACACACAGTCTCCTTCTGCATCGTGACAAATTCCACCATTGAGACATTCTGGACAATCCCTCTCACAGTAGGAACCCCACTTCTTACTGGGACAATCTGCAGAGACACCGGTATTTTTTTTTTTTTTGTTCAGCATAAAGGCTTCTTCAGAGTAAACTCCAAACAAACAGATTTATTCACAAGTGAGACTTTCAAAATCCTTTTCCGACATTAGATTTGTAGCTTACATCTGTTTTAGCATGCATATAAACTGCAAAAACATCGTATGATGCATTCTTCATAGCAAGTAACTGTCAAATGCAAAAAAAACACTCATGCATCTGGCAGACAGAGATCTAATTTGTCCTTTTTTTAACCAAGAAGCAGGAAATGACACAAACATTCCATTTGTCAGCCGCCAAAAATGAGCATGTGTAAAAATGAAATTGTCTTGTGGGATTTGATAATCAGTTAGTCAAAAAAGTCATGTCCAACTCTTACAGATGTGGAGAGAATTGCTGCTTCGCCTCTGTTAATGAAATTTAAACCTCAGAATGGTCACTGAAATAATTTTGAACGTTAAAAAAAATCACGCACAAAGATTTAGTGAAATTTAACCAATGAAAATAAGAGATTGTTTTTGAAAACGTATTCTTGTATTCGACAGATTTTATTGTCCCATTCAGGGGTTCTGTAATTTCTTTTAACACACCAATTGCATATTTGTATGAACCTTTTTATGTAATGAAAGCTTAACTTGATTTTTTTGTTTAATTTATGGGAGACAATCCAGCAGAATACCACTGCAGACAGAAACTATGTCCTAGAAACCGACATAACATTTTGGATAAAAAATAAATGTAAAGTAATTTAAAATTTTTGTTTATAGTTTAAAAAAGAACACTGGAAATGCTTTTTGAATTGATTAGAAGATTATTACTTTTTTTTTGTTTACAATAACTTTGATAAACAACCATGTGGTAACAATGCCTGGTTTCCATTTAGTTGATTTTAAGTACATTTTCATTTGATTAGATTGTCTTCTGTCAGTTTCAAATCATTTTAGTGACTATAATGTTGTTTTCTTTTACATCAACAGGCAATACTGCAATACTTTCCCCACCTGTGTGCATCACTTCATGTTTTTAACCAATATTACAAATATACATGCATCATTTATTCTTTTTTTATAGAAAAGATGTGCAAATGAGGGACAAAACAATGAGGACTGTTCTTTTTGTCAGTCTTATTTCCTTGTTTTTTGTCATGTTCTGTTTTCTAGGTTTTCCTCTGTCAGTCACACCAGATACTGGTTGTTAATGGTCCACAGCTGTCTTCATTTCCGTTAATGATCCTCAGCGTATTTAAGAATTCACTTCTTCCCTGTCAGGTTATCTGTGTTGTCACCCTTTTGCTGCTCCCTAGATTTTTTCATGTTAGGTCTAGTTCGGAATCTTTTGATTTTATGTCTCAGGCTATGCAGAAGATAGCCTTTGCACATTTTCTTTTTTTCTCTTCTTCTCTATGTTGCACATTGCTTTTGCACATCTCTTTACTTTTGCACTGTTTTGTAAATAGCTTTTTACATTTTAAATTATACCATATTTTTCTTGTTCTTGTTTATATTTTCATTTTTTTATTTTTATTTTATTCTATTTTGTTTTATATTATTCTTAGTCTTTTATCCCCCTGTCTGTTGTTATGGTAACAAACAAATTCCCCATGTGTGGGATCAATAAAGTATTTCTGATTCTGATTCTGATTGTAATCAGTGAAATAATACTAGGGACAGACCAGAGCCCATGTTGTATTTAAAGAAATTCATCACGTGAAGATTTTATAACTTTACATGTCCAGAGGAGGTATAAAGGAGGGATATGGAAGATACTCATCAGGATGAGTTTAAAGGCTGAACCAGAAGGTCTCCAGTACAGCTAATTGTATACAAATGGAGGAAGTTTGAGCTCTAAATGTCTTCCAAAAGCACAGCTTGTGTTTACAAGGAAGAGGAACTGAAGGTCTTTTATAAACAAGCAGAGGTCTTGCACACGCTGATAAATATTACTGCTCCAGCTATCAGTCTGGAAGAATTTACTAATATGTTGCAGGTTTAAATGTGTAGCTTGAAGAGAAAAGTCCCAAGCTCTTAAAAACAAAGATTGCTGATTACCTTCAATTGGGAGTTCATAAATAAACCAGAGAACTGCTTAAACATATTAAACAGAATTTGGTTAAAATGAGAAATGTGGCAGAATCCAAACCTTAAGGGTTTGATGCAACTGCTATGGGTAATGGCACTATCATGAGGTTGCTTGGGAATTTTTTTGTATCATCGACTAAGAAAAATGACAAAATTTTGCCAAGAGAGAGCTGTTTAAATAGATGTTATCATTCTCAGGTAAAGTATGTGCTATATATCTGTAAAAATATTCTTAAAGTAAGCTTTTTGGGAAAAAGACAGTGGTTAACATGTCAAAGATAAGTCTATTAAGTGCCCGGAACTTTTCCTAAATGAAAGTCGACGATGAATAAATAGCTGATACTATAATCAGTGATAAAATAATTGTGTGTTCATTTGTGTAATGCAAAGCTATGAAAGTTCATCAACTTGCAAGTTAGATGCGTATACTTCAATCATATTCATATTTGTTCAATTATATTTCCAATATACTTTTATGAGATCAACCAACTGCCCTAAAAGCTGCATTTCTTTTCTTCTATAAATGTGCAGCTGAAAGTATTAGTTTTCATGATAATGACATTTATGCATGTAAGAGTCACACCAACCTCTGACAATAAGCCTCATCCAGGCGCCATGCAGAGGACTGTCCCCGACGTAGCTGGCGCTGTAGATGCCTTGATTGGCGAATGCAGCATTCTCCACAGTCAGTGTTGCAGTGCGATTGAGCACATCATTCCAGTGAGTCATGTAATAGTAATTTCCTGGATGAAACATTGAGAAACACCGGTAGCTGTTGATTAGTAATCAGAATTGTTAGTCTTTCTATGTTTTGAACTGTCTAGTTTCTAAATCAGGTTTGGACTTCATGGGGAACGTGTATGCTGTCTTACCATTGTACTTCCAAGTCACATCTCTCTTTTCAGAGCTGAGGAGCAGCATGTTTAGGTGAACCGTCTCTCCTTTGTTTACAGTCATTGTAAGGGAAGTTGGAACAAAATTAGCTGTAAGGAACACAGAATATAAAGTTACTCTCTGGAGGTAACTTGCCTTCCACTATTCCAGAAGAAATAGGTCAGTGGTCCAAACAGGATTTTTTTTTCTTTAAAAAGCTGAAAAAATGTTGCAAAAAAGTTTTACATACTTGTGCCAAAGTTGTTGATCATAGTGACTTTCTCGAGTGGAGAATTGCTTTGGGTAGATTCACAGTAGAAGATGCCAATACTATCTAGTGCCCGGAAATCTCTGGCAATCACACGCCTGTTGTCCTGCTTGTGTACTTTAAAACTTGTCTCTTTAGACAAAATGAGAATTTTGTTGTCTCTCTTGATATCCAGCTTGACCTGGGCTGAGCTGTGTTCTCCATTTATGCATGATATGGTGAAGTTGTTGACACCTCTGACGACCTCTGCTGTGGAGATCATGGTCAAGTCGATCACTGCATCTAAAGGACAGGTTGAAGCAACTGTCAAGACTGATGTTTTACTAAAAAAATATAAAATTCACTGAGACCCTAGACATTTTAAAGGACTTTACTGAAAAACATATTTTTTGGCAAAATGACAGTATTGATTTTAAATTCACTTTTCTTTAAATGTTACTTTTCTCAGATCCTAATCCTATTTTATTGTTTTCTTTTTTCATTTGTAACCTCATGCACGTATTAGAAACAAATCTATGTTTCTAATAGCTTTCTAAAAGTAAAAAAAAAATAAAAAGATCTCAAACAGGACTGTAGATAACCCTAGTTCTGTTTGTTTTTTTAAGAAATTGGTAAATAATTATGACTTTATTAATAATGTAGAATCAGCATCAAATGGGTTAAACTGGGGTCATTAAAAGGAGATGCATACTTTTTTTAACCAATGTTACTACATTACTGCAAAAACTGGCCTCTTAGATATAAGTAGAAAATTCTTACCCCATTGCCAGATTTTCTTAAAAATAAGCAAAAAATAAAAATTAAAAAATCTGCTGATGGGGTACTAAAAATGACCAAGATTTCTAATTTTAAGAGATCAATTCTACTCAATATGACATGTTTTGTCAAACTAAGATTGTTTAGCTACAGAAAAACTTTCTTGATAAGACTTTTTTTTTCAGACAAGACACAAAATAAGACATGTTATAGTCCTTTTACTATCTTGAGATTCACCTTGTGCAGTACCAGCAACAAAATTACACCTTCATTTACCAACTGACACCAGAAATACATTTGAATATCTCTTTTTAAAGGTGGCAACGTAAACAGCTTGACCAACATTTCAGTTTTCTAATTCTAAAATTCCCCAAATCCACAGAACAATGGGAGGAAACATGGATGAGCTCCTTTTTTTCCCTTCGGAATCACACACAAGAATGTTGCACTGGCAGAGGAACACAGCATTCCTGGAAAACATCTTTCTTTTCCTCAGTTAAAAAAGTCTTTTTTACGTTTAGTCTTACCTGATAAAGGAAAAAGACAAAACACAAACACCCTTAGAACCGTCATGTCTATAAGTATCGTTGTTTGAATGGATGACCGCGAGCTTGTTCCTTGCTGAAATCTACATCCGAAGCGGTGGCGCTGCGTTATGGCGGTGCGCCTTTTTACGCATACTACACAGCGTTTGTCCAGGTGTCAAATCTGGTCCGAATCAAGGTAGCTGTAAGGGACGTTATCCCTCTGCTGCCGCACGCAGTTCCAGCAGCGGGAAAGCTCTGCCTCTTTAGGGTGGGAAAGGAAGGAAGAGCGTCGCCAGACAGCGGCGGACTGGTGGCGCGCTGGACAATACTCTATCCCTTTAATGTTGGGTTTCAGCTGAGTCTCTGTTTGTTCCAGTCCTCTGCAAATTGCTCACGCCTAATTGCATCTGTAAAATAATGCACAATGCTAGAAACAAATATTGAGGAAAAAAGTTTTATAAGTAATATTAGTAATATTTAATGCATTGCTTGTTATTTCAACAATCTTTACTATTTGTTTGAGTTATTTTTCCTAAAACATCATAAAACATTTTATTAATGCTTATTAACGTGCATCTGCCAATAGTAAATCCTTGCTAAGCTCAGTCTTGTCTTGTTTTTAAAGTGTTTAAAATGAAGCAACTCATAAAAAGAGGTTTAGACTCTTAGAGAGATAGGTTACAATAACAATTTAATCACACAACCCTTAGCCTCAAGACTCTTTGCCATTAAGCCAAGCAGAATAACTTAAAACAAAACAGTTTTAACCAGTGTTTATGATCATTTTTATTACATCCTACTTTCCCCACATCTACTGAAGAATCTTTAAATACATTTACAACTTTGACTTAGTGATTGGCTGATTTTTATCCAAGTAGCCATCAGTTATCCACTTACTTTTCTTACATTTTCAGATGCTTTCAATAGAATCTGCCTTGTTAGGCAAAGAAACCCATGTCAGCTCCCAAAGTTGAAAACAGGAAGTCTCAAACAATAAGAAGTTGTGTCAACTTCAAGGCGAATGTATGAAGCCTCAAGGAAATGTAAGAGAAAAAGAAATAAAAACTGGTTGTTCCAATAGCTCAGAGTAGGACAGTGCAGCGCTTTAGAAGATGTGGGCAGAAATAGACACAACAAGCATATTGTTCTTCATTTCCTGAGACTGACTGATTATGAGGGAAAAGGGGAGTCTGGCTAGCCATAAAAGCTACAGGGATTTGAAGCAGCTCATCGAAGTGAAAGAACAAAGCTGTTGCATTTGGCAAAACTTGACTCCGACTGCAGCAGTTGGTGCTCTAAAACATGTCTGCAGTTCAAGTGCGGACTGGGCCTCACGGACTATTAATGGTTCACGTTGCAATTATCAACAAAGACAGTTTAACAGGCTAGATTTGTATCACTTTTTTTACAAAAGCAAAGAGGAAAGTAAAAAAAGGCAAAGGCAGTGTTGAATGTTGCAAACAGTTTGGTGGAGTCAGCATAGGAAGCCAAGGGGGAAAATACCTAAGGCGAGGTCAGGACAGATACTTGAGCATGTAGCTGTGCTGAGTCTGTCAAAAGCCCAAACCAGCTATTTTTATGACTGTATCTGTACATTAACTGTGTGTGTTTGTAGAAGAAGGGAGAATAAGTCTGGAAACGGGCCAGAGTAGTAGAACTGCATGTGTGCACAAAAAGTTGTGTTTGTAAATGTAAAGTAAATGTGAAGGAAATAGTGCTGGTATGGAGAACATGCAGGGTGGAGGCATTTGTCTGTGCTCATCAGGATTTTACCATTGTATCCAATAATTCTTATTGTTCCAAAGTAATTCTAAAGTAGCCTCATAAAGAATAGATTAACACTTCCATAATGACAGCAGCAGGCTCTGTAGACCTCTGGCCAAGTAAGAAAATAAGAAACTTAAAATTGCTTTAATAGATTTTTCATTTAGATTTTTCATTTGGCCTATATGGTCGTTTGGATTACCCAAAACTCCTCATTCCTCCTTTTTTGAATCTTTGCCTTCTTTAAATTCTATGATCAAAAATCCCATTTCAAAAACTT
Organism: Oryzias curvinotus; assembly: GCA_023969325.1. Taxonomy (NCBI): domain Eukaryota; kingdom Metazoa; phylum Chordata; class Actinopteri; order Beloniformes; family Adrianichthyidae; genus Oryzias; species Oryzias curvinotus. The sequence goes on from CM043709.1 coordinate 10,145,702, forward strand.
ATTGTGGTCAGCCCAGAGCTTTGGGGAAACCCTGAGACTGTAAGTTTATAGCTGCACACTTGTCTGCTTGTTTTAGTAGTTTCTGAGTTTTTGTTGTGGTCAGGCTGGAAGAGGTGGTGATGGTGGTGTCTGGAAGCGGGGAACAGAGGCGGGAGGTCTGAGAGACTTTGTGAGAAAGTTTGTATTAAATTCCCATTTCCCCTCATTGTGTGGCGAGCTGGCCTGGCTCCACATGCAGTCATCCTGCTGGGCTTTGGGAGCCGAAGAAAAGGTGTCACTCACACCTCTCAGGCCCTAAAACTCGCTTCCCCTCCGATTGCAGCCCCTCTGCAGTTACAAAATGCTTGACCTCTCCTTTAATAACCACGTAACATAACATTAAGAAACTTTTCACAGAAGGATACATGGATAAGAGCTGGAGCGTGAACTGTTTGTGTGTGTTTAAGAGACAAAACTGCGAAAGTGCTGGTGAACGGAATGATGAAAGACAAAGGCACTCTGAGATAAAGTATGTGTGAGAAAATTATGAGCAAAGTTTAGAAACGTTTCCATTCCCTGTAGATAAGAAGCTGTTAAGCCTCAACACCTTTTTAGTTAATCGTCTGTATAAATGTACCCCCTCATGCAGGGAATCTGTTAACACCTTTTGAATAAAAAAATGTAAACAAACCGTGATGGCAAACTGACAGGTTAAAACAACATTATCGCAAATGCAATCGTGCTGCAGTGGAACTTCCTTGTGTAATGGGGTGTCTGAGTTTTCTCAAAGAAAAACGTAAAAAAAATAATTATTTGTTGTTGGTTTATTCTCATTTTCAAGATTGAAGGGGTACCCCAAGGCTCTGTGCTGTACCCTCTTATTTTTGTAAATAAAGTTTTGGCCTTTTCCTCCAAAAATGTACAGTAACTAAGAAATCTTAAAGCCTACTACGGTAATAGATTAAAACGTGTGTAGCATTTTTATATGCAGTACTTAATAAAAATTTAATTTCGTTCACGCCATTTATTCATTCATCCATTTGAAATACAGCTGAATGTAATTTGGAATTTCTCTTCAAACTGCAGTTATGTCTGTTCTTTGGTTGCCTGAGACTGGCATTGTTCTTTATCAAGTGATTGATTTGTAGAATTTAATGCAATTACTGATTAGATATATTCAGAAGAAAAAAAAACTATAAAACCCTGCTAATACTAAAGCCTCAGTCCCATGCACCCATATGTTGGGTTGACCTGTTAGGGTGCTTCGGGTTTATGGGGTGTCTGGACTTGCGGCGGGTTGTAGAGAGGAGTGGCTGCATCTTGAGGGTAGCACAGGTGTGTCTTTGCCCCTTGAGGATCACGTGGCTACTTTAAGGGATGCCATGAAAATGGAACGTACCATTGTTGTGCATGTGGTAAGTATACTGTGAAATAATTGTGAGGATAGTGTAAGCTGCACGCACTTATGACATTCGGAGGATGCTGTGGAAAGGTGCCCTTGTGCCATGTGCTAGTCGTTAAAAAGGAAATAAGGCCTTTCTTATTGACCGCCTGCAATGCTGCACACATGGGGTGTGCACAGGATACACAAGTGCTTGTAGGATGCCCACACAAATTACCCTCTAATTTCATAATTTCTAACATGCTTGCCTTCATCCATATTAACAATGATAAATACCTCTCTGGAAACGGGTTACGTGCCACAGTCTTTTAAATATGCAGTTGTTAAACCTCTTCTGAAAAAGCCCAGTTTGGATCCTAGCATCTTGGCCAACTATAGACCGATATCAAACCTCCCCTTTATTTCTAAAATCCTAGAAAGAGTTGTAGTTAAGCAGCTTTACTGCCACCTACAGGACAACAGCCACCTTGAAGACTTTCAGTCAGGGTTTAGACCCCTACCACAGTACGGAAACTGCACTAGTTAGAGTCTCTGATGACTTGTTATTGGCCTCAGAAAAGGGACTACTTTCTATTCTGGTCCTGTTAGACCTCAGTGCAGCCTTTGACACTATCGACCACAGTATTTTACTCCATAGATTAGAGCAGGACATAGGGATCAGAGGATCCGCTCTCCAGTGGTTTAAATCCTATCTGTCCGATAGATATCAGTTCGTTAATGTAAATGAACAGTCCTCTCAGTGCACTCGAGTTAACTATGAAGTCCCACAGGGCTCAGTTTTAGGACCCATCCTGTTTACGCTTTATATGCTACCCCTAGGGAACATAATCAGGAAACACAGCATTAATTTTCATTGTTATGCCAATGATACGCAGTTGTATTTATCCAGGAAACCTGACCAGAATGACAATGTAGAGAAACTGAACACCTGCATCAGAGACATCAAGACCTGGATAACAATTAATTACCTCCTCTTGAACCCAGAAAAAACTGAGGTCACTATACTAGGTCCTAAAAACCTGAGAGATGCTCTGTCTGCTCAGATAGTCTCCCTGGATGGCATAAGTACAGCCCCCAATTCCACAGTGAGGAACCTTGGGGTTTTATTTGACCAGGATTTATCATTTAAGGCTCACATATCACAGGCGTGTAGGACTGCCTTTTTTCCCCTATACTTTATATTTTTCAATATTGCTAAGATCAGAAATATACTCTCTAAGAGTGATGCTGAAAAACTCATCCATGCATTTGTTACGTCTAGCCTGGATTACTGTAACTCCTTGTTAGCAGCGTGTCCTAAGAGTACCTGAAGAAGTCTCCAGCTTGTTCAGAACGCAGCAGCTAGATTGTTAGCAGGAACTAGCAGAAGAGATCACATCACTCCTGTGTTAGTTTCGCTCCATTGGCTCCCAGTTGATTCTAGAATCAAGTTCAAGATCCTCCTGTTAACCTATAAGGCCTTACATGGAATGGCCCTGTCCTATATTAAGGACCTCATAGTCCCTTACCCTCCAATAAGAACACTTCACTCGCAAAATGCAGGACTGCTTGTGGTTCCTAGAATTAGTAACAGTACAGTTGGAGGTAGAGTGTTTAGCCACCAAGCTCCTGTTTTATGGAATAAACTCCCAGCTCATGTAAGAGAGGCAGATTCAGTTTCTACATTCAAAGTTAGACTGAAAACATTCCTCTTTGGACAGGCTTATTGGTAGACTAGTTAGTATTCAGAGATTATTTAACTTTAATGTTAATGTGTTTAAATTAAACTTAATAACAATAACTATTTGTTTTAAAATACTGCTAGAAGTTGAAGATGGGGTAGCTGTGGTGCACTGGGGTTCTGTCCTCTTTTCTCATCTGCTTCTACCCTCCTCTCGCCTCTATTTTTGATCATTATTCATTATTTAGTTCTCCATGCCTCTGTTTGGTGCAGTACGATTCATGTATTGTCCCTCTTTCCCTCTCCCCTCCTGGGGAGTGGGAGTGCTTCCAGACTTCAGTTGGCTCATCCGTGCTCCTGTTCCTGACCATGTACCTCGTCTCTGCTCCTGCTCCTACACCTGGCTGTGGATCCTGCCTCTGGCTCGACTCGCGCCCCTGACTGTCCCTCCAACCACGGCTGGATGAAGCTCGTCTGCTGGACTTTATATATATAGTGGTAGAGTTAGATAAGTTAATTCTTCTCTAAGAGTTCTGGTAATCACCTGTCCGTCCTGGGGGAGGATACCTCCTTCATGTGGGCACCCCTGAGGTTTCTTCGTTTTTTCCGGAATCCGTTTTTTTTAGGAGTTTTTCCTTACCGCGAAGGGGGGTCTAAGGGCAGGGATGCCAGTATAGTTTAGTCAGTTTGTTAGTTCATTTTAGTATTTTCCTATTGAACTCTTTGTATTCATGATCCTTTTGAGTTCATGTTTTACTTCGAAGCCCATCGAGACGACTGTTGTTGTGATTTTGGGCTATGCAAATAAAATTGAATTGAATTGAATTGAATCTCACCTCAAGCCTGACATATGATTACCAGAGAGAAAAAAAGTTGTCCAGTCAAACAGTTTTTAAATCTACAAAAACTACAATTCCCAGAGCTCCACCCCTTCACATTTAGTATCATCGAAAAGCCCCAAATGTCTTCTGTAGATATACCATAGATGGAGTTATTACAATATGCAGTGGAGGGGAGAAATTCAAGTTTAGAAGTGTCCTCTACAGAAGACAAAACTTTAATTGCTAGCATTGAGGAATATATTTTTTTGTGTGATTTCACTATTCGCTACAACCTGTCGCTCGCAGCATGTCAATAGGAAAAAATGGCCATGGACATTTTTGCTCTACGGGATCACCGAGTGATCTACGACTAAGATTTTCCCTGTGGGCTACCTGCAATCCCTGTACAGGTTTGCCCATTTTCTGCCTACAGATGAATCGTATCCACCCAAATTATGACTAATGTCATCATAACTTTCGCTTTAAGATGTAGTTGATTAGGATGAATAAAAAGTTCTGGTGTTCAGTTTAGAATGGACTGCTGATGCACAAAACACAAAAAAGAAACATGTTGCGCAATGAAATAGTTTCTAATCGGATCCAGGCACATATTCACCAAACACTATTCAAGCACGCAAAGTGAGATGTTTCCATACCTTTGGTTCTAAATGATGCAGCTGAAAAACTGTTTGTAAACATTTTAGCACCTCCATTGCCAAAGTATATAAGAACAAATGTGTGCCCCAATCACAACCATTGAGAACTCCCAAACTGTTCCATACTGTTTGCTTTTCTTTCCCATATTTCCTGTCACTCTCTTCAGCTTATAGAGAAGAGGTGGCTCTTAAGAAAACATAAAAAGAAAAAGCGTCCAAAATACAGACTGGAAATAGTCATCAGGAGTCAAAAGTAATGTCGGTATGAAAACAGATGGGAACGTTTTCATGAAACTGTGGGAGTTTTCCAGGATTTATTTCTTTTTACTTTTGCATGTGCTTTCTGATGTATAGCAACTCGATTTCAGTTACTTCTTTGCAGCTAACACACGCGCCAGCAGGCATATAAAACTGCATGCACACCCTGTCCTGTGGGAAGGGAGGAAAGAAACAAGTGACTGACAGAATTAAGGGCCTTTGATTCAGTTTTAAAGTTCAGGAAGTCTTTCCATCCATCCCTCCCGTTTCCTCAGACTCCACCAGCAGATCCCACCATAAAGCAGTTAGGGAAGCTTGAAGGTTAATACTAAACCCCAATGCCTTTACTCCTAAAACATTGGGGGTGATTCAAACATCCGCACATCCTTTGTCACCATGACCCAAGAAGGAGTGCTGTTAACCCCAACAAGGCCAGGTCAAATACATTGTAAACAAGTGTCTCAAACTAAAAAAATACTGCGATTTACCAGCTAAAAGACTAAATATTTAGACCTCAGTGTTTTAAAAACAAATGACTACTGAAAGCGACTGAGCAGAAGTTGGGATGGATCAAAGTTTCTGCTCCATTTTTTGGGACTTAAGCTCTAGCAATGTATTCAGCTATACTCAATACTTTATTGTAATAAAGAAGCATAGTGGATGTGATCCTGTTTTATGGAACAATCCCAGATGTAAGTGCATTTTCTTCTCTATTTTTACATAAACATAAGATGATCCAGCTCTTAGCCCTGGGGTACACCAGCAGACATATTTCGAATGAGAAAATTTGTCCATGAAATGAAACTTTGAGAGACACAGAAGTTCTGTAGTTTGATGCAAATGCTGTTCAGAATTCTTTGCTTTATAGTGGCTTTACTCTACACTAGAATTATACTTTGTGTGTAAGGGTTTAAATTTTAAAAAATAACTGCAGGCTGATTTAAAAGATTGAATAAAGAACAAACAGGACTGTACATTGGGAAACGTGAGAAAAAAAAGTGAAATCTGTTCACAATTTACTAATTGTTGATTGGCGATTGCACAAGTTAATGAATAACAAATTAAATTAACAAGCAGAGGTTAGAAATGTAGCAAAACACTTAAATTAATAGTTTCTTGCATTCTTATTAAGATATGGTCTATTTGAAACAGACGTGTGTTTTTAAAAAAAAAATGAACCAGTGAGTGATCCATCCATCCATCCATCCATCCATCCATCCATCCATCCATCCATCCATCCATCCATCCATCCAGACTAGTTAGTATTCAGAGATTATTTAACTTAATATTAATTTGTTTAAATTAAACTTAATAACAATAACTATTTGTTTTAAAAGGCTGCTAGAAGTTGAAGCTGGGGTAACTATGGTGCTCCGGGGTTCTGTCCTCTTTTCTCTTCTACTTCTACCCTTCCTCTCTTCCTCTATTTTTGCTCATCATTTGTCATTTAGTTCTCCATGCCTCTGTTTGGTACAGTGCGATTCATGTATTGTCCCTCTTTTCCTCTCCCCTCCTGGGGAGTGGGAGTGCTTCCAGACTCCAGTTGGCTCATCCGTGCTCCTGTTCCTGACCGTCTACCTCACCTTTGCTACACCTGGCTGTGGTTCCTGTCTCCGGCTCGACTCGCGCCTTTGACTGTCCCCCCAACCACGGCTGGATGAAGCTCGTCTGCTGGACTTTAAATATGTAGATGTAGAGTTAGATAAGTTAATTCTTCTCTAAGAGTTCTGGTAAATCGCCTGTCTGTCCTGTGGGAGGATCCCTCCTTCATGTGGACACCCCTGAGGTTTCTTCGTTTTTTCGGGAATCCGTTTTTTTTGAGAGTTTTTCCTTACCGCGAAGGGGGGTCTAAGGGCAGGGATGCCAGTATAGTTTAGTCAGTTTGTTAGTTCATTTTAGTATTTTCCTATTGAACTCTTTGTATTAATGATCCTTTTGAGTTCATGTTTTACTTCAAAGCCCATCGAGACGACTGTTGTTGTAATTTTGGGCTATGCAAATAAAATTGAATTGAATTGAATTGAATTGAATCCATCCATCCATCCATCCATCCATCCATCCATCCATCCATCTTCTTCTTCTGCTCATCCGGGACCAGGTTGCGGTGGCACCAGTTTAAGCAAAGTTTCCCAGGCTTCCCTCTCCCCAGCATCTTCCTCCAGCTCCTCTGAGGGGACCCTGAGGCGTTCCCAGGCTAACCGAGTTTCTCCAGTGTACTCTGGGTTTTACCCGGATCCTTTGCCCAGTGGGACATGCCCTGAACATGTCTACAGGGTGGCATTTAGGAGGCATCCAGACAATGTGAATAGCAATGTGGTGGAGAGGTTTGAGGGCTTGAGTGATCCCAGGAGCTAAGCTGTCCGGGGCATTTGCCCATAGAAGGGTATCCCATCTCAGACAAGTCCTAGGTGAAAAGAGCAGTTCAGAACCTCCTTTAGGAGTAATAAACTGCAAGATTTGTTACGTCGTCCAGAGTGGCATCACCGGGCTCCACTCTGGAGCCAGCCTCCCACTGGCCCCGGCCAAGTTCAGCCCGAAGTAACAACATAGGATCACTCTCTTGTGGGCGCATCACCTGCAGGAGAGCTTGAAAGGGGCTGGTGAAATGTGGTTTGACTGGCTGTTGAAGGTGGATGTCTCAGCAGCACAAATCCCAAACATGCAACTTGACTTTTGGGACATGGAACGTCATGTGCACATACTTTATTTTGAACTTGAACTGTAAAAATGCTGCAGAAACTAATTCAACAATGATTTTTCACAGGAAAGTAAATACATTTTCAAGGGGTTTGTTGTTATAAACCATTTGCTTTCATCCCATGTTTGCATAAACATCAATGTTTTATATTTTCATGTTTTGTGAGTACTCCTTATTGTTCTGCTTCTACAAAGTTGTGTGCAAATTTTAAAAAAAAACATACAAAGACATCACCCACACAAGGATGAGGGGACCTGCCTATAAACATCGCTTTCCTCTCCATTCTCTAGTCCCACACTGGGAAAAAGAAAAAGGTGGGTCAAAGCTGAGGCTGAGTGACCCACCTGCAACCCCTCCCACCCCACTCCCGCCAGTCCTAGAGGCTAGAGACAGAAAATTGGACTGAGGTAAACTGGGTCTAACACTAGAAACAAAGCATGGTCACCCATTTGTCTGCCACAGTACAAAGCGTCCATGTTAGGGAGATGTTGATTTGTCAGACAGAGCTGACCCTGCACAGGTAGATGTTTTGTGTCCTCAGGCTACATTCCACTAATGGTGTTATGGGAAACATGAGCATTGGACCGAGAAAGCTCTCCTTATATTTACTCAGTGAGAACTTAGAGGTTTTCTGTGTAAAAGCATACATGTTAAGGAGAGAAGAAGGTTGGAATAAATTTTAATGAACATGAAATGTTAATCATTTCAAATGTGGTACTTTTAAAATAATAATTCATAAAATCCTTAATTTTATGTCATTTTGTTCCTAGGTAAGTAAGAAATTTAAACAGAAGAAAATATTACTACTGAATCCAAAATATATTTCTAAGTCAGATCTTTTTTCCCCCTTTTTTTGAGGAAAATAACTGCATAAAGACATCAAATGTATGTAGACTGAAAAATAGGATTCAGCTCTGCACAATCGCAAAAAAAGTAAACAAAAAGGATGGCATTCCTTTAAGCCTAATCAAAATCAAAGAAAATGCAGATAGTTTTGTGTGTGAGAAAAACGTAAAGAAAATGCTAACTGTAATTACAGTGGAGTGGTCAAAATCACAAAAGAAAAACAACAACATCCTTAGCAAAATGATACAGTTGCAAAAATGGCAGACCTTAATCACTAACGAAGATTACATGTCAATTAAACCTTGTAAATTATTTAATCAAAGAAAATAAACATTACTATGGATGCAAAATTCCCTAGTCAAACATAAATAATAAATAAGGTGAAATTAGGATCAAATTGTGGTTCATAGCTGATAATTACAAGCCCAAACGTTGTCTATTAGAAAATAATGAAAACACTTTGTAAAAGCCAAAAAAAGCAAAAAGAATGTTATGAAAAAAACATTTCAAAGATGATTTCCTTTATCTCTGATACCATTTTCTATTGAATATCAATAACCCAATAAAATCCTGCTTATGCTATGAAATACATTTAGTCAGTGGCAAAGCTAGAACATTTTCTATGGGAGGACGAGAGGGGGGTTGAAGACTTTGGAAGGGTGGCAAATAGGAACAGCAGTGAAGTAGGCCGTTACAAATGAAATGATCTAAATTACGTATTTCAAACAGTTTTATTTATTTAATGCTTAAAGAAGCTTATATTGAGATTTTTTTTTTCAATAATGACACAAATTCTTTGTCCTTAAGCTTTGTTGTTTGCAAGTGGGGGACAAAGCTTTTTGCTGGGGGGGGGGGGGGGGGGGTACAGATCTGTCACTGCGTTTAGTGCACATAATTATGGAAGGAACGCTATAAAATATGTTTTTTGTGGCTTGATCAAACGCTAAAAGTTCCATATAAAGATTTACCCCAAAATATTGAAAGCATAAAAGAATCAGAAGGCCGTTAGCTCTATCTTTATTCTCTCTTAGGTGTTAAATATGCAGGTATTATTTTCTGATCATAAAAAAGACTGCTTTGAATTTTCTCATTTCAAAAATAGAACATTTGTGGGTATCAAAGAAATACAGGAAAATGAGTCTGGCTCTGTATATCAGGCACTATTTTTTCAGGAAGTTGAAAAACTGCTTTGGACTGCTGCTGAGCTGCAAGGCTGACTTTTGTCCAAGTGTGCAATGAAGATACAGTTGCAACGAAGCAATTGAGCAATGCATTACCTGGTTTCATGATTACAGATAAAAAGCTGGAGAATGCTGTGAGAGGTGAGAGTGCACAAATCAAGAGATGGATGAGCTGTTTTTGCCCGTCCACTTTGTCCACAGGACTTGAGCCAGATTCAGGAAAAGGTACGGCTGCTGAAGCCTGATAAGTGTGTGAAGGAAGTGGAGAGAGCGCAAGGGCAGGAATCACCCTACAGGCAGGAAAAGAACTGTGGAGGTGATGGCTGGTGGAGGTGGAGGGGGTCTCGGCTCCTGTCTGATAGCCTGTTCAACTAACGGAGACAAAAACATGTTCGGCTCTGCAGGGCATAGGTTCTTGTTCCCATTGGCTATTGTAGGGAAAGAGCACAGCAAGAGAGGAGTTGGAGCCAAAAGAGAAAAAAAATGTACACACATGTAGTTGTAGGTGGAACATTGCTAAAAAATCTTTAATCACATGCAGCAGGGCTGCTGGAAGTGCAAGCAGGCAGCCAAACGCAGAGACAAAAACCACCTCTTACTTCAAACATTGTTTTGGAAAGAACCAGGAAGCTCCAAGAAAATTATTTACTGTCTCAAGCCTTATGTTTGATTCAAAAACGTTTTTCTCTGGAGTCATGGGAACACTCAGATGTGCTGCTTTCCACTCTGCAAAGGAGCAAAGGATTATGGGCATTCAACCTAAGCATGCGGGCTTGCGTGCTGTCACCCAAACAGCTAACGGAGCTTTGACCTCAGCGATGGAGCTACAGATGGTTTAAATGTCAGCCTGAGTAAAACAAAGAATAGAAACGTGTATCTGAGACCACCAACAGAACAGGATTGATGGTGTTCACGTGTTTTCTGGTTTCTTTCAATACCTGTCAGATCAAGAATCAAAGACGATGAGAAAATCTGAATTGCAAATTCTTAAACACACTTTTTTTCCTGCACTGTAATTAAAAAAAGGCAGAACCATTGGATCTTTTGAAAAATAGCAGGCGTCCAGTTGTACTCATTTGGTCATTTTTCTAACAGCACACATTAAACAGAATCAGTCATATTTCATAGTTAAAAAGCAATGTCACTCAACAGTCTTGTTTTGAGTCACTTGAGAAAATCTGATTAAACATTCTAGGAAAATAATTGGGCTACATGCAGTGATTCCGCTCCTTGCAGCTTTCATCCAACACTGACAGCACTGAAACCCTTCCACACTCATTTCAGCCAAGACCAATATTTGGAGCAAAAAAGGACATACCCCTTTATAATTTGTTGAAGGCTGAATGCATTTTTTTTGTCCTGCAGGCAAAAGTAATAAAAACTATCTCAATGATGTGTCATTACCTGCCTCTGCACTCTGTTTCGCTAAAATGGATTTACAGCATCCATAAAAACAGCAAAAAAAAAAAACAGCAGTAGCAGCTTAAAGAGAAAAATAAGTTACTTTTATGCTAATCTCCCACAGACAGATCTTTGGTGCAAAAGTATAAATGTGTTTTTAATGCAGCCTTATTTTTTTTTCCTTCCATCTGTGTTTTTCTGCCAACAGGACATTTTGCATTTCAAGCTCTTACTGATTATCACATCTTTTGGAGACACATTTTTTTTAATCAAGGCAAGTAATAATAATTAAACAAATGTATTTCCAGCCATGATTAAAAAAAGTTCAATTTTTTGTTTGTCTTTTGGAGCATAGGTTTAAACACTTTTTTAGTGCTGTCTCAAATTGAGTTACCTCAAAGACAAAAACATGTATCGAACCTCCCCCATCCCTTTTTTGCATTATACAAGGTGCATCACACGTGCAAAAAGAGGCTATAGATCAAATACAAAAAAATAAAGATAATTTCAAACATTACAACTACTGGGAAGTTGTGCTCTTATAGTGATAGATAAAACATAAAGGAAGCCCATGTTGAAAGTATGTCATCCAAATGGCACAATCAAAGGTCAGAAATAGGAAAAATGTCTCCTGGAGAGTCAATGCACACCCATAAGACCTCTGATGCTGTGTTCAGTGTAACAGAAGGAACAACTCAAGTCCAAATTTTGAAAGAATATTCTGCAATTTTATTCACAGGTCTTCAGATGTAAAGCAGATGTTTAAAGAGCCCCTCAGACTTGATCCTGTTTCCACATGGAGGTCACACATGGACATGAAAACTCAAAAGAATGTGAAAAATGTGAAGCTATCACCTTGTAAAATTTACACTGTGATCTGTCTCTGCAGGGAATATAATGTGTGAAGCAAAGGAGAAAAATGTTCTGCAGTCTACAGTCCCCTCTGGAAGCATAATGGCCACTCACCGTCTTGTTTGTCACATTGCTCTTCCTCCCCAAGTGTAACTGGCTATTGTTATAGCAGCGTGCCACGTGTTGTTATTTCCCATTCTCAAAGGGCCTTGCCAGGTTTTCCCATCTTCTCTGCACGGTCATGACCTCAGACCTTCAGCACTTTACTTTTAGGACAAAGAGTAAACAGCCAAAGGCAGCAAATATGGGGAAAGCCCCCAGAGTCTTACCAAGACTTAACAAGCTACAGAATGAAGCCACTAATGACCTTAACTTTGTTTATGTTGACATGCATTAGATAATTTCCTGAAGTTGCCAGAAAAACATGTGACATTTTCCATATCTTTTTGCACAATCGATAAAATGTGTTATCACTGTTTTGTGAAAGGCCCAATCAGAAATGTTCTCATCTATTATAAATTATAATTATTATTATTATTATCTATTATAAATTATAAATGCCCTCTAAAACAAGTTTTACCTCTGTTTGCCTTAATTTCAACCACCTTGAGCTCTGTACAGTGCGTGTAATTAAACTGTAACGCTTTTGGTAAATCAGTCATTTAGCATGCACTGTAACTGACTGTAAAGCACCGAAAAGCTATAGAACATATAAAGCTAAGGAGGAACAGCTACAGGAAGAATCCCTTCCCGTGCCCTCCAGATGATGCTGACTTATCATTTTACTGTCTCAACCCATCTGTGCCTCAAGACATGCAGCTTAAGCATCCTGGAACATAGAGTGTAAAGGAGGAAGAGTTAGGGAGGGCAATGTTAAGATGCAGAGCTGCCAGGAAGTTGGCCCTATTGTTCTCCAAGCCAACAGAGAGTTGCTCTCTCCACTCCGATTCTTACACAAACAACACTCCGTTGCACTTCAAATATATCTTGTCCTACTTTCTGACTCATCTCGCAAAAGGATTTATGTATCAAATAACATAGGGCGTGAGATGGCGTTAAACAGCAAATCCACACATTATCTTAGTGTTAAAAGGTACATGAAATAGGTCATAAACGTTATTGAATGTGTTTTAAACCTGATTTTTGTCTCCTCTATAGCTCACACAGGTAGTCATTATAGGAAGCACAGCATCAGAACTCACGTTTCACCTTTTCCTGGTTTGTTAAAGCTGAGAGACAACCCTCCCTCTGAACGGGTCTGCTGTCCCATTGGACAGGGAAAATGAAGAAGAGGTGGAGGAGAGCACACCTTGGTTAATGGTTAACTTGCCCTTCTAGGAAGTAGTGACAGAGAACACCCGATTCAACCTTTGCTCAACATTTCGCCGTGACACAGGCAAAGCAACAACAAGAATGTTAATTCTGACGCAATGTTTGCAGATCAACCCAAAGCAAAGTCTTAAATAAAAGGGAATTTTCAGAGAACAGGTAAGACTTTTTATCTAAACCCATGTTCCTATGAATGAAACTGTTCTGAGACTATTATCCATGATATGTAATATTCTCGCAGCTGAATACTGGTACTACTAGGAAGTGTACAAAACATCAAAGTCAGTTCAGTAGATGCAGGGTAAAGAGTCTTTAAAGCATTTCACCAAAAGACTCATCTAAGATTGACAACCCTGTTCTAAATCTACTAATTTTGCTTGTAAAAACAGAATCTTAAATGAGTCAACTTTAAAAAACGTCGAACGTTGTTCCACTGCAGCATTCATTGTGCTTTGGTGGTGAAAGGCTGTTCTTCCTTATTACAGTAAAACACCTGACCAGAATATTTGCATTTCAGTGCTCTGCAAAACAACCTGAATGAACTAATACAGACTAACACAAAATCTAACAACAGAAGCAAGCACCTGTGTCTATTTGTATGTCGGTTTGTACACCTCGATAGAAGCGTCTGCGGAACGACAAATGTAAAACAACAATAATCTAAATACAACTCTATTTTTTTTTATTTTGTATTTTAATTTTATCTAATGGCCCATTGCTATTTCTGGCTCAGACGTTTTAAAGGCTTACAACACCTGCCATATTGGATAAAAATGCTTGATAAAAAAGTAAACTCAGATGCGACAAAACACTGTGATGCTACATTCCTTCCAGCATGTGCTTCGCAATCAAGATTGCTATACACGATTTCTTGAAAGCACATTCAGCCCATGGTGCTCCCACTGGAAAAGCAGGGACCAGCAGGAAGGAACGTCTTTTGTTTTTGAGAGTTTGCAAGCGCATGTCTGCCACCTACAGTTGGACGAGTGCAACATGTTGAAGCGGTGGAAATCTCGTGAATTTTGCTCCAGGCGTTTTCTATCACAGCTCACATCTGTTTGATGTTCAAGCATTAGAAAGTTCAGCGAGTTGAACTTTCAGCATGCCTTCAGCATTTGCCTAGTATGTGGAGCCCAAGAACGGGTTTAAAAATTCACATAGCTATACGTAAACGCGAGGGTTTTGAACACGGAAGCTTGGAACGAGGGTTTACTTAGACTTTTCATTTAAAGTGGCGGCTTGAACGCGAGTTGCCATGAGCGGTGTGAATGTAGCTTGACCAAAGGCCAATCAAAAAAAAAAGTACAATAACATGTATTTTTTGCAATACACCTTAAACCTGGAACATGTATGCAAATGTAACTTGTTAGACAAATTTAGCTAGACTAAGATATATTTCTGTACTTCTTTTTCCTCCACCTGCTGTTATGAAATAATTTTTAGTACATGTCTCCTTAATGTGACAAGCAGGGAAAAAAATATGGGTTATCTCTGGTTTCCACACTAAACAATCACACACCCTTTGCTGCTAACACTTGGTGGATATTTTACATGGTGAATAATTCTATGGAAAAGCCCATTTTCCCACTATTGTTGAAAGGTTGTCAAGGTTGAAAGGTTGAAACTTAACATGAAACCAAACAAACCATATACTTCAGTTTAGAATAAATAAGCAAAACCTTTTTCTTTGTTTACCAAGTAGTTTTTAATTGTAAATGTTTATATGACTTGTTGGGGTGGAGGTCAACTGAAAGACCGTTAGAGATTAGTTGTGAAAATCTGTGATCCTAACAAGAACGTGGAGAAAAATAACCTGAAAGGATCCTTAGGTTTAACGCACCACCATCTTCCTTGGAACAGTAGAACTTCTAAAGGTTACTTTCATTGTTAAAGGAGTCTGATCACACCCCATGAACAGAATGCATTGCTGCTGTTTAATTCAGTTTGATGACAGAAGCAACATTTCTCCCCCTCAGGCCATCATTAGTGTCTATAAACTGACACTCAACTCATAATTGGGAGCAATGAAACAAAAGAAATGACTAACACAAACCGCCTTCAGGCTTCTGAGGCATATATTTCTGTCTCGCCAAGCTCTCTCTGCTGCTTTGATTGTGTGTGTTTTGCTGTGCATTTGTATATGTGAGGACAGAGCAGGAAGAGATAAAGGCTGCCCGGTTGCAGTGTTTACAGCTAACAGCTCTGTAGGAGTAAAGCTTGAGAAGGTGAAGCGGAAGGAGCTTAATGGCTGGGCTCCACAGCAAGACATCTCTTACTGTGAAAAATCTCCTAAGGGCCAGGAACGCAAGTTAAACATACAGAGATTATACACAGCCTAGGAAAACCAAACCCACTTTTTGGAATAGGTATGGTTAATTACCATTAAAGACCCACTCCAAAGAAAATCCTGTTTTTTGGTGTTTTTAATATGTTCTTGAAGCATTTTCTCACGATGGAGGTCACATATAAAAAGACTGGAATTAAATTGCACTTCTGAATACTTCCTTGTTCAAACTGTTGTGAATGAGGAACAAACAAAGAAATGCCATCGGTAAAAGCTTGTAGTTGTTATAAACTACGGGCTGCAAGCTCCCTGCTCTGCTCCATTCTGTCACATCCACTTGTAGACAAATAGATCCATGTACGTCTTAGTTTTCCTGGAATCTGGTTCAAAACTGTACGGCTGAATTGCTCCGACATTGCTCGCCATTTTTGTTGCATCGCTAATGTTAGGTTGGGGTTGTGAGGGGGCAGTAAGCTAGAGTGTAAACTAAGGTATGATGGGAAATGAGCACAGGCTTTCTCTTGCCCACAACTTAGAGGTGAATTTCTGATGAACTCCTGCCGCCTGCAGAAGCTACGTCCTAGATGACGACACAGGTTTTTTGATTTTGCCCAAAAACAGCAAAGTCATAATTAAATGACAAAAACTACAGTAATGATGTATCTCTGAAGAGATAAAAGACTCTTCTACCATAAGCAATTTGATGATGGCATTAAAAATAACATGTAATATCAGATGATAACCCAAATGATTTTTGAAATGAAAACGTTTGATAAAAAAGGAGGGCAGCCAAGAAAGAAACCTGACTCCAAGGTTTTAGACACATTCTAGTCAAACATTTCAACTGCAGTTTTCCCCATTTCATTTCTTTGGCCTTTATTTTGACCCTCTTCATTAGACTAAATATTTTTTTAAATATACCAAACAAATCGGGTTTAAAATTTGGCAATGGAAGATTTAGAGAAGAATTGTTGTTAATTTGTAATATTCATTAAAGAAAAATAATGAAATGAGCTGCTGTTGCCAACTTTGGAAAATCATCTTTAGACAAAGAAGGAAGTCCAACAAAAGGTAAAACGTATTGCTCTGACAATGATCAGAAATAATACATAAAAGAAACGGCATACTTTATGTAGCTTTTTTTGCAGCAGAAAATATTTCCCATTGGAGTAATGTGTTCTGTAAGAGTATCAGCATTTACAGAAAAGAACTTTGTCAAAAGCACTGTGTTTTGCATGGTTTTGATAACCTTTGCATGTGAGACCCGACACTATAATGTCAGCGATGTTCTTCATGCAAATATAAACATGTTCTTTACAATGGCTTGTGCTTGCATAATAGACAACTTCTATGTATACATATTTGCAAAATAGTAAGATGTTTGCATGCAGGAGTCACCAGGAAGGCTCCTAGTTTAGTGTACAGTGAAACCTGAAAGAAGCAGTGTCCAAAACATGTTTCATGCACATGATAATGTACAAACTTTATATATTTTTCTTTAAACAGCTGCAGTTGAATGCTGTATTACCTCGCATAACTGGATTTAGCCTGGTATTTTGTATTTTTAACAGATTAAATTTCTCATCATTCAAATGATACTGCTTTGAGTTTATCCCTTTTTTTGCAGGGTTGGCCAACACTGGTCCTCAAGATCAACCAACCTTCCTGTTTTCTAGCCCTCCCTGCCCCACTTGCTGCTGATTAGTTGCCTCAGGTATTTTCATGTTCTGATTGACTGAACACACGTGATTCAGGCAAACAGCAGCAAGCCTTGCAGGAAGGGCCTGAAAACTGGCAAGGTGGTAACTCAAGAGGACCAAAGTTGTCCAGCATGGCTTTACAGACAAGACTGGTTCTAAAACAGCTCCTAATTCACTTCAGCTGACTAATTTTTCTTCAAATCTTTCCATAAATATGACCTCATCTCAATGCATACTAATGCTCTTTGCAGGACCACCTGGTGCATGTCAAAGAACTTTCCTTTTCTGACTTTACCATTCAGTGCCACCAGTTGTTTTTTTCTAAATTAGATTTGGGAAGTAAATGAAACAATCAGAGCCAGGCAGCGAAAGGAAGCAGAAATGCAATAGTCTTGCAGCTTGTTCTCAGGAATCTAAACCACCTTTTCTTTCCTAAAGGTGAAGTGAACTGGATTAAAAAAAACTCTCCCTCTAGTACTTACACATCTGGATTTTGTCTTTCAAGGAAAAGTATAATTGGCAGTTATTCTGGTATCAAATGACCGAAGAAACAAGGGAACATTTTTTCCTCTCCAGCTCTGATCAGTGGTGACCTACACATAAGCTTTTTAAGGCCAAACACTCCCAGGAGGTTACTGAGAGTTGGAGGGATTGGGAGCTCCCAGAATGACATTTTTTACGAGGCTTCTTTTAAAAGAAATCCGACAAATGGAAAAAGAGAGAGCCAGATGACTTTTTGCCAAGGTTACAAACAGATCTCCACTTGGGTCAATTAAAATACACCTTTAAGCACTTTTAAAGTGCCCAACATCTACATGGGCATTCAATGAGACTTTTGGTCCTTTGGGTACATACAGATTTGTCCAGTTTCTCTAAATACTGTGATCATCAGGCCCTGAAATGGCACTGTCTGACACTGCATGTGTGCGTCAACAACATTAATAAATGAGTCCAGGAGTACAGCCAAAAACTGTTGGTAAACATGACCTGCAGATACTGAAGCTCCAATATGCTAAAAGAAGCTATTTTTGAACATGATCGACAAGCACAGTTGTGTCCTGTGAGCCAAGACTTATTTAAAATGAACTGTTTCAGGTTTGGAAAGAGTTTTAAGGTCAGATTTCAAATGTGTCTTTCTTGTTAATCTTAAAAGGCTACATCCTCCAGACCACATGTGTCAAAGTCAAGGCCCGAGGGCCATATCCGGCCTGCCGTGTCATTTTATCTGACTCGCAAGACCATTTTATTATTTATTCTTATTACTGGCCCAACGAAATGTAGCGCTGGTAAGATATTTACTAGATCCCACAATGCATAGCTTTAGCTGCCCGGCAACATTTAGTGATGTGGAAACTGCACATGTGCAGACTCGGGTGGAGCTGTTTGAGCTGCAGTGAAATGACACACTGAAGGCAAAATACGACACTGCAGGGCTGCACAGTTTATTCTCTCAATTCCTGCATAAATGCCCCAACCTTGTAGCTCCAACCCTGTGCATGTTTGGTCACACTTTTCCAGGTGAGAAGCTCTTCTCAGTGATGAAGACTAACAAAACAGCTCACAGGTGTCATCTCACTGATGAGTACCTGCAGTCTATCCTGAGAATCACAAACACAAACCAACTTGTTGAAAAAAAAATGATGCAGAGCGTCCAGCTCTGTTAAAATGACTCAAGAGCAAAGAAACAGATTTTTTTGCTGAGAACCACAAATTTGATTTATATTTCCAGATTTTGTGTGTTGTTGTTATGCAGCATATTCATAATTTGAACTTGTATAATTTTGACTGGATATATTTCATGGAAAACAAAATCTTATGGTAAATTTCGATTTTAAGTTTATTTTTTTTACATAAAATGACGGAATAAACAAAACGTCAATGTTTTTTCTTTAAATGTTTATTTTTTTCATGTATAATTTGGAAAGGATATATTTTTATGGAAGGAAAAATATATGTTATTTAAGGTTTTAGTTGATTTATTCCAGAATGTCCATTTTTATTCATATTTTTGTTTTACAAAGTTACGTTTTAAAAATGTTGTTTTAGTGTGTTCAGCAAAAGTTTATGATGTTCGGCGCGACATTCAGTGTGTTTTGGATTTTGGCCCCCTGAGCAATCGAGTTTGACACCCCTGCTTCAGACCAAAGAGAGTGTTTTTAGCGTTTAGTTCAAAAGCCAGCATAGTTAGTGACATGGAGTGCTGAGGTGCAACAATAGCTTTTATATGTTTTGGGAGGAGCTTAGGATGATAAAAAGTATATAAAGACTTTAGAAGAATGATGCATATGTAGATGCATATGATTAGATAGCTCAATTCCTGTGTGTCCATGTGTTGCCTTTTCAGAATTGGGCTGCATGGATTTAACCAATTACAAAGAACATTCAGTGGGTTTTACTTTGAAGGAGCAAAGCAAAGAAGTCCTTTGAAACACAGAAGTGTTTTTTTGCATGTTTTCTTTTTGTCTGTTTCTTTATTTCATCAACACCATCGTCTAGGGGAACCTCTGGGATACACAAGATTTGTATTTGCAAAACAGTTGGTGTGATGGATCCTTTCTGACAGCTTGTACTCAGTAATGACGTTCGGGTTGAAAGGGATCCTTGTGGCGTTCCTCTTTTTGTGGCAACAAACTCTCTATCCCTAAAGATACAGTGAAAAATTCAGGTCATTTGTTGTCAGTGTTGTTTCTGTGCGGCACAATTATGAAATATGCAAAAAAATCCCAGAAACTGAGCTAATTGTGTTAAATAGCATCATATATTTACTGTGAATCTACATATCTAAAGTAGTTTTGGGGTGTTTTAAGAAAAAAACTTTTTTGTTGTTTGCAAAGTACAAAAATTCCCTTTAAGTTTTAATTTCCCTTTCTCTCTCTTCTACTTCCTGCAGAGACTCGTTTGATTGTGACAGCAGGACTGTGGGCAGTATTTCAGGTTTAACAAGCCCCCCAACCTTCAGCTGCCTTCCAAGGAGGTTCCTGCCACTCAATACTGCCTCCTAGTGGAGCTTTCAGGATTTACCTCCTTGGTGGAGAACAAAAACCTCAGAGTGACTCCCCTCATCCGGGGAAATGAGTGCCCTATAGCATCCCCTTCACATCTCATTTCAGCTCTGCCTATTAACCAGAACACAAACCAGATGGTGAGAAAAATGAAATCCATCAATCCAAAGCTCCCCTGGATCTTATAGAAAGTGAGACATATTCAGCAGATCGTCTCACAGTTTAGGAATTTATGAAAATCTTGGACCAATACACTGCAGGGCTAATTTTTCTCTGGTGCAGACAACACCTAAAAGCCAGATGGCTCTATCAAGAAATGCAACGACTTTACCAACAACTACACCAACAACAACACTAAATGGTAAAATCCTCAAAACTCAGTGCAAACACCACAAATATTATGTTTTTTAAATGTATGCAAATTCTCTCTGGCAGTAACTACACTTGACCCAACGGGGACATCCAGCAGTAATAAGTGGGAGTTCTTGGTGGCGGTTGTGGTCACAGCCATCTTCATCTCCATTATTATTGCACTTCTGGCCAAGTGCCAGGTGATCCGGCAGTACCTGGCCAGCTACAGGCACAAACGGCTGAGAGATGCAGACGTTAGCAGCCAGGCTGAGCCATCAGGTTTGAAGCTCTGAACTTAAGGATTCCATTTTCAACAGTACTAGTAATTGAGTAACACTGTAATGTGAGTTAACTAAAATCATTTCACATAACAATTTTTATTTTGATAAATTTATTTGAAAAAAAAAATGTTTTCATTATTTTTTAACCTCAAAATTGAAGGAAAGTACATTATCATGACCCAGAAAATCTTTCTGGTCAATTTGTAAAAGTTAGACACAATATTTAAAAGAAAAGAAAAAAAAGTACAACGTGTTTACTAACATAAACTATTAAAATACTCGTGATTTTATTATAAGGAGACATTTATCCCCCAAAAATACGGGACCAAACTAAAAGCCAAACTTAGCATAAACTGGAGTGTTTTGTGTTTTAATTTTAGATTTTGCGGCGGGATTTGACATGCGAGGACGATATGGAATGGACCGTAACTGTATCCCGCGCATGACTGAGGAGGATGATGATGGCTTCATTGAAGACAACTACATCCCCACCAATGAGAGAGCCAGAGCTGAGAGAGCAGCAGAGAGCTTGGATACAGACACAGAGGATGACACGGATGAGATAGAGTTTTCCATTGGCTAGTGTTGGAAAAAGGTTTTGGCTGAACCGGAAACCAGGAGCCACCACTTCCACTTGTTCTTCTTTGTGTCTTCATTAGAAATTAAACACTTGAAGAAAAAAAGCTAAGTATGGTTAAATTAATTTAATACTCTTGCACTGTTAAATTCTGTGTATGGGGTTTGGATTTGGATTTTTTTTTTTTTTTATTTGTTTTGAGCAAGCTTGGAAAAATCTCTTTTTTTTTTTTTTTCAAACAGGTTGTTAGCTCCACACCTATCAAAAACACATTTTCCAAATGTTTTTAACCAATCAGCAGGATTTCACATAGCTTTTACCTCTTTTTTTGTAACCTTATACCTGATCCAACTGACTTGAATTTAGTGCTTAATGTGCTTCGGTTCAAATTAAAGGCCTTTTTTTTCTTCTTCTAACACATTATGAGACCATGCGTACATCAAACAATGAAAAAAAGTTGCAAAAATGTCTGTTGTGCTCAGTAACATCTAATCATATTATTTCCACTACCGTGCTTTAGATTCCATTCTTTTCGTGGGTCTATTAATTTTGCATGTTCCTGCATATAAAATGTCTGAATGACATAGGCATTGCACATGTGAAGTTATATATTATAACTAAAAAAAATGTAATTAAACAAATTGAATTCATCACCGTACACATTCAAGTAGGTGTTTAAAAGAGAAACTCTTATTTGGCTGGTTCATTGTTTTTAATAAAAGGAAAACAGAAAACAAGAAAGGTTTAATTTTTTTTTTCAAATAAGGACTAGATTAGGTGTATCATGAATGGCTTCTTATAAGAGAGAACAGATGATAATCTAGCCTAATTTTATGGAGCAATACAGAATAATTTTACAAATTGGTCTGCGTCTAAAAAAAATGTGCATTAGTAGTAATTATAGAGGTTGTAAAGTGGTTAATTTGTAAAGAATATGCCATTTTTGTATGTTTTTGAATGTACTATTTTCAAAGGTGAGGCGTCATAGTGTACATAAAAATATCAGGCACTTCAAACAACATTTCATGATTGTTTTTCATGTTTGTTACTTTTTCTTTTCTAACATTTTATGACTTGGTGACCTGTAATGTTGCACAATTTCTAGTGTTGTTTTGTTGTCAAATAAAAAAACCTTTAAAAAAATTTTTGGTTCAAAATATCATATCTGACAGCAGCTATATGCTGAAAGTAAATTTCAAAAAAATCAATTTAGAAAAAAAAAGTCAAAATAGTATGCAAAAATATTAAAAGTAGATTAAATCTATATTTTATGCTGCAAGTAAATTTGAATTAAAATTTGCACTCGGTAATGAGATTCGGGTTCAGAAGTGATCCTTGTGGCGTTCCCTTTTTTTTGGCAACAAACTACCTATCCCTAAAGATAAAGTGAAAAATTCAGGTCATTTGTTGTTACTTAATGTTCAGTGCTCTAAACAAAATAAGAAGTGTTTGATTGATGCTCAGGTTTGTTTTCTTTTTTTTTAAATCAGAAATATTGAAGAATGTTCAAATCTGTCCTCCTTATTGTTACCTTACCTGCGCATTCACAATGTTTTTAGTCTTTAAAATTGGTGTACTGCCCCAAAATAATCATTTTAATTTAAATAAAAAAATCACTATCACCTTAAGAGTAAGCACAAACTCACTGCAGTTTCTCTTCCTGTTCGCTTTATTGGATGAACACCAACATGAATCATAATCAACACCGATTCATCAAAACGTTGGACTAAACTACAGTAAATCAGTTTGACGCCGCGTCTCGTGGAAAAGCCTGAAGCGTTGGAGATCCTGTAAGACCAGGCGGCTGATGAGAGCGGTCTGACAGGTCTGCGTGGAGCTGTGAGGCGAGGCTTCACCAGGAAACACGGCGCGTGAAGTTGACTGCAAAACCGGAAAATGATCAACGTATACTTCCAAATAAAAGCCCTTTTTTGATTTCTAAAAAAAAAAACAAAAACAAAAAAACACTAAGTAAAATAAAATAAACATGCATAAACAAACAAACAAATAAAATTACATATAATTATGTAAATATATTAGAGCTATTCAAGAACTTTACGACAAAAAAACAACATTGTATTACGAGTATTAAAATATGTGTTTTTGAGAGATATGTTGATTAATTTTGAGATAGTTTTTAAGAGGGTTTGATTAAAAGGATTTATAGTATGGTAAATTTGAACAAAACAAAAGAAAGCTTCATGCATAGACTATATTAGGCCAGATCCTTTGGGATAAAATATTACTCTGACTTAAATGCTACTTAAAAGCCTTAAAACCTTATAAACGTAAAATTGAGCATCAATTCTTTTAGTGACTTTAACAATGACAAGAATTTTCTGATGTGAAGAAAAAAATTGGGATGTAAATATTTGAATTTTAGCCAATGTTATGTAGACAGAAACCAATATGTAATTGTTTTTCTTTGTTGCAAATACAAATTCATGTCAACTAAAAATAAGAATGGTATTGCAGCTAAACTACTTTTTCCTTTTTGTTTTTTTTCTACAGAAAACTATTTGAAAAAATGTTTGTTTTTGTTTTAGCTAAATTATGTTTGCTGCTTAAATATGAGGGGTCTTTTTTACAGGTAAAATATTTGGAAACCCTGTATCACAGTTTTGTTTGAATGGGAAATATGGGATGGTATTTTAACACAATAAAAAAAACGTCCTCAATAAATATTGTTAATACTTTTCTTTTAAGGGTCCTGAAATAGAATTCTTCATTTAAAATTTATTTTTTAACTTTTTTTTCTCCGTGACCAGTACAGACATTTGATGCTATTTTTTCTTAAAGGATTGCATGATCAAATGTAAAAAAAATGTTTTTATGCAACAGTATGAAGGATGGGGAAACTAGGGTGTATAGTCAGCAAATTCTATCACCCTAACAAACTACAAAAAGGACTGTGTCATACTATTTTATAATTCTTTAAAATAAAAATACATTAAATTAAAAAAAAAGTTTTTAGTCTTTAAAGCCCTATTGGGTTTTGGTCACTAACATAAAATAAATATTATTAAGTGACTATTTAAATCTACAATGAATTAATGAATTAACTGTTACTCCAGTACATTTAATTATTAATTATTCATTTGACATTTTCTTTTTTGCTTTGGTAGGAGGTTATGAAACTGAAACCAAAATATTTCTTTTCAATAAAAACATGCTGAAAACAAATACAAATATTTATAGAAATACAAATAATCTAAGAATATTTTAGTATTCTATGAAGAGGGGACTATATTAAAAAAATGTGTTAAAAGATTGTTTTTAAACAAGACCAAGGGCGAACCGGAAGTGGGCTTTCGTCATTGCGGCGCGTTTGACGATCCTCTCCGGAACAGCCGTGAGTTCGAGAGATACGCACCGAGCTGCGAGAGTGGAGGAGAGGAGGAGGATGGCAGCGAATTTTAGCCCGTTTTGGTGACCCAAATCTTACAGTAGAGCAGGATTTTATTCAACCTCACCGCAGTTAAGGAAAAGTGTCCCGCAGAGATGTCGGCGTCGGCGATATTCATCCTGGACCTTAAGGGAAAGGTAAGTTTGAGACTAGTTAGTTAGTGGAGGGGAAGTTCAGTTGCCTGCGAAGCACCTGCAGCTGCAAAGAGAAGACTATAAGGAAATGGTTCGCCTCAAGGACAGTGTCAGCTGCTCTGTTAGTGAATCTCTAAACGTGTATTAAATGAACACGTCGCTGATTTGGCGGAGGTTACCCTGAAGTGGACAGGAAGAGCAGCTGAACTTGCCAAACTCGTTTGCTGATATGAGGCGGTGCACAGACGCGCGCGCGCACACACACACACACACACACACACACACACACACACACACACACAGAGACAGAGCGCTTGTTCTTGTGCGGCCATGCAGCCCTTATTGAACGCGATGTGTCCCATTGCAAAGTAAAATGCATCACTTTGTTTAGGCCTAACAAGCTGTCCCATAGGGGTTATAGAGCCCCACTTACGCTGGATCACATAAACGCATCATTATGGCAATAACAGTCATGTTGTCATTATTTCATTGCTGTGTTGAGTCTTTATAGTGTTTGGGTCTAAATGACTGAAAAGTCCATTCAAGGACAATTACAGTATTGAGGTAAATTAACTTATGCACTAAAGTTGTATTTATTTGCTTATTTGTTCTATTTAAGGAAAGACTTGACTGTTTTCTAATTCAATTATTTCAATTATTTATCCTAAAATGAAACAACTCAGTTTTGTATTTTCTCTATTTAAAAAAAAAATCATTTTTATTATTTTAATCTTCTTTATCCTTATCTTCCCATAGCATGTGTTAAAGAACGTACTACACATGTACTTTTGATCGCAAGTATAACCCATGGTGTTCACGCTGGACAAGCAGGGAGGGGCTTCTTCTTTTTCTACTGTTTACTAGCACATTGATTTTTTTTTTCTATCTGTTTTGACTGTATAAATAAAGGTAAAATAAAATAATTATTCCGCCACCTACAATTAAAAAAAAAAAAGACTAAAAAATTGATGAGAAATGTCTAAGTCTAATCTTGCAAATCAGGCTTTGTCTTTCAAGCTCTATTCCGATATATAAAGGAACTTTGGCTGAATCCGAATTCTTCCCCTACCCCTCCGGCTTCTCCCTATCCATCCATTCATAGGGGCATTTGGAGGGACAGGGGTGTCCGAAAGAGTGTTTTTAAACTATTTTCAAACAGTTACCACTTGTGTGAACTAAATAGGATGCCATCGAGACATCACTACCAAATCTGAGCCCCTGATTGGTCAACGTTTGACCTGCTTTAACCTTTAACACGCTTTCTAATGCCACACTTTTTGTACGTAGAGACAGAGAATGTTGGTAGAAACTTGCGTAGTGAAAGCGAGAGTTCTGAACGCGGAATCCAAAATGTGCATTTATTCAAATGTATATAGCCTTTTCATTGGAAATGCTTGTTTGAGGGCGGTGTAAGCTTAGCTTAAAGAACAAAACAATCCCATTCCCGTTTCTGATACTATTGAATCCTTTTCTGTGCTGTTTTTTTTTTGTTTTTGTTTTGTCTTGTGGTACTGCTGGTCCAGCGCACTGACATTTCGTCCTGTTCCTTCTTCCTCTCCTGCCTTCTGCAGGTGGATGCACATGATCCAATCAGGGTTTGCTGTCTCCTCAAGCTGAAGAAATGGCCTTTGAAGCTGGCCAGCTTGCTTTGAGACATCTGATGTGTTATTGTAAAGAAAACACCACCAGATATTGATAATCATGGTTTTGTGTCATGCGGGCCGTTCAAATATTGTCCGTTGAATTGGTTTGGTCAGACAAAAAAAAACAAAAAACTTTATGTGTAGATTTTTGTTTAAATAATTCTGCCAGATTTACTAATAGAAGAAAACACGAGCGTCAGTTTGATTAAAGATGAAACCTTCCTGGAGTCTTTAGGAGGGCAAGAGAAGTGCTGAAGGAGCCTTGTGTGCTGAACAACCAAACCCATCAGAGAGAAGGATCTGTCCCTCACTGCCTGGATGTCTGATTGCACAGATTAAAGGCTTTCTCTTTCTCACTGTTGTTATCTATTTATCTAAGCCCTGGGGCAATTCAGCAGCGCTTCATCTTCAAATCCTACCCTTCTCCTGTCTTTGCCTCTGTCCTGACCAGATGAAGTCCCATCTAATGCTGCTGAAAAAGAGAAAACTGCGCCCAACTTAAAAAAAAAAAAAACTATAGAGTAGAAAGTAGAGTGAAAAATATTCAACGTGACATGGATAAGTATCATTATTTAGTCTTGAAGGCAGTAAAGCAAGCTACAAACAGACAGCCTACTTTGGTATTCAAAGAGGTTCCCTAAAAACACAAAGCTACTGCTGGAGCCACGTTCCACCTGGGGCCTTCGTCCTCCCACTGCCATCTCTGCCTCTTTCCATCATTCCTTCTGGCCATCAGACCGCACGCCATGGCTGCTGGGACCAGCCGCGCTCCCTGAAATGTCAGTCAATTGAATCCAGCATGCTGCCGTTTGTTCCCGCCGCCTCCTTATAGGGTTTCAACTTGAAGCTTAGAGGTTGTCAGAAATTCTTAGCTGAATCTAAAATTGTGGTTAATCTGAAGCTATAACACCTTCCATGTCGGTGTAAATAACTAATTCAGTGGCAGTTAAATGCCAGTGACCCAATCACAATTGAGTGACTTGGACCAACACATTTATTGGAGTTGCTAGATTTAAGTTATGTTCACACCGCGCTCGGTAACATGCATTCAAGTGACCACTTCCAATGAAGTACAAAACACGCAGCCATTTGACGTGCATTACAAGTTAAACCAGGTCAAAGTTTGACCAATCAGGGACTCTGATTTGGTAGGGACATTTGGATAGTGTCCATTTAATTCATGGCAGTGCCAATGTTTGAAAAGTTATCAAGGAGGAGAAATTAATATTTATGCCCGGCCGGAATTACATGACACCAAGTCTTTCAAATATCAGAGTAGAGCTGTGAATGAAAAAGCCTAGAGCAGGATTTGCAAGATTAACCCTTGTGCTGTCTCGTGGGGTCAAAATGACCCCGCCCTTTCATTGACGTGTTATCCCTACCATGATAAAAGTGAAGAGGATTTCATGTAATCCATGGACACCAGTGAAGATCAAAAATCATTGAGGAAAAAAGGTTCAGCGCACTGTCTAGTGGGTCTAGACCAGTGTTTTTCAACCAGTGTGCCGCGGCACACTAGTGTGCCGTGGGAGATGGTCAAGTGTGCCATGGCAAATTGCCCTCATTAACTGATCTAAAAACATTTCCCATCTCCAGGATATCAGCTCTGTGTTCATCCAAACAGGCCCTGATAAAACACTGAGTAGTTAGGAATATATAAGATCAGAAAATTACTTTTTCTTTGTGTTTATTTGATTCTATTAGAGACATTTTGATAAGAATGACGGTACCACCGCGATTTAGCTGCAGCTATACCTGTTTCCTGAAGTCCTGCCCCTTTAACTGTCTCCACCAATCATTCTTGAAGGCTTAATCACATGTCATCAGTCTGACCAATCAGAAGTGCTTAAAGTCTTAACTTACTTGTTCAAATTTAGCTCAAAAAGTCGCTCAGTTCTAACAAAATTACCAGCTAAAGCTCGTCTTTAGCGGTGTAACTTTCCACAGAATCCGTGATCAGACCGTGGAACAAGAGAACAAAACAATGAAGCTCAGAGACGCTAGTCTTTCTGCCCTTTTGCGGCAGTTTTACACTTCATCTCCCATGATGCATTAGGTCACGTGACAGCGCCTCGACGTACAATGAGTCGTCCTTGTTAAACGTCTTAAACCACAACGAACATACAGTTTGTAAATTTCCTAACGTAACCTTTATTACATCTTTTAGAAAA
The DNA here is from genome assembly GCA_023969325.1 of Oryzias curvinotus. Classification (NCBI taxonomy): domain Eukaryota; kingdom Metazoa; phylum Chordata; class Actinopteri; order Beloniformes; family Adrianichthyidae; genus Oryzias; species Oryzias curvinotus. Next base: position 10,174,334 of record CM043709.1, read on the forward strand.
AAAACAGCTGCAACTTCCAGCTTTCCAGCAAAATGCGCGTCAGATGGCGGCAGCCGCGGGGGGGGGGGGGGGGGCTGTACATCAAAACAGACTATGAGTTTCTGCTTTTTTTTTATGCTGGTGTGCCGCGGGATTTTTGTCAAGGGTAAAGTGTGCCGTGGCTCAAAAAAGGTTGAAAAACACTGGTCTAGACGACCCCACTCCCAATGTTAAAGTGCCTAGGATAGCACAATTGTTAATACTGCTTTGACCTTTTTGGACCAAGCCTCTTCTAACTGTAGGTGGCGGACATGCATTAGTAAAAGAAAGAGAAGAAGCCCCTCCCTACTTGTCCAGTGTCTATGGTGCGAACACCATGGGCTAAATGCATATTTAGCGTGTTCTTGAACGCACGTCACATTATCCAGTGTGAACAAAGCTTTAGACTAAGTACATGTGATCGTTAAGTGGAGATACATTTTTTTAAAAGTTGTTTTTCAGATAAGTTTCTGTAAGTACACTAATTATTTGTCCTAATCCTTTAGTCAATCAAAACCACTGTTAATTGACTTCTACAAGTTGAGTTGATAGCTCTCTGATCTCTTTTAAAAGCCAAGACAGAAGTCATTTCAAACTTCTCCAGAACCGTCATGTTTCTGTATGATGTGCTGGTGAAGGATCTTTGGTGAAGTCTAGTCAGGATTTCTTTGTTTGGATGAGCTCCCACTTGAACTGGACTCCTGCTGAGTTCATTTTTACTCTGAAAATATTAGTTATTTGCCTAAAATTCTAAAAAAAAAAAAAAAAATTCTGTTAATCTCAGAAGCAGCCATCCAGACTTTTTATGTTGCATTTTTATGGCTTTGAAATCGCTTTGAGCCGGAAATCTAACTATTGTGGAGAAACTGCATGCTGTATGTTTATCATTTGTGTAAACACAATGGCACAACTGTTGTTTTTTGTTTTTTTAAGGCTTCTACTAAGTACCAGAAGTTCTGTTTTTGCTTGGTACTATCCTAACGAAAGAAGAACTTAAATAATAATAATAAATAATAATAATAATAATAATAAAAGCTGTGCAGCTAAAGTGCACATCTTAGTTTGAGGGTCTTCAGTTAAGGATCTTTTATCTTCAATTTAAAGGGTTAGCAAATCTAAAGTATTTTTATTAAAAATCAGGAAAACTTGTGATTATAATATGGGTGACATGGGGCTTGGGTTTAGAAAAACTAAACAAAACTTCTGAAACGTGAGCATACAGTGTTGCTGATGTGACTGTCACTTCTTGACGGACTTCTCCAGATCTCATACTGAGCAGAAAATCAGCCGCTGTGACCGCTGCTAAATGGTTGCAATTGACCGTCCAGCTCTGTGGCCTCTTTATCCATTTTTCAATGCGCCATTATCTGAAGGAAGCTCCAGTTCATCCCAGCAGCTCGTCGCTGTGCAGCCCACAGGCAGATTGATTTGGGAGGGACTGCGTTGGATCTGCACGGCGTTCTAAAGAGTCAGTGGGAAATACAGGACATTTGATTTTTTTATTTTTGGACACATTTCTTACTGTTTCCTTCAAAAGTCTCTAGTGAGTGGATCTTTCACAGAGTCACTTAGTAAAGCAAATATATGAAACTTGGATGATTAACAAAAGTCAGCTTTTGTTTTTAGGCTCTTATTTTTACAAGTGTGTTGTTTTCCTGGAATCTCAGCAATGCGCTGTTTGGATTATAAAAGAAAGTTAGGTTATTGTGTTAGTGGAAATAAAGTAGAATTTTCCAGTTCCTTTTTAAACTACCTTCTAACAGGTTCTGAGTTCTCTGTATTGAACTTCCTGTTCTCATAAGGGCACATTCTGCCTGACTAACTCTGGAGTCATCCTCGTTTTAAATGACATTTTCATTTTAAAGTTTGTGCGTAAAAAAAAAAATAAATTAAAAATTCAAGTGTTGTTTGTGCAATTATTGACATTTACAGAACATTTTAGGACAGATGAGAAGACATCCTTTGTGGCACAATGATAATAGCATGACTTTCTTATTTTTTCTTGAAGATGATTAGACACATTTTTATCTCCTTGTTTTCCTTGATGCAACATTTTATTCTATTAAAAAAATCCTTTGCACAAATGTGTTCATCTGCCTCTCAACTGTTATTTTTTTCCTGTCTTTTTTAACCAAATACCTTCATTTTTTTAAATAATTGTAAAGATCGTAAAGGATAAAAAACATTGTAAAGATTTGCTTCATTGCAGTCCTGAAGGCTGGATTTAAAAAGGGATTCAAAAAACACACTGGCACACCTTATCTATATGCAGTAAAATGGTGCAACACATTGACTTAATGAGCCCTGGATTATTTCTGCTTTGTGGCTTGGTTGGAATATGCTAACTATTTGCACGAGGTGTCCCGTTTGATGTGTCCCGTCTCTGCAGAGTTCTCTGCACAGGCTGATGTTTTTACGACTGAAAATGACATGCTTCTGAATGGGAAAATAGAAATAAATGTCAAAAACATGCTGCTGCCAGGCAAAGAGAAAGCTACGTGCACCCATTAATTTTATTTCAGAGAAATGAAAGCACTAAACTGGGGGGGAAAAAGCTGTGTGACGGCACATCACAGCAGATGGGCCTGATTTTATTTGAGGAGCATTCAATCATGGTGAATGTTTATCCTCTTAGAGGTCATATTAGCAGAAAATCATGATTTAAATGAGTTTTAAATACAATTTATAGCAGTTTTAGGTTGAATCATCAAACCGCACCTGTTCAGGGTGGCTTTGAATTTCCTCCTTTTTCTATCAAAGTTTGGCTTCACCAGGGCAGACCAAATCTCTCAACTCTTTTTTTTTTTTTCTCAGAGTCCTCCAATATTGCATCTTCTTTTGTCAAAGATTTTCTTCCATCTAATCCTCTCCATCGGGTGACCCCTGACCTATTCGCTACACAGTTTCATCTCTTCTCAGTGAACCTGAGCAGTGGCCTGTCCTCATCCCTTATCTACCCAGATTGCTTTTTTTACCTTGCTGGAATTTTCTTCTTTTTTTATTTTCCATTTCCTCTTACCTTTGTTGCATCTGCCCCTGTGTCACCCCCCTTTGCCTATCTCCTCTTCTGCACGACAGATTTATCAATTAAAACGCAAGAAGGAGGAGGCAAGGTGTGTGAGAAGTGTCATGTCCCTGAAGCGTAAGAGTGTTTCATCTCTTTCTGGAGTCGAGCAAAACTGCTGACCCATCCTGTTGTGTGTGTGTGTGTGTGTGTGTGCGTTATGTGCTCTTTTCCCTGTGCTGCATTGGGCTGCATTCGGCATATCTCTACACAACACAATACCCTCAAATATTGGACCAATATTGACCCAAAAGCGAGTTGCGTGTTTTTATCAGGGTGAAGCTACGGACGCTCCGGTCATGCTAAACACAGGTTGTTAAACACGCTTTTAGCCCATAATGTTCACACTGGACAAGCAGGGAGGGGCTTCTTCTCTTTCTTTTGCTACCGTTTACTAGCAGATGTCTGCCAGCTACAGTTGGAAGAGTTTTGGTGCGAAAACTGGAAACGGTGCAAATCTCGTGAATCTTGCTTCAGGCCTTTTTCTTTCACAGCTCTATTCTGATATATGGAAGACTTGATGTCGTATAATTTTGGCTGTGCACAAAACACAATTGTTAATTTCTCTTTTATGATCAATTTTCAAATGGTTGGCACTTAAAGGAGGACGTCCTCCATACATCACTACCAAATCTGAGACTGGACAAAGTTCGACCTGGTTTAACTTGCAACGTGCGTTCAATGGCCGTGTGTTTTATGTTTAGCACAAAAACAGTCAAAAAATGTGCGCATCTACGCGTGAACACGAGAGTTTTACATAGACTTTCATTGGAAGTGGTCGCTTGAACGCGTGTTGATGATAAAGACATGAGTGTAGCTTCAGGCTTGAGCAGTCTCTCCAGAATATAAATGTTACATCAGAACACAGAGGTTCATTTAAAACGTTTCTTAGAAAGGGGAAGTGTTTTACAGGACAAAAAAAAAGGAAAGAGATTTGTACCTTGATTAAATGCTGTCACAAAAGGGAAATTGTTCTACATTGGCCTTTCATCATCTCACAGAAGAGCTTCCAGCACTGCAAGAGGCTTTATGCATCCTGGTCACAGCCTGTTAGAGCCCCTGTCCTCAGACATTTCCCTTTTTGTTGTGTCCTGCATATGATCACAGTAACATGTTTGAAACTGTAAGTGTTTTTAAGAACATCTCCACATCAATAGTGCAAACTAAAGTCAAAAACTTTAGAGGCACTAAAATAAGTGATGAAGAAAAGTTATAGTCGATTTTTCTGATGATGGACAAATTAAGAACATTAAACTTGAATTGCATTTCCAAGTATTTCTTTATTCCGATTGTTGTAAATCAGGAGCAGATGAAGAAATGCAGTTTGAAAAAGATTGTGTTTGTTACGTAGAAAATACTCCGGACAGACCTCAAGCTTTTGATGCATCCACTTATAGACAATTAGATCCGTGTTCATTTTCATTTTTACATATGTTGCTTGTTTAAAAAAACAAAACAAAAAACCCACCAAATACATTTGAGAGTACAGACTTCTTACAGCAAGTTAAAATGTATTTTTTGGTACTTTTTTATTTCTGATCATCTATGATATTTAAAAAAGTGCACCTGTAAAGCACATAGAGTTGAAGTTGAGATCACATAGCCTGCAGCCGCTAAATCTACTTCCCATTTCTTGAGCCATAACAGAGGGATTTGTTCAGATTTTGAACCCTTCTGAATCTTCTGAACCCCATCCGCTCCGATTCTTCTTTCATCTGGAGAAGCGGGTCATTCATCATTCATGATGAAATATCCATCAGTGCATTAAAGCTACACAGATGTGAAGGCTTGAAACACAGTTTGTACATTTCCACTGGGTGAGAGCTGACAAAAAAGTGAGGGTTTGGTGATTTTTTTTCTTTCTTTATTTTCTTTTTTTTCTAGTGAGTCTCAAAGTACTTAAGCCGGAGTGCAGGTTCGGTATCTCAGCCAAAAAGCTTTACATCTTTAATGACTGAGTCAATTCACTGATACCCCAGGCTCAGGATTGTTTTGCCTTTATGTTATCTTTCCAGGTCCTTATTTGTCGTAACTACATGGGAAACATGGACATGAACGAGATTGACCACTTCATGCCCATCCTGATGAAGAGGGAGGAAGATGCAGAGATGACACCGCTGGTCAGCCACGGCTCCACACACTTCCTGTGGATCAAACACAGCAACCTATACCGTATCCGAAGAGACATCACCTCTGAGAGATGCATGCACACACACACACACACACACACACACACACACGATGCTCATCATTGAAGCTCCCCTTGCTGCTCTGTAATCCAGGGCAGTGCAGCAGGCAGCTCCTGAGAACCTCGCCTTCAGTTTTATCACAGGTAGAGCTGCTCTCTGTACAGTATTGGCCCACTTCCTGCATCCTTATTCCCCCCACACACACATTATTAATTCAGCATCACACTGCCGTCGCATGTAACTGTTATTCCCAGTGCATTGCATTACACAGCTGAGCTGTTATACCTCCCCGTAGTTACTAATTGCTTTTAAATCTGAAGTCTTTTGTTAACCTCAGTGATTCGTTCTTCTCCCGAGCCTTGTGCAGATGTCTGTTCTTTCCCTCGGAGATGCACAATTTTCCTCTTAACAGTAAGTTCCTCAGTGGTGGCGATGACTAAGAAGAATGGCAACGCTGCTCTCGTGTACTCCTTCCTGTATAAAATAATCCAGGTGAGTGTGCTGCGCCTCTTAGATCACAAGGATTGCCTCACACGTCAAAAAGTTTTTGTTTCTCCACTGTTCAAATTCTCATAAATATCTAAAGGTTGGAGTTTACTATAAGTTTCCACACTAACTCATCATATTTCATTTCTTTTAATGGTGTTTTCTCCCCTCTGTGCATGGTGAAGTGTTACGCGTGCATAGTAACCCACTACACTGCTTGTTTACTTCTAAATGAATGATGAAGCACCGATTCTGTTACTCTCCATGCATCTAAAATGTTGTCTGTTTTGGTTTTGAAGGAGTTCTCTCAACAAATATTTTTTGTGTTCAGAAAAAAAAAAGACATGTTAAACATTACAAGACATCTCTGTATGTCCAAATGCTAAAAACCTGATTATGTTTTTTTAACCAAGGACTACCACCTTTTCAAACTAAATGTTTTGTAGGTTTTTAAGGAATACTTTAAGGAGCTGGAGGAGGAGAGTATCCGTGACAACTTTGTGACTGTGTACGAACTGCTGGATGAAGTGATGGACTTTGGATTCCCCCAAACCACAGAGAGCAAGATCCTCCAAGAGTAAGAGTTGCACAACTATCGTCCATCCTGTGTGTGTGTGTGTGTGTGTGTGTGGGGGGGGGGGGGGGGTTAAGATGCTGTACGAGTCATGAAGCAACAATTTCAATAACATCATCACTGGCCTTGATATTCTAGCTTGGTGATGTCTACATACCCTAATTTGGGTTTTACCACAATTTGTAATGCTGTAAGCAAGAAACTGAGGGTTTTTAATGAGTTATGACACAGGGTTTTTAGAAAAGAAAGGCAGAAGATTACTTTTATATTTCTAAAGAATGACGCATTGTTTCCAATCCACAAAGTTAAAGATCCTAAATCTTAAATCTCATTGTACTATGCACAATGACAATAAAGCTAATCTAATCTAATCTAATCTAATCTAATCTAATCTAATCTAATCTAATCTAATCTAATCTAATCTAATCTAATCTAATCTAATCTAATCTAATCCCGGAATTCAAAATCTGTATTTCAATATTTTTAGGCCCGCACAATATACCGCAAATTTATCGTTATCGCAAGATCAAGCTGTGCAATATGCATATCACAAAAGACGGCAAAAATTGCAGTAAATGGTTACCTTAAATGTGCTAAAACAATCTTATGGCAGCTTGAATATTTGAACAATTCAAATAAATCCCTTTATGAATTTGACCAATTGGATTGACGCTTTAATGTCTACTTAACGTTGTTGACCAATCAGATGGAGCCCTTTTATGTTAGATGTTCCCCATCTATGTCATTCAGAGTGCAATTCTTAAACTCTTGCAATGAAATGGTAATGATGTTTTCGCTGTTTGTTTATATACCACAAATTATATCGTTATCGCAATATTAATCACTCATATCGCATATCGCAAGTTTCCCTCATATCGTGCAGCCCTAAATATTTTAGCCAATAGTTTAAAACAATTTGTTATGCTTGCTGTTAAATGTCCTCCAATGTGGCAACGTCTTAATAATGCCAGGCAAGATTGTATTTATAATCATAGATTTGATCATTTTCCCAATTTTCGTTTGAAACCCAACCTTGAAGTAAAACGAAAAATGTGGTAACTCAAAGCATGATTTGTCAAAAAATGTAATAAATGAAAGCCAGAAAGGACTTTACTAATAGACACAAAAAATATGTTTTGTCCATGAATTCTTTTAACCAAAAAAGACATAGATGTTGTTGATGAGGTTTGTGGTCAGAAGACCTTTGGCCCCAGTACCAATATGACACCTTAAAATAACCCACTTATAAATGGACAGGAAGAGATTTACTTTCATTTACATTTTGAACCATTGCAAAATATATTTTTAGCTACTGGGATATTACAATTCATTAAATCAACAATTTAATTCATATAATAATTTGTGGTTAATGATACGATTTAATTCATATTTGTTCATTTTGAACAATCCGTTTGACTGACCTAAAGTGGATCCAGGACATATTTAACCAAAACTTTAACCAGTGTTACTCAGAGATAAATACCTGGGTACTGAACAGTGCAGAGGAAGGTTTCCAGATTCCTTGTATTTCTTGCAAGATAATCAAGACTAGATTAAATATGTGTACAAACAAACAAGAAATCAAGATTTAATGGCAAATTCAGTTCAGTCCGTTGTTTTTTTTTCCAGATACCGGTAAATATAATGCAAAGGGAACATTATTAGAACATTCTACTACACTGGATAGTCAGGTCTTTGCAAAATTATTGTTTCCACACATTGGACTGGAATGATGGCTTGATACTTTTTTTTTTTTTTTTTTGTTTACCCCCATATATTGTCTGCTGTGATGCACTTGGTCATTTTAAGTTATAGTAAAATAAACGTACTATGTCTCAGTCCAAATTATATTTTTCAAAATTGATGTAATGAATTTATTTCATTTTAAAACAATATTTTAATGGTGTAGGTCGATGCAATTGACAACTTGCCTCAATTAATTTTTTAAGTCGATTAACTGTTAAGTTGATTCATTGTTAAGTCGATTAATTAAGTCGATTAATTGTTATATTACACTAACGGTAAAATAGTATATCATAAAGGTGTTTCCTTTTTTGTGGACTACTATCATGTTTCTATTTCTGCCGTCTATAAGTATTTGTTTAGAAACCACATGATCTATGTTCTGCAGAAGGGACAGGACGAATAGAATAAAAAAGAAAAGTCTTTATTTTTCATTGCACACTTGTACAATAAAATTTAAAAGCAATCCCCTTTTCCTAGTGCAGGAAGCAATAACAATAAAAAATAAGTAAAGCATAAAACAAATTGTTAGATTAAAATGATATTCCTATTAAAATAACATATGAATATATCAATAGTAAAATTAAGTGCACATTTCCCATTCTGCATACATCATACATACTATTGCACAGACACTTCAAGTTGAATTTAAAGAGACTATTGCTCTTGGATAAAAACTGTTCTTGAACCGATCTGCACTTCATTGTCCGGTATCTTTTTCCAGAGGGCAGCAGTTCAAACAGTTCATGTCCTGGGTGTGATACATCACTGTTGATAGTTTTAGCTTTCTTGTTACAACGTTCATTGTATAGATAATCTTGGTTGGGGAGAGGGCATCCAATAATCTTCTGGGAGACGACTCTCTACCGAACAGCTGTAAAAAGACACAAGCGCTTCCTGTGACAAGTGGTTCTTCTTGAAAAGTCTCAGGAAGTAGAGTCTCTGCTGTGCTTTTTCAATTAATCAGTGAGGTGTTTGTGCTCCATGATAAGTCCTCTTTAATCTGTTTGCCCAAGAAGCGAAAGTCACCCAGTCTCTCCACCCAGTCCCCACCGATGTACAGTGGCTCTATGCTTTCAGCCACAATTGGCTCCTTTGTCTTAGTGGCGTTGAGGATCAGGTTGTCTTTACAACACCAGTCAACTGCTCCACCTTTACCCTATATGCAGACTTATTTACGTCTGAAATGAGTCCAACCATTGTGTTGTCCTCTGCGAATTTTACTATGGTGTTCGTAGAGTGGAGCGGGGTGCAATGGTGTGTGTAAAGCAAACTACGGCCCGCGGACTGGATCCGGCCCGCCTCCATGTTTGGTCCGGCCCACTGAACAATATCAGAGACCTATGTTTATTTATTTTTTTTAATCTGGCCACACGATCAAGACGTGACATTTTATTCCCCCCTTCTGCAGTCTGTGCTTCAACCTGAAACCCTCTAAAATCTCTGTCAAATACAACATAAGACAGTCTTTCCTTTCTACGTGGCAGTTCATCTTTCCCAGCGCATCCTGTTCTGTGTCCTGATTGGCTGGAGACCTTGTCAATCAATCTCCCCAGTCCGTGCCGTGTCTCCTGTACAGAAACGCGCAGCTCTTCAGATCTGCAGAAATCTATGATCGATCAGATCTTTGTTTTCATTCTAAGATCCTGGACCTAATTTCTATGAAGGTTTGAGAATTTAAACAAGAGAAAAGGGTGAAAATATTCATGTCTGTCTGAGAAAAGTGTATTTATGCAGTAAAACTTTTACTGCCATAAACATCTGTAATCAGACCCGTGGATTTCACCGATCACGGTTCTTTTTAGAATGTAACTCCTGCAATAAACAAGGGAACTCTGTACTGGTGAAAAGGTAAAGCAGAAATATGTGTAGCTGCAGCAGAAGACATAGAAATGTGCTTTTTCATAATTACTGGATGAGAAACAGACGTGCAGAACACAGCGCAGCTGCGCAAACTGTGAGAGCTCAAAGTCTCTGCGGAATTATGAGGGGAGAGGATGACTATTTTTCATGTTATTTTTTTAATTTTTTTAAATGTATCAGTATATTTTTCCTGAATTTTTGTCTTTAAAAATCATAGTGTTATTTGGTCATTGTTTTATAAATAATGTTATTTATTTTATTAAAAGGATCATGAATGAATGAAACTTTATTCATGCGCTGTACCAAACTATTCATATAACACTTCACAACTCCTTGAAGGTCCCAAAGGGCTTCACAATAAAAAGAGATCTGAAAAAGTTTAAAACTAAAAACTTTAGAAGATTCTGTTCTAGAATATAATTTTCAATCCAAATGTTTTCATCTACATTCCATGTTATATCATTCTCACTCCACGCATCTGCTCCTGGTCCGGCCCTTCTAGCGAATTTTAGAACCCAACGTGGTCCACCAGTTAAAATAGTTGTCCACCCCCTGGTGTAAAGGGTGTATAAGAGAGGGCTCAGCACACACCCCCTAAGTATCTTTTGCTAGTTCTAAACAGTGAATTCTATTTATGTAAATGGTAAAATGGTAAATGGCGTATACTTATATAGCGCTTTCTACCCTCTTACGAAGGCCCAAAGCGCTTTACAGTCACAGTCCCATTCACCCATGCACACACACATTCACACACACTGGTGGTGGCTCCGCTGCCGAACACTGGCGCCAACCTCCCACCAGAGGCAAGGTGGGGTTCAGTGTCTTGCCCAAGGACACTTCGACACATGGGCGTGCAAGGCGGGAATCGAACCTGCGATCTTACGATCATGAGTCGTCCGCCCTACCACTGCACCACGGCCGCCCAATGTACTGACTTCCTACTTAATAGTGTAAAAAGAGGAAATAAATAACGATATGAGAATACGACCTTAGAACAAGTTGGACCATCTTAATAAATGCTCATTAAATTTTAAAACTAGCCTTTATTCTAAAGTTTTGTTTTCAAAATAATGACAATGAATAGCAGACTAACTTGCCAACATTTATTTAACTTTAAAAGAACATCCTTAAAATTGATCCAAAAATACTTTGTCATTTGAGTTTTTTTCCTCTAATCTTATTTCATGTTTTTCTATTGTCAAGAGTATGAAACAAAATGATTTTGGTTAATTTTATAATAATTCAATAATTTCTAGATGTAACAATTGCGCTGATTTTGAGTAAAGCTTGGAAGGGTGTAGAGTAAAGATAAGTTAAAAATACTTAAAATATATATAGTTTCTTGAATGTCAAAAAATGTCAGAAGGTTTTAAATCTTTGCAAGTATGAAATACTGTAGAGTACGGTGTCTTTCCTTTTTTACTTGCCGTCTTCATTTGCTTCCGTTGTTTGTGTGTTAGTTCTGTGTTTTGGCATCAGACTGGAGAAGTGGAGAAGTGGTGAGATGAACTGTGCTTCCCTTTTGATTTGATCAAAATTATATTTTATTTACTTTTTTGGGATCATGCTTCAAACTGAGAGTTCTTCAATCAGACAGAAGCTTCTGTTTTACACAATCGCAGGCACAAATCAACCATTTTTGGGACGGTTTCTTTCTTTTCGGCTGAAATGACTAAAGAATAGAAAAAAACTGCCATCCCTGATGTCATGGGGGGGTTGTGTTGTAAGTGTACACAGGGTTGTTTCATGAGCACTTTCCATAGAAAGGCCAACGTTCTCTTTTCATCTGTACATGTACTTGAGTTCTCCGTACCCACTTTGCTTTCCGATGACGCCGAGTGTTCTGTCCATACCACTTACATGTTCATGACTCTTTAACTCTTTTCTGTCTCAAGTGTAAGAGTGTGTGTGTGTGTGTCTGTTTGGTGTCTGAATAGTGTTGATAATTACCAGGCTCTTATTGGCACTCCCAACACAATGACACCATCAGTTGGACACGTTTAAAGCTCTCAGACAGAAAAGCCCTGCTCTCCTCTTGAAGTAGACGTGTAGTCATCGTCTCTTTTTCGACACGCATCAACAATGGGCGCACGCACACACACACACCCCTTCTCTGTCTCTGGAGGCTGTTCTTGTTCTCTAACCTCTTCATGACCCAGCCTAGACAAAACCCTTCTTACATTGCTGCACTGCTTACCTGGAGAGAGTGTCAATGTACGAGCGTAGGTGGAAGCGAACGAGGTTGGAAAGATTCACATGCTCCGGATTTCTTTTCTCTTTCAGCTTAAAATTCCACATTTCCATTTTACCTTGGCAGCTCAGAATTTGAAGTCCTCTCGGAGCACGTTGGTAATGTCACGCTGGTTCAACGCTGCCGTGGAAAATCTCTGAGTTGTGCGCAGTTCTTTCTTATGACTGCTCTTGTTATGTTAATGTGTCAGTTTGCTGCCAAGCCCGTTTCCAGATCCCTTCATTAGCACTTCTAAGGCCAATCAGGGCAAAAATGAAGCCCAGCGGAATAACAAAAACAAGCCGAAAATCGAACCCCAGCCCACTTGCCTTTCATCTCTCCGCATTTGCAGACTCTCCTGCTTGTCAGATGACATTCAAGAGCCTGTAGTTAAAAAGAACTGGGGCAGAAAACGAGGGAAAAACCTCTTGCCTTTCTATGCCAATCACTTTTGAACTTGTTTGTTTTTTCTTGTTTTGTTGTTGACGCGTCAAAGTTCTTCTTCATGGATCATGAACCTCCTGCTTGAACCAGCTGCTGTTTCATTTAGCGCTGCTGGTGGAGTGATGATGAGAGCCACGGCACAAATCAACCAGTCATTCTAGATCCTTATGATTTCAGAGATGGCTGCAGCTCATTGTTCAGCAGGAGACGTTGTGTTGTTTGTTCTGGCTGCTCTCCGACTCATTGTGAGAAAACCCAAGCAGCCAGATGTTTCCTTGGGAAGGTAGTGGAACACAAAGCTGTTTACACGCATATTTGCTTATTGTGCAGAAACAAAACTTTTGCACATAATGTACCTCGGGTATTGTTTCGCGACTTTCAAATGCAGTTTGAACTGTGAGCTTTCTACCTTTTTGATGATAAAGAATTATTGTCAGAGTGACTACCTGGGACTTTAAAAAGAAAACATTTTCCTCAAAGATTTGCTTCAGTGCAGATAAAACCAGAACAACGTATAGAAGAAACAAATATTATTCAAATTAAATAATGTATGGAGACTCATATTTAATGAAATTTGAAACGTTTTCTTGTTGAAGTGCTGCCACATTTGTGAGGAATCTGCATTTCTAAAATAAGGAAATTGACCTTAAAGTGACCTGGCTCCAGTTAACTTTGTGTAAAGACCCACTCCCATAATCTTTTGAGCTATAATTTTGCACATGCTGTAGGGCGCACCGTCAATGAATAGGCTATTTTTGAAATTGTCACCTATAAGGCGCACTGAACCAGAAGGCACATTAAGCAAGACAAAAGTCAGAGATAAGTCCGTCAGTCCAACTTTATTACCATTCACTAAACTCTCCAGAACTAGTTTGTAACCCGCTACACGTTCGCCATATTAGCGTATTCAAAATACCTGCAACACATGAAAAAAAAAAAAACACAGACCGATACAACTACAACAAATGTTACCATGACTACGCTAACTCCCAGCTTTGTTAATTCCATGTAAAAAAAAAAAAAAACAGCTATATGTTAGCCACGTTAGTGTATTTACAATAACACCCAACCATGTTTAGAACTCATAAAACTACAGATTGACATTTTGGCAGAACATCATGTACCTTTCAAAATCGCTTCAACATCAGTGAAGAGATAATCCATATATAAGGCGCTTGGGATGTTTTGTGAAAAGAATTTAGGCTTTTAAATGCCCCTTACAGTGCAGAAAAGACAGTATTTGAAGAAAAACATTCCCAGTGGACTTTTAATTAGGATTATAGTGTTTTTTGCCCAAATCAAAAAGCCTGTTTTGTTTTCTCGGACTAAGTTTCTACAGAGCGGCAAAAATTCTGGAGTTAAATCAGAAATTAGTCTCTGAGTTTGTGTTCTACTACCTTCCCAAGGAAACATCGTTGGTGTTGGAGCAAGCCCACCCCCCCTTCCCCTCCCTGTTACCAGGAGCTCGGAGCAGGGAGCTTGTGGCCCGCCCAGCATATTTTCTGTCCCAAATTAGCTCTTTTTCAAATGGCTTTTTTTTGTCTGCACCTGATTCACAACAATTTGATCAGATAAACACTCAGAAATGCCATTTTTCATGTAATTGTCTTCATATATGTCCTCTATCATCATCATTTTAATAGGAATGCATCTTTAACAGGTCGGGTCTTGATCATAGTTGATGTTTGATATAGCATGAACAAGATTTCTTCATTGCACATAAAAAATAGCCGTTAACTACAAAAAATAAGTAATGAAAAAACATTACAAGTTACTGGTAATATATAAATTCATTCAAAACATACCCTGGCTCTAAAAGCCTTCCCAGATTTCAACACATACACAATATAATACTAAATTTCCCCTTGTGGGATTAATAAAGTTTTTTGATTGATTGATAAATACACATTTGTTCAGTTCCTTAAAATGTTAAGAACATTTAATGTTAAAAACATTTTTTGACAACAATCAGTTCACTTTAAAAACATTTTAAAATAAATATTTATGAGTTTATTTTTCTTATTTTGTCTTTGCTTAGACCAGGGGTGTCAAATACACGGCCCCCGGGCCCTTTCCGGCCCGCCATGTGCTTTAGTCCGGCCCACACTTGAAGAGTAAAAATCATAAGGATGTTTAAAAAAGAAAGCAAGTTTCTAGTCCATTTCTGTGGCGAGTTATGATTTTTTAAAGAAATAACTGAAATGCGCAATTCCGCCACTAGGGGGAGCAAAGGAAAGGTAAAACAGGTGAAACAGCATCTCTGCACCTGCCAAAAGCAAACCTAACAGCAGTGCGTCTGGGTAAGATGCAGTTTGGTTCCCTATGAGCTTTACCGCTGTTATCTTGCTATAAGGATGATCAGTGGGACACCCTAATGACCAAAATGTTGTCAAAAGTTGAAGTGTAGTGAAGATGACAGAGTTTTTTTTTCTTTCACAAAGCTGAATGCAAAACCCGAATGCTTTGTATGTCATCAACAGGTCGCAGTGCTCAAAGAATAGAACATTCAGCACCACTAAGAGACTCACCATAAAGAAAAGTTTCTGGATTGTTTCAGTGTCAGATGTCAAATATTCAGCTTGTATAAAATTGAATAGACCAACTTATTTTTTAATTGAAATTAATTTTATTTGAGATCCATTGGCCCCAAGTGATTAGGCTACTATGTTGGTTTCAAATTGAGTAAAAAAAAACTAAAACAAAGCTGGTATTTTGCTTTTACGTTACCGGTCCGGCCCACTTGAGATCAGATGGGCTGAATGCGGCCCCCGAACCAAAATGAGTTTGACACCTCTGGCTTAGACTAAATGTGAAATAGTAGACTAGTTGTTCATGGCGTGAGGGAGTTGGAGATGAGAAACAACATGATTGAAATTAGCAGAGAAAGAGGTCAGCAGAGCGATCAGAGAGCAGACTGCTTCAAAGAGTGCAGTTTGCATCACTTTTTTTTCTTCTTTTGTGTGTAAGGTACTTTTCAGTGGAGTTTTCGTTAATCCAGGGCGAAGGCGTGCAGCTGCACAGTGTCTGTATCAAAGCCTCTGGTGAATATTAGGTAAATCTCCGGTGGAAGTTCAAGTGCAGGCCAACGGCACGAGTTCAAAAGGTTTCCGCCAAAGTGATCGATTTCCACGCCATTAGTAGAATTGTCCGCTCTGCTGCCTGCACACACTGGTTGGTTAATGATTTGCTGTTTTGTCATTATAAATTCCTGAGATTCAGAGCTTTTCCTTATTTTGTTGTTTCTCCTCGTCATACAATAAATGTCAATAAATGTTCTGGATGATTGCAAATAAAAGAACTCCATGCTGCTCTGCAGAGGAAATGAGGCCGGTGGAGAGGGATGCTGGGGGCGGTGAGGGGCAGGTGCTTTGGTGAAAACAAGGCTGTCACATGCTGCTTATTTACATGAATCTTCTTTTTATTCTCATGACAAGCCGTTATATCTCCCCGGAATAACGAGCTCACTGAGGACGATGATGTAAACCGGAGCACAGTTCCTGGAAAAGCGGACGGATCCGCCGGCTTTATCGAGTAAACAGATTTATTTTTACTACAGGCTGCTAAATAGAGTGTAGTTTACTACTAGTTAACAAAGGGACACTTTCATGCTGCACGATCAATAGTTAAAAATGACTAAAGGATGCCAGTAAGAATGGATTTCTTTTAATAATGCAGCTGGTAAATAGAATTTTAAAATACATCAAAGCTGCTGCTGTTCACGGCTCAATACTTCTCAAAAGACTTCTTTTTTATTTATTCATTTACCGTGTCATTTTAATACCTGTGTAAACCTTTGTTGTTTAATTACATCAATGAATAGATTGACTTTGGATTTTATTTACTCAGGAAGAAGGATTTTTTTTTTTTCCTTCCTAAAAGGTTTCCTCAGGAGACGTGTGCTTGCAGCTGCGAGATAAACGCTCATCCCCTTTGTTACAATTTCCCACTCAGATTAGTTTTTGTTTATAATCCTATTATTCCTTGATTCTTATTGCTTGCTGCTTCTCAAACTGTTGACGATTAGGAGATTGTGCTATAATTAAAGAGAGGAGTTCACCATCATTCATTCATTCGACCGTTATGTCATTCTGCCTTCTTTAACGCCCATAATTCTTTGCAGAAAGATGATAAATATGCTTGGTTGAATTCAGGGGTCACACTCAGCAGGAGTGCAGACTGACTTTGGACTCAGCAGGAGCTGTTTTACACTTTTTCTCCATTTTTTAATTTTTTTTTTTCTTGCCTCTTCCAGGTACATCACCCAGCAGGGCCATAAATTAGAGGTGGGGGCACCTCGACCGCCTGCCACCGTCACCAATGCCGTTTCATGGCGTTCAGAGGGCATCAAGTACAGAAAGAATGAAGTTTTCATGGATGTTATTGAGTCAGTAAATCTGCTGGTGAGAGCTCTATTCATTTTAAAACCTTCAATAAACGCCAGGCCTGAGGAGTTTTCATCACATGCACAGCTTTATGGCTCAGGCATGTTTATCTAAAAATTGATATACTTTTCAGATGCAAAAAGAGAATTGAGACATAAACCGTGAAACTATGAAACATTTCAGAAAGATTGAGGTTTTTTTTTCCAAACATTTTTGTTCCCTCTTATTCTGAAACAAACAGTCATGACGTTCCCTAAAAGTTTGCAAAGAACTACGCCGTGTTTGGGTGTTCCTCTTTCTTTTGATTTGATTTGCTCAGAAAATCATCTCTTTTTTAATTGGCTAATATTCTCTAGCCTTTAATTTAGATATACTTATGTTTGCTTTTTTACTGCGCTCTGTGGGGGTTGACATTTTACAAGAGTGCAGGGGACCAGCAGGATTTTAAACGAGGGACATGTTCTCTCAATTTTCCTAAAACCTTTTTTTTAAAACGAACCTTTTTAAGGTGTTCTTAAATTCAGATTCAGATCTTTTGAAGGTCATTACTATTTGTGTAGTTTTGTTTCTGTGGAACAGCATAATAATGTTGTATTATTAGAACGTGTACCCCAGCAGATCTAATGGGGGGGGGGTGTCTTTACACCTTCTTCAAGGTCAGAATTTACCTCCAGCAATAGAAAAAGGACACTTTTATGTGCACAGATATGCTTTTTTCTTCATCAGATGAACAAAATCTTGTTTTTTAAACTATCGTCCTTGGAGGAAGATTTCAGTGGCAGCTGAACTCAAAGAAGTAGAATTTATTACTTGCCAGGAAGGAGCTAATGAGGGAGGCCATTTATTTAACTGATGTGAAGCTGCACTTGGAGATGTTCCTGTTTCATTAACTCCCTAAATGTGTATTTTTTTTGTTGCAAAAGTCCTTCGGCTTGATCTTTTTCAAGATTAAATGATGATTATGTGACCGTTTCTATTCATAATTGATGTGTTTTATGTTTAGATAGTTATCACTTATGCCTGTCATTCACTTTGGTCTGCCAGGTGAGTGCCAACGGCAGCGTCCTGCGCAGCGAAATCGTCGGCAGCATCAAACTGAAGGTGGTCTTGTCTGGGATGCCTGAGCTGAGACTGGGCCTCAACGACAAAGTGCTGTTTGAGATCACCGGCCGTGAGTTATTTTACATCCATCGTGTGTCTAGAAGGACAGAGCAGCAACAGAGCAAAAGAAAAACAGATCAAACGATTCCTCAAAAATATTTTTACCTCATTAAAGCCGCTTTGGGGTTCAGTGAAAGGAACTTTTGCTGGGAACAAAATGTTGATGACTTTATTTTATTTTTTTTCACCTTTTTAAATTATTTTTTGCAATTTTCTTGAGTTGATTTAAAAAAATCTTGTGGCTATTTCTAAAAATATATTTCAGTTTATAAAATAAGGGTTTTATACCTTGTTATAGTTTTGGAATGCAAAAGTGCTATATCTATGCAATACATTTTAAAATTAAATTCAAGAAAATGCAATCCATCTGATTCAGTTGCATATATAAATTCAGAATTGGTGTCTGTAAATTCTGATCATTTTCCCGCCTTTATAAGTCGAATAATGCAGTTCATTTTCTGAGCAGACAGTGACACAGTGTTGTGTTTTACTGACAGGAAATGTTCTCAGGTTGACATAAATTGACAGACAGTTTACAAAACTAACATCTCCTTGTCTTTACTGAATGCTAAGTGAACATATTTCAGATTGAAATAGAAATTTCCAACTTTTTTGCAGCAGATTATTCCCACCTTGAACTCACCCTCACACCTCCTCTGCACGTCTGTCTCATGCTCGTCTGTCATCCTCCCCCTTCCTCTCCCCTCTCTTATTTTTTGCAGCAGTGTTTTTTCACTGATTGGTTTTTCCTCTCCTATCCCCCACGAATCCTTCCCTCCTCCGTCTCTCCTTCACCCACATATCCTCAACATGTCCCTCACTTCTCACACGCTGTTCCCCCATTGAAGGGGAAAGGCTCCATCACTGTCTGGCCTCTATGCCTCTGAGTTAATCCTCACCCTGGGCTACAGCCCTGCACATGAAAGGTGAGGTTCTGTGCCGTTGCTGTGTTTGCAGCCGCCAAACCCCCTCAACCCACCCCTGCTGTCTGTAGACGTGTGGGAAACACCACATCCTCTGGAAAGCTCATTCCTCATGATGATCGACAAACGCCGTCAGTCTTGGAAGGGAGATAATTCTACTGCCTTTTTCCTTTTTTTTCTTCTTCCACCTCTTGTCGTGGCATATTTATTTCTAACTAATGTCTTTCCATCATAGTTGCACTTTAGGGGTCGTCTCAGCTGGATCCAGACAAAGTGTGGCAGGATAAATCATGTGATGCTGCCCTCTACTGGTAGAAGTTGAGAACTATAATAGCAGGAATTTTCTGATAAGTTTAAAGTTCGTGCTGCTATTTCCGTTTCCTGCTTCTTTTTTCATCATGTACTGATGCACAGATCATTTAAAGTAAAAGATACGAATCTCCTTTTAGTCTTTGAAAAAAATAAAAAACTTATTTTCAAATAGACAATGATTAGCGATCATTTAAACCCATTCTGTTAGTTTAGCCAGTTCAGTCATTTTAGGCATGATTATTAATTTAAAACCAGAAACAGGCTACTAGCATTAAACCAGCAGCTTACCTTCCTTTTCTAATTCAATCACATTTTTATCCATTTATAATTCTTACGAATAAATGTAGAATTTAACGTAACTGTCTGAATGTGTCATTTGATGTTCAGTGAAAGAAATAAGAGCCAGATGTGTTCACATCAATAACAATTGAAGCAACCCAAAGCTTGATGAACTGATATGTGTGGTATTTATTAAATGCCACTGTGAACTAGCTTCTTGTGTCCAAGAATATAAATGAGATACCAGCTGTCTGCTGCTGTACATTAAAAACAAGGAAAACAGGTGAGGATGGTCTTGAATGTAACCCGCAGGGGAATCTGCTGCATCTTTCATCCTCCTCTGACACCAACACACCTTTCCCGGCTCCTGAGGCGCAACCAAGGAGCCGAATGTCCCACATGACCTTTTCCTCTCGTCTTGTGTTGATGAGGCTTCGGCGCTCGTTGGCTTTTAAAGTCCCACTCTGATCCTCTTTTGATCTATTTTTAAAGTGTCCCCACTGGTCTTTTAATTATGATTATGCATTTTTGCTAAAATCAAGTAAATCCTGTGTTGTTTTCTAGGACATCGTTTCTGCAGAGCAGCAGTCGTTCAGTAGAAACTCACCTCTGAGTTGTGGGCGGGACTGTTGGTGCCGAGTAAGCCTGCGCTTTTGTCCCATCATCCATTTTGTTTGCTCTCTCTCCTGCTGGATTACAGACCGTCACAACCCCAGCCTAACATTAGAGGTGCTACATAAATGGCGAGCAATATAAGCTATCCAGCCGCACACTTTTTTAGGCAGATACCAGCTCAGATGAGGAAAACAAAGACATACATCGATCTATAAACAACTATAAAACAACGTTACATTCACTTTCAATACTTCAGAAGAGAGCAATATGAATCATACACAAAGTCAGTTACCTTGAGCACACAAATAAATTATTCATAGAATCAAAATTACTCAAATTTTACGATTTAGTAGAGTATAGTACCGCTCAAATAATATTCAAGGCCAAAAACAATTTATTACCAACAAATATCCAAAGGTTATTTATTACAAGAGAGGAAAAATACAATTTTAGGGAAAAAGATAAATTTGTCATACATAAAGCACATACAAATAAAAAGAGATTCTGTGTTTCAATTTGTGGAGTGAAGTTGTGGAACAGAACCAGTAAATGCTTGAAACAATGTCCAAACATAAAAGAATTTAAATATAGATACAGAAAGATGATCATGGAGAAATATGTGCAAATCCAAAAAAATACAGAATGTCAGCATTTATAAATCTGCATACTTTGACAATACGTTTTGTTATTCATTTGCATGTTGTTTGGAAATGAAAATTACATGTATATATGTACATATACACTTGGGTAGGGCACTGGACTCTGATGGTGGGAAAGTAAGGACTTAAGGTAAAGGGGGGTGAGAGTTTATAAGATTTTTCTTCTTCTCACTCCCTTTTGGACTGGTGTTTATATAATTTTGTTTTGTTTTATATAATTTACTTGTCTTTTTCTTGTTTTTTTGCGAGTTTTGTCTCGTTTTTGTCTTATTTTGTTATTTTACACTTGTTTCACTAGTCCAAAATAAAAAAGACTACTACTATTTGTCTGCAAGTGGATGCATCAGAATGATGTGGAGCACAGAGCTTGTTGCCCGCCAACTGTAGTATTTACATCATAACTACAATCTTTTTCCAGCCGCATTTTTTTGTCTGCTCCTGATTCACCACAATTTGAATAAAAAAATTCTTAGAAAAGCCATTTTATTCTTAATTTTCTTTATATATGTCCTCCATCTTGAGAAAAATGTTACAAGAACAAGTTAAAAACATCAAAAACATGATTTTTATTGGAGTGGATCTGTAACAGAAAACAGGTGGAAGGAATCACAAATCTACAAGTTCAAAAACGCTTCCAGTCAATGGAGGGAAAAGGATAGCTCTCCACACAGCCGCCCGCACATAAACCTGAGCACATCTGTGAACGTGAGGGGACAATGATGGAGAAAAATGAACGCGCACACACGTGCTCGCACAGACACAGTCTCTGCTACGGCCTCTGCTCTGCATTCAGCGACGGAAATGCTGAGCGCTAAATAGGAGGATTTAGCAGGGAGCCCCGTTTTCCAGTACTCAGCAGAACTGCAGTGGATGTGAGAACATCCACTTTCTCAAGCAAACCACTGAGGGCCTAAGAGAAATGTTTCGCACGTCATAAAAGTTTGGATCGATCGGACAAAGTCGGTCCCCCCTTCCTAGATATCATTAAAAATATACATCAACTTTTTTAAAGACCGAATTAGGTGATGAATGGGATGAAATCTAAGATGCAGCAAAATGCAGAAACACTTTTTCACACCAATTTAGTGCCTTTGCTCGTGAAGTGCAAATACATAAACCACAATGAGAGAGTTTGTTCTTGGATGATAAATGAACTGCTCAAACTTTTACACAAAGCTTTTCAAAATAAATCCAGGGCTTCTTTTTGACGGAGTGATAAAACAGGTACATTGAAAAGTCTCATTTATGAGTAATTCTGAAATATTCATCAGTTTGCTGGTGCAGGTGTGACTGTGTTTGGGAGACAGCTGATTGGACTCCTGTGGGGGAGACGGGGGATGCTGGTGGAAGGTATTGAGGGCAAATGGCGTGCACGCTCGTGTTTGGCAGAAAAATAATTGTTCAGTAGAGGACCAGAGGAGGGCAGATGGATGTGACGGCGTGCTGTTTCTGCAGTGTTTGCGAGCGCAGGAGACGGAGGGAATTGTTTGTCAGTCATTATTACCTTGACCTTGATTTCCCTCCTGGCTGCGTGGAAAAGCTCTCAATCTTTTCTTGGTTTGAACCAGCGAGCATTTGTGTGTCTCGTTAGGAGAGAAGAGCAAAGCTGTGGAGCTGGAGGACGTGAAGTTTCATCAGTGCGTCCGTCTGTCCCGTTTCGAGAACGACCGCACCATCTCTTTCATTCCACCGGATGGCGAGAGTGAGCTCATGTCGTACCGCCTCAACACAGCAGTGAGTGGAATCCACACACATCTGTCACATACTGTCAGATAGAAGCCATTTTTTCTCACTAACTTAGAGCATTTGTCTTTTTTGCTCACATAGCAAAACTCTTTTTGTTTTCCTCTCCTGTTTACTGAAGATATGAATATGATTGCAAAAAGTTATTAAAATGAAGGACTTCAAATGTTTAAAATGGGAATCTGTCATTGAGGATAATACTTTTCTAACTGCTGTTGCAGATTAAACCTATACTTCCCCCTCAATACATCCTATTGTAAGTGCCACAACTATCCAACTGTCCTATTTTTTTACCCTAAACCATCTTAAAGTGAGACTAGAATTGCACAGTTTATCATAAATCTGTTTAAAAATAATATATAAATTATGAGTCAAATAACAATTTCCAGTTTCCAAAGAAATGACTCAGAATTTTCCAAATTTGTCTATAAAAAGTTACTAGTTAGTCTTGTTTTAGATCAATTGCAGTAGGATATTTAAAGACATAAATACTTGCTAAGATTTTGTGGTGGTTTTTTTTGTGTAGAACACTTTTTTTTTTGCAGGCTTTTTTCTTGACCAGTAGAACTACTTCCTGATTTGAGAACCACATCCATCCAACTTTGTTCCTAAACTCAAAGTCATCATTCACTGCATTGTTTCTGAGTGCAAAACGGAAACTGTCAAAACTCTAAACTGCATCCAAGAAAGATTGATTCATCTGAAAAGTCTGAGTGTTACTCCACAGCAACACAGCAGATGTGCTGCCCTCTGGGTTAAGAAAGCCCCATGAAATCATTTGGATAACAGACAGAGTCCAGCTGCGGCTATAAATAGCACAGAGATGAGCAAATCATGTTTCCCACCTTCAAACAGGATCAAATGTTTTGTGTGTTGATTCACTGCCACAGCTTGTTGTTTCTCTGTTCTCTGCTGTCACGGTCCCATTGATGCTGGCCCTCCTGACCCCGCCTCATTCTGTCTCTTGTTCTGTCGATGCCAGGTGAAGCCTCTCATATGGATTGAGAGCGTGATTGAAAAGTTTTCCCACAGCCGTGTGGAGATCAAAGTCAAGGTAAGGATAGGTCGCACTTCAACACACCGTCCTGGGTATTTTACTGTAAATCAGTTAAACAGTCAAAACTACAAGCTGCACTGTGCATTATTATTATTATTATTTCAACCTTTTTTAAGTTAATGAGTGCTGCTTTGTGTCATTGATAAAAGATCTCGACTGAATTGTGTCCTGTCACCTCTTGCAGGCTCGAAGTCAGTTTAAGAGCCGTTCCACTGCCAACAATGTGTCCATCATGGTGCCGGTGCCCAGTGATGCTGACTCACCCAAGTTCAAGACCAGCACAGGCAGCGCCAAGTGGGTCCCAGAGAAAAGCGCCGTTCAGTGGACTATCAAGTCTTTCCCTGTGAGTACAGCATGTAGCCAGCGATGCTAGTAGTTTTTGAGATGCTAGTAGTTTTTGTTTTCAAACGGAATTTAACTGTCTTCTTCTAGAGTTTTTCCAATTAACTGTATAAGAGATCTGGGCTGAGTGAGAGTAACCCACCTATGGAAAAGGCTTCCAGTTCCAGTGAAATGAAGTCAATTCAGTCACCATTTTATCGCAATACGGACGTGGCCATGTTAGAACCAGATGATGACAGCAGTAAGCAGTGATTGGTCCAAGTCGGGCTGAGTACGCGTTTCTATGGCAACCACTCTCCCCCACGAGGAGTGAGCTGGTTGGATGTCTACACTACCACCACTTGAGGGCAGGAGAATCTGTCAAATGCTTTGAATTTTTGACATGAGACCATGGTTTTATTGAGGCATCTGACTGGTCAGTTTATAACTTGAATAACTTAGAATAAAGAACAAAAAATATTGTAAAAAAAAAAAAGGTTTAACAAGTACACGTTAAAAGTAGCAGATTATTCTGACAAATGAGTAATACCTGTTTATTTCCCTAAAGAAGTCCATGCGAACTTAGACCAGCAGGTACTTCCTGTTTGGAATGCGAGGGGAGAACTCCAGTTCTCATATACAGTCAATGCTTTTATCACTTTTTTTTTAATAGTATTTGGAAATTGTCCTTTTTACTGAACCCCTTGCTTCATATTAATCAGATATGCCATGAAGACTGACTCTCATCATACTAAAAACATTTAAGAACTGTTTTAGGAGCCAAACCTGCCTTTCAGACTCTGCAAACATAAGTCTCACCACCTCAGGAAACAAAGAGAAGTCATTACACATTAATTCAGGCCAAGTTTCCTTTTAAAGCACCTGTCATGAACTGATATTGGCTGGGTAATTCATTACACCTCTACCCTGACAGGAAGCGTGACTGACGATCTTTTGTCATCCAGCTCTCGTGTGAATTTGCAGAGCAGTTGTCTGTGCCTCCTACCACCTTGAAAGTCTACAAAAGACTTGTTTTCAAAAGCAATCTAGGCAAACATGTAACTAATAAAACTCCAAGCACTCATTCGATCTTATTTTAAAACAATTGTGCAAAACAGTGATTTTTTTTTCAGAATTATATGGTCTAAGAATAGAGGGTCTTTTTTTTTGTAATTGAATGCTGTCAAATAGAAGCCTGCCTGCATTAAACTTCCATTTAAATCTAGGATTGTTGTCCATAAATCAGCCTTTAATTGGGAAAGTATCATTTAGAGAGAAATGACAGGAAATGCTTGTTTGAGAGACTATTAAGTCATAAATGCCAGGAACTAATGTAGAGCAAATAAAATGTATATAATGTTTTACTTGCATTACCTTCCAAAGAATGACTTTACTGGTTTTGTGTTTCCAGAGGAGCTGGCTTTGTCTCAGGTGTGACCCCAAACAAGACATTCACCTTGACATCTTGTCATTGTTATTTGAAGTCTTAACACACAGAAATGGGGTGTTTCTGGGGGTTTTTTAGGGCTACTGCAGATAAAGGTGAAAGAGACCGACAGCTTTGCAGCTCTGACTTTGTTTTGCTTGTGTGTTTCCTAGGGGGGTAAGGAGTATGTGATGCGAGCACACTTTGGGCTCCCCAGCGTGGAGAGTGATGAACTGGAGGCAAAGCGGCCAATCACAGTTGACTTTGAGATCCCTTATTTTACGGTGTCTGGCATCCAGGTAGAATGCTTCACTCGGTTACTTCTCACACTGAAGAGTTGGACACTAAACCACTGTGAAATCTGTCCTCCGCTAATGCCACTGGAGTTATGAAACTATAATGTCTCAGTTCTGAGCAGCTCCTTCCAAGAAGCTTTAATAATTTATGGAATGACCTGTAAATGAATTATAGTGGTTCAGTTTTCCCAGAATGCTTTTTATTGTTGCCCGATAACTCAAACGTTGTTAGGAGAGAACCGGTTTCCCGCTGGAATCCAGCTCTTTGTTTTTTTTTAGATTTAAGGGGTTTTGTTCCAGCTCTGATTTAAATAGTAACTGCACCCTGATGAGTTCATCAAGTAACCACTAGGGTGGATTGTTGGACAAGTAAGTAAACCTAAATTTAGTCAAATTTACTTCAAAAATAAAGATTTACTGTCTGCTTTGGACAACTGCATTCCCTTCTATGGATAGTTTAAGGACAGTTGTATAGGGAAGGAATGTTTGCGTTCCTCAAATTTTTTTTGATTTTTAGATTAAAATCTCAAACGTAGTTTTTTTCATTGAGGATTCATCAAATCCTCAGATGTAGAGCAGCATCACTACCCTCTCTGTACACATATTTCTTTTTATTTCTTTAAAACTAAAGACTACAATTTGGCAACAATCGTAGAGCTGGAAACTTGTTTAAGATGGGCCTAGTTCAAACCACATCCCCCCCCTCTATATACTACCAATGGTTAGGATTTAAAGGCTATTTTACATAACAAGGAAGAAATGAATCCAAAAGACGGTAAAAACATAGCATCTTTACTCTCTCATCTAAGTGAAGCGTTTTGTTTTGTTTTTTTTGCGTTTGCAGGTGCGATACCTGAAGATCATAGAAAAAAGCGGCTATCAGGCGTTGCCGTGGGTACGCTACATCACACAAAGTGGAGGTGAGAAAACAAGCACTTCAATAAAAGTCTGGAATAAAACACACCTATATTGTGGAGAGAATTTTAACAATAAAAAAAACAGAAAGGAGAAAAGCATAAAAAATCTACATTCAGATTACTGTGTGTTATAATGGATTTTATGTTTCTTTAAGGCTGATTGGTTCAGTCTGCACTATTTTTTTTTGTTAAATGGATAGTTATTCCAGAGAGATCAAAATGTTGTAGATCAACATTAATCGCTCGCCCACCCCGGTGAGTCCAGCCATACAACATTCATCAGATCTGTTACCCAGCTCTGGCATCAGAGCTTTAGACGGACTCAGAGCAGGTAGCCAAAGATAGAAACTTTACAAACTGTCTGGTTTGTTCAGGCTTGGTTAAATGCCAGTTAGATTTGTGTCGCAGCGCAACCACCTGGGATCCAGAGATGCAGTTGCTGCCCCGAGAATGAACCCAGATCTGTCAAACTCAAAGGTGACACCAAGGACAGCGAGGAGTATTTGTCAGGCTTGAGCTCCCGTCAGATTTCCCCTGAACAGCCTGTAAATGTGTTCCCACAGATCACATCGTTTCCATTTGTTACATATGGACACATTCAAACAACAGCAGGCTGGTATAACTGCTACAGAATCCTCCTTGATAGCAGATGATTTTCAATAGAAATGATATGGAGATGAAGAGTGAATTCCTCCCCTGAACCAGGGTAAAAAAAAAATCCTTAAGTTTCTCACCTGCTGTCAGCAGAAACGGGACTCCATTACATCAATTATATCTATTTCCTGGCTTGGTGTGGTGGGGGTCATGGCCTGCAGAGACCCGACCGCTTCTCGTGCAACCACAGACGTCGAGCTCCTGCTTATTTTGCTACAACATCATCTGGAAAACAAACGAGGGAAAGAGGAGGACAAACATTGAGTCCAGGTTACAGGAAGGAGCCTGAGGAAATTCTGCCACTTCCGGGAAAGCGTTTTACCTCTTTCACTATTGTCATCAGCAGCACAGGGAGGGAGGAGCTCCGGATCTAATTTCACTGAATCCTCAGTTCATGCTGATAAAGTCAAACCCTAAAACTGCAGCCTGACGGCGCTGACTTTAATGACGGAACAAGTTGTACAAGAAAACAGCTGTCATATCTGATTGTTGGGTGGGATGTGTCCCATCATTTGTTGTTCACAGGGGGTTTCCCTCTTGATCTATGATCAGCGTTAAATCACGTTTTGCAGAGAAAAGGGCTCACTCAGAGGTGTTTTGGCTCTGTTTTGAATTCTTCTTGACCATACTAAGAAGCGCTCAAGTGAAGGAAGTTTCACCCCCCTGGTTTTTATCTCCTCAATTATTCACAACGCCATCCTCTCTGAAAAAGAGCTTTTTAACAAGAAAGTGACACCTCTGTGATTTTGCTGTTGCATAAAGTCTTCTTTGTGTGGCCGCTGTTGCGAGTCGTGGCTCCGTTGAGCCCTGAGGTGTTATTTCATTATGTAGAGCAAAGCGGAGGATTAGTAGGTTTTACCTGCCACACAACTGTGGAGGAAGAATGTATTTTATGTATGTTTACTGCTATATCTAAAAGTATCATTTAGAATACGATTGTTTTTAGAAAGAAGCTAAAAGCCATAATTGAAGGTGATGGTTTTTTTTTTTACAATTTTCCATTTTTCTGTTTAATAACAAAAAAAGGAAATGTTTTTGTGGAATAAAATTTAAATAAACCGAAATGTAGGGCTGTAAAAGCTCTGTATAGCTGGTCATCACGGGTTAAGAAGACTCTTATGAGTTGATCATTGATTGTGTTATCCCAACCATCCTGCACCTACCTTTTATGCAAACTCTTGAGGCCTGAACAGAGCCTCCATTGATGTTTGCTGCTGGGGCAGTGGGAGGAGGAAAGCTGTGCTTTAATGCTGTGCTGTTACCTTTCTTGGCAGATTACCAGCTCCGGACAAACTAAAGGGCACAGATGCGTCTAGACAAATGGATATTTTCTCCCTCTGTCTGTCTTCATCGCCCCCCTCCCCGGCGCCCTGTCTGTGGACGACAGGTGCGGGGCAACATCTATGAAATGCATCCCCAGCGAGTCCAAACAGCCTCTTCCTTCCTTGTTCTCAGTCAGGAAAGAGTGGAGCATCACCTCTGACCTGTAATAAGAGTTCCTGGGGACTCCAATTTTAATATCTGAATAATGAAGGGACCGTCTGTGACCCCATCTGGTTCTGGGAAGCTCTCATTTCTTCCCTTTTATTGCTATAGTAACTCAGATTTATTTAGTTCATAATATTTAACATTATACTTTTGGAAACCATCAATACATCTAATATAATATATGATGATAATAAAAGGATATCAAGTGGTTTTTATAGTTTTGCCATTAAATGGCTTCGGGGGAATTTTTCAGGAACAAATATTGCTGACTGTACATTTATTGTTTTTTTTAAATGATTGCACAATTTCTCTTTCTTAAACCAGTTTTTTTTTATTCCTAATGACTTGCCCCTCTCTTTTACACCCAAGAAACGTTCTGTTTTGTCATATTCATCCTCTCAATGTCGACTTTTTTCCAGCACTCTTAACACTGTGACCATACCTCCAAGAGCACAGGAACACCAGCAACCCTGTCAATGATTAATAAGGCCCAACATTGTCAGAGCCTGTGACAGTGTAACATAATAGCAGAGACCCGTGGGGCTTGTAACCTTGTCCTTGTTTGAAAATCAGCTGTGCAGCTTCGCTGTAAAGACTCCAGGAACAAGCCCACTTTTTTTAGAGAATTATCTTTATTCCAGCTCCTGCAGGCTTCTGTACTTTATCAGAAGTGTTTTTGTCTAAGTTCACTTGCTCTCTACTGTCCTCCATCACTTCAAACAGCCCAGTCTGTTGTGGGAGGTTCAGTTCAGATAGCAGCGGGGAGGTGGTTGTGTCTTCTTTTAAAAATTGTGTGTGTTCATAATTAATGTGTCTGCTACTGATTGTCCATGGAAAATGAAGGGATATATTTGGAAATAAACTTGTTTTTGTTAATTGTTTTGGAGTTTTTTTTTTCTTAAAACACAAGTGAAATTCTAAAAATACTCCTGTGAGTGGACAAATTTGCCGTTAACTTAATAATTTCTTTAAGAAATTAAAAATCCTTAAAGGATGTCTGACTCTCCAGTGTAGTGTTTTTACATTTGACCATATTTTGTGCATAAAAAATAAAAGAAAAATGTTATCTTTAGGTTTCTAAATGCATATTTCTTACCTTTTTTAAAGTTCACTAATGAGCACAGGATAGCCATAGAATGTGGATTTATTCCCATTAGTTTGTCTTCTCAGTTAATATGCCTTCCTGATGCTTTTCATTACGGGTAACACCTCTTTATAAATGTAAACAATGGAATAAAGGTTATAAAATCTGCCTTTTTGTCACTAAATTCTTGTTGACTCTCAAGGTTGCTTTAAGAAAAGTTTAGACTTTCCTCCAGTGAAGTTCAACACCCAAATTATCGGAGCAGTATGATTTATTGTACCAAAAAAAAAAAGCTGTAACGCGAGCTGTGATCTTTTGTGTTTGCATGTGTGAAGAGGAAGAGATGGTACTAGCCTATACCAGCCGGCAAAGATCGCGGCCTTGTTCATTGTCCCTCCACTGTTCGTCATCAACAATGAGGAACTGTGTGATCTCCTTTCAGCTCAGGGCAGCCACTTGTGTTTCTGTGCAGATAAGAGACGTGAATACAAACCGGCTGAAAGGTTTCAACAACAGCTTCAATGTTTTTGAAAAATGAAAAAAAGAAAAGTGAGATTACAGCAATGCAGACTGCGGGCAGTAAGTTGATTTTCAACGCAGGTCTAAGTTTTTTAAGTGTAAAATAAGTCAAGATAGCAGGAAAAAATATAACGATCTCATAAACCTTCCGTTTTAGATCATAGATATTACTTTGTATCTCTTTATGGTTAAACTTAGAAAACTTTATAAAGGCAAATTATATTTAAAGCAGCCTTCTAATTATTAAAAGCTTCGGAACCATGTAAATTGTATTGTGTTGTTTTTTTTAGAGGCTTGGAGTATAAACAATGATATTTGCTTTATAAATTGTGAAACACAGCTACAATGCAGTGGGTAATTTTCGGGGATCAAAGAATATTAATGAACAAGACACAAATATAGTTAATAAGACCGATAGTTATTGTTCTGCAAGGTTAATTGCAGTTTAATGTCCTGCTTCACAAAAATTGCACAAAAGAACATTTATGGGCATTTATTTTATTTAAACATTTAAAATATATATTTTTATTTTAAGTACTTTTGCAATTCTAGTA
This sequence comes from Oryzias curvinotus, assembly GCA_023969325.1. Classification (NCBI taxonomy): domain Eukaryota; kingdom Metazoa; phylum Chordata; class Actinopteri; order Beloniformes; family Adrianichthyidae; genus Oryzias; species Oryzias curvinotus. Next base: position 10,205,335 of record CM043709.1, read on the forward strand.
AAGGGATGTAGATTTTATTATTTTGTTCTCTTTAAATATGTATTTTTTTATCAGTATTTTGACTTTGTGGACAATCAGAATGCCACAGCGAGATGCAGAATGGACCTTGGGGAGGTTCAGTGTCAGCCATCTGCCAAGAGCCCAACTCAAATCTCATAAAGCACCTGCAAGCCAGTAACAGCGGCACTTAATGCACGGCGAAACACATCTACAAGGGCAAAGACTCACAAGCTCCATCAAATGTCTTTAAGTTTGGCTAAAAGTGACAGGAAGAAGCTGTTGGCTGAAGGATACAAAAAAAGGTTACTGATGGAACAAGTGTGTGATGTGCACAGTTCATCTTTTACCCAGTAAAACCCCTGCAAACACATAGGACAGGTAGCTAATTTCATTCCTATTTTTCCTAACTTAATTTTACAGTTGAAACTAGTTCAAATTTGGATCACTATTGATTATGAATCAGTACACATTTACTAGCCTTTATTATTTTTGCAAATCCAGATATTTTGTGTTTTGCTTATTTTAAAAACAAGCTTCTTCATTTTAATTCTTCCTAAATTCGCAAATGTGTGTAATATAAGGGTAATATTTTATGTTACACATTTTTCATTGTATTAGTTATAAAATGCAGCAAAAAAGGGAATATTCATACCTACAACCATCAAGAAGTGGCTTCATACCTTAGTATATGTTCCCGTTTACGAAGGTTTCTATGTAAATTGTTGCTTTTATGATAACTCTATAAATGCCCGCTTTGTATGACATCACTTCTATTCATTTACTAACAGGAGAAGATCTTAGCTTCACCTACATAATTTTGTTTTAAAGAAATGCTGTTTTTTCTACCTCATAAAGTGTTACCTTGTCAGAAATGTGAAGAATTCTAGTTGCTATATCAACATCAGAAAGGAAATTATTCGACAAAAATATACTATATTTTTTTCCCCAACAGAAATGCTCTTTTTCTGAAGTAAAACAAGTTAGCGTAAAAAATATTGTAAGGTTAGCAGACAGTAAGACAGTGAAGGACAAAGTAACAAAGAACTTTCTGCTCATTTTAGACTGTATAAGATGTTAAGCCAAAGATTATGTTTTTCATTTGCCAACAGTAAACCTTGTGGGGCAACGAATCACAGATCTTTTCTTGGAAAACAGCCATTGCACCAGCTGGGCCACTGACATGTAAGTATTATTAGGAAAACTAATAAAAAAAAGTGTGTGGTCAAGGACATTAAGACACAAGTGACTTCTTGTAGTGGCTGGTGATGACATGTAGATAAAAATGATCTTGGTTACATCCACACCATTGAGTGTATATGAGAACTGGACTTAGTGACCCCCCCTTAGGTTCCAAACAGGAAGTACCTGCTGCTTCCAAAATGCCAAAATCCCATAGACTTCAATTGAGAAATAACAGTTATTACTCAGTCATTATATTTGTCAGAATAACCACTCTTGCTCTGCCACATTTCTTGACATATTCTTACAAATCCTAATTATTCACAATGTTGTTTTTTTTCTGTTGTGCAGAAGTTTTAAAGTTTTAAACTGACCATACAGATGCTTCAATAAGAGTATGGTCTCACGTCAAACGTTCAAAGTGTTTGATTGACAAATTCTCACAATTCTCAAGTAGTAGGGGTGACCTAATGGAAACATCGACTCAGACTGACTTGGACTAATCACTGACTTCATCTGACTAATATGGCACGGACCATATTAATAAAAAATAGCGACTTTATTTATTGGGACTGGAAGCAAGTCTTCTTCTATGGTTGATGTCACACTCAGTCCAGTTCTCATTAACAGTCACTTATCCTAACCCACAGGGAACAATTCTATTCTTTGCCCCTTCCGATTCTTAATAAGGACAAAGCTTGCTTTTGTGGGTTTGCCAGGACTTTAATGAAAAAAATGGTCAATATGAAAACAAGATTTCTCCATTTGGCCTGGTTGCTTGTTTATGATTTCAACACAACGAGCTATCGCCTTACATAAGACCTTTAATGCAATTATATCAAAAACACAATTTAATACTGTTTCCAACACAATAAAGCACTGTGAAATTCACAGTCAACAATATGTTGCTGATCAACAAAAAGAACCTAACAATGTCTTCTAACATCCTGAAGTATCCGGATACGTTTATTATCCAACAATCATGTTGTCTTTTTGCTGTCTGAAAGAAACTCTCAGCTGAGTGTCAACACATGAACTTTGAGAGGGCGGGGCTTGTATCATAAAGATAAAGATTTATGCTGTTGTTTTTTTTTGTATTAAGATGTGTGCTTCGAGGTCTTGTGACCTTATATTAATACATACTTTCTTATGAATGTCTCTAAAAGAGAAGAACCTGTAAACAGTCCCATGATGGATCTGCTGGATCATTTGAATCGACACCCATCAACTGTTCTACATTGCTGCACATTGCAAATTAATCTAAACTTGTGCTTGTCATTACTGAATATCACTTTTAAATTTTTGGAACTTTCACACTGATGCCCACACAAACACTCAAACTACCTTCTACTGCTCTCATAGAGTCAATTTATGTCAACAGATTTTTTCTTTTTGTTTCATGCATAGTATGACCGCTCAGTGAGGCATGTTAGGTATAAATTTTGTTTAAGACATTGTTTTTTTTTTTTTAAATAACTGGGCATAATTAAGCTTGGCCAAGGTCAATATACACACAGCTCTAACAATACTGCAGCTCAAAGGAGATTAGCCAAGCTGGAGGTAGTCTCTCTGCGGGCGTGACGGTCCATGTGTCCTGACACCGTGAAAATGTTCAAAACTCGATCCACAAATCTTCGTCCATGCCTCGTCCTCTCGAGCAGGATCACCACGACAGAGTAAATCCCCACACCCATGACTGCTGCTCCCCCTCCAGCCAGCAAAACCACCCCAGAAATGTACATGTCATTAAGGGCTTGGCCTGGCTTTGGCATATGGTTAACCAGGGCCAGATGTAAGAGAACGCCTCCGCAAATCAACAGCGACAGCCCAGTAATCAAAACCACCAGAAGGTCCGATAGGCCGCCGCTCTTCAGCATGTCAATCCGCTGTCGGCTTCGAACGCAGTTCATGTCCTGCACAGCAGAGCTGAGCAGCTGTTTGAGAAGGACCCCCAGGGCGAGCAGGCACAGCGCTGTGCCCACGCCCAGCCGCCATTCACTCGACACACTGGTGGTGGTGGAGAGGAGGCCGACGCCGCCCAGTCCCGCAGCCCAGGATCAAAAGCACAGCGATGCAGTAGCACAGTAAAGATTTCCTAGGATCTCTGAACCACCACAGCTCCACCTGTTCCTCCAGGATGCTGTGCTGAATCTGGGCAGGGTTTGCTGGCCCACTGACATCCAATTCAGAGTCTCTGGCTCCTGGTGGGTAATTTTCCAGTTCTGGCATCCTCTTGCCCCTCTAAGTTAACCAAAGGTAGACGAATCCTCCTCAAAGACAATAAAAGTCACCCGATTATCTCTGTTTTCCACAGCTTCCCAGTGAAAGATCCTGGTTGGTTTCAGAGAAAATACTTTAGTATTCTTATTTAACGTGGTTAGAGTTGGTGGCAGTCAAGCTTTTTTGCTCTTTTTTTTTCTTTTTTTCAGAGTGCACTAAAAACACTTGACTGAGCCCCGATTTTAGTGGCTCTGCACTGAACTAATGGGCTCCACAAAGTCAGAACTGTGGCTCCTGTGTGAGAGAAAATCTTTATAGCTCACACTCAATGGATACAAATTGTTCTTTCTGCATCGATATTCAAAGCTAAGAATCCCAGCAGCAGACTTTCCAGTTTGGCTCTCCGCTGTTGCAGCAGTCACCTGGAAGATAAGAAAGACATATTTAGCAGTGTAGGCTTATTTTCTCATGGGTGACCTCTCTGGCACTGGATCTGAGACGATTGTTAGCAAGCTGCAGTGACTGACTGCTACATTTATTCAGCCCCCAGCCCAACAATAAATCACAGCAGATGAATAGATTTAGTGCTCCTACAATTTTTTTTTTCCTCTAACCAGTTTAATATAATGACACCAGATGAGAACTTTGCACTGACAGTAAAATGAGCAAAAACCATTTTAGTTGTGCTATTGAGGGTCTCCAGATAAGCAATGCATGTCTGCTCTGCACCCATCAAAAGATCCAGACTTTAAGAGAGGATGTAGCTATTACCACTGTCATTATAGAATAAAATAGGCATGAATTAAAGACCCACTCCAATGAAAATAAGCGATTTTGATGTTTTAATGTCTTCATTGATGGAGGCTTAAAATGACATCTGAATATTTCTTTATTGAAACTGAATCAGGAGCAGATAAAAAAATGAGTTTGTAGCTATGATGTCGACTTTACGAGCAACAAGCTCTTTGCTCCGCTCCATTCTGATGCATTCACCTGCAGATGACCCATGTACTTTCTGATAAATTTCTGATAAACTACTGCCGCTCTGCAGTAACTATGTCCTAGAAAACAACATGTTTTTTTTATTTTGCTTGGTTTATTTGGCACAATTATGATTAAAGTGGTCTTTATAATTAAAGACCACTGGGACTGCTTTTACAAAAGATCATTGGATGATTAGAGTGGGACTAAGCACTTTTTCTGTTTGCATGTCTTGGTTTTAGTTGATCTATGCTGGATCTTGTGTGTGTTTAGTTTTGTACCCCGTGCTTAGCTAGTGATTTTGGTTGATCTGTGTTCTGGTAGACCAGCAGAAAGTTACTCAACTTTCTACCAGTCTGTCTTCAGTTTCCTGCATCTCCGTCCATTTGGAGTTCAAGTCAACTATGAAAATACAGAACACTAATAATGTTGTTGATGGGAACGAAAAAAAAAGTTGACAACAATAGTGAATTAATTTTTACATAAATAACTCTGTCACATTTTTCAGGCTTGTAATTTGTAAGCTTCTCAACTTCCAACCAACAGCCTCCAACGACAATAAAATAGAATAGAAATTCACATTGATCATTTATTGTTGTTTCATAATTTTATGAATTTAACTATTGTTTTATTCTTGTAATTCTGTTATATTTTTTCTCTACTTGTAAGGGAATCTTGGGTGCCCATGAAGGTGCCGTATAAATAAAATGTATAAATATTTTTATTATAGATTGTCAACAAAATAAACTGATATGGTGTTAATACTTTTAGAATTTCAATCCAAGAACACACTAGATTTGAACAACCTCACTGAAATTAAGGCTATATATATATATATATATATATATATATATATATATATATTTAGATAGATATATATATATATCTATATATATATATTTTTTTTTTCATCTAATCCCTTAGAATCATGGGTTTGTTTAAAAGAAAGGATCTCTAAAGCTGTACAACTTTTTAGTTAACCTGATAGTCAAAATGCATGATGGAAAAGATGTTCCCACTATTTGTCCCTAATTACAAACTTGCATGTGCAGTTCTCTTGTCTCCACCCTGGTAACGTGGTAAGGCGGTGGCTTTTTAAAAAGACGCATCAGCTGTCACTACAACAAACAAGTCCTATCTAAGCACACGTGCAGCAAATCCAGCAGCTAATGCACAAATGCAAATTGTTTTTTAATCCTTCACAACAAACACCCACACAAACACACCTGATCCCACTTTTTGTGTTTCAGTTAATCTTCATTGTCCTCCCCTGTGGTTCATTAATATCCTATATCTGATGTTTTATCACGTATCAGGTAAAGGCTCATTATATGGCCCATCTCGCTTCTCTTTACCTCAGCATTTTCGGTGTCGGCAGCACAGTCTGTAAACTCATCACTCCCCCTAAACACTCATGTTAACATATTCAGCACTTACTCAAACACACACACATGCACTCAAACAAATATCCTTGATGTTACGGCAGCAGGCGGCTTGTCTTTAAAACTTGTTATTGACTTTATTCCTATCACAGCCATCATGAACTCCAACAGATGCTGACAGATGTCACGGCTCGTCCTCTCCAACCAACCAGCAAAGAAACGCTGATCGAACCTATAAGATCCTTTTGCATTTCCGTATCCCTTTATTTCCCTCCAAATAACTTGTCATGTCAAATAAGATGAAAATGTAAAGGTGTAACTATTCCTTTTTAACAATTCAATTCATATCATAATTTGTGGTTGTTGATATGAATTATTGTCGATATTGTTTCATTTTAAACGACCTGATTTGATCCGATTCACTGACCTGAAATGAAACCAGGGCATCTTTAGCCAGAAATTCAGTGTGACTAAGAGATAAATACCTCATACTGAACAGTACAGGTGACGTTTTCCTAATTCCTCGTATTTCTATAATCAAGTGTAAATCAAACATGTGTACAAACAAAGAAGTAAACAAGAATTAATGGCAAATCCATTTACATTTTCCTTCCTTAGGTTCAGTCCACTGTTTTTTTTCCACATGAAAGTAATCCAGACAGAGCATTGTTAGAACATCATGCCACATGATCACATGACTTTGCAAATGTGACTTATCTGCTGTGATGACACTTGGTCATTTTTATGTTGTAGTGAATTAAACCTTCTGTGCCTCAATCTAAATGGTATTTTCCAAGATTTATATAATCAATTTATTTAATTTTGCAATAATTTTATAACGGTACAGGTCAATTTGATTAACAGCTTGCCTCAGACAGATCGATCAGATTTATCAATTAGGATCGATTAAGTCGGATAATCGTTACACCGTTACAAAAATAGGTTATTTCGGTCTTGGAAAACAATCAACTGAGACTGTTCCTTGGCGCATGCAGGTGTGATCTCTCAGAGAAGCAGACCAGCACCTACCTCCCTGACTTAGGGTTATGGAGCGAGGAGCGCACAAGGAGTCAACCGAAGAGGGAGGTAATTACGCCGGAGGAGGGGGAGGGTGTTTATTGGCTACATGCAGCTTTGGAAGCTTCTTCAGCCTGATGAATTTTAGGACTGGGTGAGCACACACACATACATGTGTGTGTGCTCACCCAGTGTTTACAAGAGTCGCAGATGTATAAAGGATGCACAGATTTCTTTTTTTATGTGTGGTGTGGTGCATGTGTCTCACAAAACGAAGGAGATGAAGAGGTGTGAGTCACTAATTAATCTCAGCTGGTTTGAGCCCACAGTCACTGACAGGTACACACAACAGAAATAGCACTGTAAATGATGTGTGTGTGTTTGTTTTGGTGTCAGGAGGTCAAAGCTCCAGAGGTGCAAGGATAAAAATCACCTTTAAGACTAAAGCACAATTCAGTTTGGACTTTTACAGAATTTTTAGAAAAACTTTCTTTATTTATTTAGAATGTTGCATGAAATATCTATCTATATATATATATATATATACATATATACATTTTTTTTTTTTTTTTTTTTTTCTGTTTGACACAAGTCTCCCAGATTTGTGAAACATCCAGAGGATCGAATTAGAGGCAGTGGCACACAACAGAGATCATAAGATGAAATCGAACTCTTAATGGCACAGCTTCATCTTACTTCTTGTTGTGTTTGTCGCTCTGATCTTCAGATGCATTTCCAGAGACAGAGGCGCTGGACTGTGTCTGCCCCTCCGCCTGCATCACTTCTGTGACCTCTAAACTCTGTCATTTTGTCCATGTCGTGTCGGCTCCATAAATATCTGTTGAAAAGCATGAACTCAATGCTTCGCTCTCCACTGAGCATCTTTTACAGAACTCACAGTGAGACAATTTAGACAAAACACGCTTTCCCCACTAAAAGCTCATCCTGGAGTGCATTCATTGTATAAAGTCTACAGGTTCATCTAAATATGAAATCTTCAGTCTTTGAGCAAAGATCCTTTTTAACCCCCCATCTCATCAGTCAATGCAGAGCATCATCTCTAAAGTATTGGCAAAGTGAAACATAATAAAAACAGAGATGCCATTTTTTAGAGTTTGAACCTAGAGAAAGGTAAAAAAAATAAAATAAAAATACAATGGTACCCACAGTTTTTTTTAGGTAGCAGGTAATATCACGTGAGGATGCACGGTGGAGCAGTTCTTAGCGCTCTTGCCACACAGCAAGACAGCCTTGGTTCAAATCCCAGCTGAGACCTTTCTGTGGGCCGTTTGCATGTTCTTCCCATGCATGGGTTCCCTGTGGGCCCTCTGACTTCCCACAGTCCAACATCATGGTTAATTCTAAACTGTCCCGTGTGCGTATGTAAGTGCATGGCCCTGCGGCAGACTGGAGACCCGCTCAGGGTGTACCCCACCTGCATTTTCCAGTAGCTGGGTTGGCTTCTGTAGCTCAAATACCCCAAATAGAATTCAGTGGGAAATGGGTGGAAGTAGCCTCTGTCAAGATCAAAACACCATAAGCCCCCTAAGATCATGAAAAAGCTTGATATATTTAGATGTCGATAACTACCATATTCTTTTTGTGTGTGCATAGTTTGGCTAGTGGTGCGACTTATGCTCAAAAGTGACATATAAAAATAATCTCACATTTGTTTTGTTTTCTAATACTAACTGGTAGCCCTTTAGTGGTTGCTTCCTGCTAACAATCAATAGAGGGCTCTGTAGGTGTGTATCAGTCATCAAACTGGATAACAGAGACACAGAAGTACCGCTGAAAGCGCCGTCATGCAGACGCAGGCTCCTGCGGTAGAAGGTAACCCTCACTTAAAAAAATAAACTCTGAACGATCTTATGAACCCAGACATGGAGACATGATTACCGACGTTTTTGTAAAACCCTTTAAAAAATAAATAAACCTGATCTTTCAACATCATCCATGTCTTCTGTACACTGTAAATGAGATATACAAACGATAATTTCAAGTAGCGATGAAGCTGAATAACTTTTTAGGCACATAATCATGTAGTCCACTTAATTCAGCATCACCTATGGGTGGCAAAAACTCTGAGGATTTTTTTTAACAATTGGAAGTATATTTAGGTATGAGGGGTTCAAAAAAACACAAAACATTTGCTTGTATCTATTCCCTACACCCTATACAGGAAAAAATAAATTATTTCATTTTCATAAGCTGTAATTTTAAAGATACATACATATGTATAAATAACCAAAACTTTGCACATGGAGAAGTTGCTTTCAGAATTATCAGATCTCTTATTATTTAAAAAAGTAGCAGGTAGGCTGGCTGGAACGTGTAAATAAAATTGATGGAAAAATAAGAAAAAGTGGCATGGCTGCTGCCTTTAGGTAGAACAAAATAGAAAGGTATTTGCAGTGTTTGTACAAAATGAAGTAAATGACTTCCACCTAGACACTGTGAAACCTCAAATGCAGTCCGACAGCCACAACTCGGCTGTAAGAGGCCAATAATGTGGAGTCTGAGCTCAAATAAAAAACAATGTCTGCATGTATATGCCCTGTTAGATATTCAACATCCACTGTAGAGGGCATTAAAAAAAGTAAAAAAAATAAAAAAAAAAAAGCACATAAAATAGCAATAAAAAGCTTATTTCTGCTGATTTCGACAAAAGAAGTGTTGGAAAAATCTACAAGCATTCCTTCTCTTGAGCTGCTAATCCCACTTCTGCTGTTGGTTTTACAATCAGACTGACTGTGATCATGTTACAAGAACAGAGATACTCTTTTTCTTTAAAGGAAAAAAAACTTATCAATCTCTTTTAAGTGACAAGAACAATTGGATAACAGAGCATTTATGATGAAAACCCCCAAACACGATGTAACTGCAAATCTCTAACACAGTCTCTTTTCCATCTCCCTTTTTTTTCCCGGCCTACGCCTGCAAGGTCACTAGAGGAGCTGTGCTTCAGAGTAAAAAATTGTATACCACACTCCAATTACCCAGGAAGCTTTGGGACGCTGGTATTCCCCCCTCTGATATGTTGGCCGGCTGAATTCATTACACCTGCTATTAGTGGCTCATTTTAGCATTGATGCTTGGATCTTTTTCAATTGTTTTTCTGGCATTATGTGCTAATTGGGAAGCTGATCTGGATTTAAAAAAAAAGGAAAAGAGTCTATGGGAAGACAGAAGGCAAGCAGGTAACAAACAATGTGAACTAACGCATAGGAAAAGTGTAGAAGCTTACCATAGGTGCTCCCAAAGGCAGATTGACTGAAGTTTGTTCTGCTGTTCAGGAACTTCTGCTTGTGCTTTTCTTGGGAAACAGAACACCCTTGTCTGCTGGCTAGCTCTTGGTTGGGCCACTCCAACTTTCACCAAATTATTTAGATCACTGATCAAGGAAAATGTCTGAAAGATGTGCTCTGAATGAAAATCCAACTCAAGTTTTCCTTTTCACGTGTTTGTGATACTCAGATTATTATGTTCACATCTTGTCTTTGAGAAAAAGAAAAAGCACAGAATGAGATGTCTGACAGACAATCAAGGGGGGGGGGGGGTGAGGTCCTTCTGTTCCCGCCCGCTGCGCTTCCTGCCGCGCGTGGTTTTATCCGATAGCCTCGTCTGCGGATGAAGTGGCATCCAGGAGAGTTTGTCCGACGTGTTGCCGTGGCGACGGAGCAACGGTCTACTTCTCCCCTCCGCGCCTCTCCCTTCGCACTTGCGCTTACTCCCCTCTCCTCCAGTCAGGCGCTGATTCTCTTGGCGTCCCCGTGGGCGAGGAGAGGGGTCAGGGTTGGCTCCATCTGTCTATGTGATGGGCGCTGGTGCCAAGCACCACAGGGGATGGAGGGAGAGGAAAGAAGACTCGTGTGGAGTGGGAGAATAGCGGATGTTTCCGAGTTGTCATGTGGGACTCCGAATGGGGCTGAACTAAAGATGAGGAAGGGGCAAAGTAATGAAGGACCAGGATAAGGGAGTGGTGGGATGAAGGGGAGGAGGATGACAGATAGAGCTCAGATTTAAGCACTCTTCCTGGTCTGGCAGTTGTGGCTGGCAAACAGAAACGGTATGTAGACAAGCTGGATGTCTCTTTCTGCTCCGGTCACAATGGACAGTCAAGGCACTTGGGGAGAAACAGCCCTGGGACAATAGCAGAGTCAAAGTACTTGCTTTGTCATGGATCACAAGGAAAAACCTAAGAAAAGGAGAAAAAAACAAAGATTTTTTTTAGATCTAATGTTTGATTTTTTTTTTTATATTTATTATTTATTATAACTTTCTTTAATAGACATCGTGGTTTTTTTTGAAGTATCAGAGTTATGAAAGAGCCACGTCAAAGAACATCGTGTTTTTAGAGTTTGAACATTTTCTTGTAGCTTTTTTCTGATGATGGAGGACATTTATTAAAAATATTAAGCTTAAAGTTCCATTTCTGATCATTTCTTCAATGAAATTGTGAATCAGGAGCAGACAAAAAATGCAGTTAGAAAGAAGGCAAGAAGACGGAGAAGATAGGCATTGCACCCGTAATGTTAGCTAGCGGGGAGGGGTGATGGGGGACTGAGGTGGGTTTATTCCGCACCAACCTACCCGCATTTCAGGGGTGAATTTTTTTTAATGAACTCCTGCCGCTCTGCAGAAATTATCTCCCAGAAAAAAATTACACGTTTTTTTTTTTTTTTTGGCTAAAATTGAATCATCATAATTAAAAGACCTCGGAGAACATTTTAGAATAGATCAAATTGATGATCAAAGCAGAACTTTAAAGGTCAAAATCCCAAACTACAGATTTGTCCTCAGCGGTCACAACCAAAATAAGGAGCTATTCCAATCCATGAACAGCACTTATTTTGTGGTGATATCATTTATCTGGAGGCTCTGTGGCTCTGGAGACAGTTTTATTGCTCACTTTGTTGGTTTAATTTACACTAAATTAATTCTAACCACAAGATCCTTTGTGTGGTCACTGATGTTAAGTACAGACTGGACTTAATATGCAAAGCTACAAAAAAAATTCTTTAGAAGTTATAGTTTTTTTGAGAAACAACAACGTTGATGGATTCTTTCTCTAAAAGGGGTCAGTTGATAAATTGAAAATTCATTGTGGGTTTTTTTTTAACATTAACATTTAACATTAAGCTGATGGCATGACTACACATTCTCCCATCTTTAAATGCATGTGAGACCAACAAGATACTTGTCAAATCAGGAGTTCTGAATCACTCTTTTGTATCTCTACTTTGGAACGGCACAGTTCAGTTTGGGTCAGAACAATGTGCCTGTAGAACAACATGACTCACACTTTTCAGCGCCAAGTGTGCAGGTCGGATTACAGTAGCTGTGTCAGCTATGCAGCAAGTGGGGCATCGTGTCTGCATGACCCTGTGTGGCCTGCCAATACGTTCAACAAGAACACAAACAGGCTTAAGAACATCAGGGGGGAACATTCGGCACTTCCTGTTTGCTTCTCATGTGTTTTCCCACGCTGCACTGTCATGAAGATCCCCCATTAGTCAACCACTTACTGAACTTCAGTGGCTTTCTCCCCTGAGGTATGTTGCATCTCAACTAGGGCTGTCAAAAATCATTGACGCTAGTCTGGTATTGTCCATGCATCTTATTTTGTTTGGTTGTTTTATTTTTGGGTCATTTCAGTTTTTTAAACGTGTATCCAGCTGGTTGTGTTCACATCGGACAAGCGCCAGACATGCAGGTAGCACAAGATTCTTCTTCTTTGGTGTATTTTCTGTTTATCGACGCTCATCCACCATCAATAGGAAGAAGCTCGGTGCGCAAAATCTAAATGATGCAAATCCCGCAAAGCTTGCTCCAGACCTTTTGTTTTCACAGCTCTGTTCCAAAAAATGTATTTCTTGGATTCATTTTAATCCGACCGTTCACAAACCGCAATTGTTAATGTCTCCTCCATGATCATTGCGCCACCCACATGTCACTACTAAATCCAAGTCCCTGATTGGTCACAGTGCTGCAATTCAGTGTGAAAAAGTACAACCGGTTGAACTGTCAGCGCGCGATCAATGAACGCCTGATATGTACATAGAGCTCGCGACCGGACTTAAAAGGTTGCGTACCGACCCGCGATCATGGATGTTTTGGACCCAGAAGCGCGAAATTCTGTTCTGCGCCGTTGGCTGCAGACTTGGGAGGAGCCAGTGCACACCAGAGATGGCTGCAACACATATACAGAGCATCCTTAACGTGTTTCTAAAAGGAATGAGACCTCTGTCAGTGGTTGAAGAGGAAACATTTAAAGCAGTGACGTGCGGTCAGGTGAGGCAAGTGAGGCAGAGCCTCACCTGTCATAATTCTGATAAAATAGGAAAAGGTAAATTAAGTAAATATTATTTTCCACTGATCTGTGTAAAATATACATTTTCAGTCAACTCAACATGTTTTCCACAGTTTCTGAGGTTAAAATTGCAGAATTTGAGTGTTGCGCGATCACAGACGGAGCAGAAACTCCGGGTGAGGCTCGGCAGCGCTGTGCCTCATGTCTGACGGCATCCTGGTTACCACCTAAATCACTTTTGCAAACTTATGGAGGAAAAGTTATCGTAAAATATTTTACTGTTCACTAATTGCAATACAGTGAAACCTTGGTACAAAAAGTATTTTTTGCTTGCTATTTCTTAAGGATGTTTAGACAATGAAATTAGAGCGGCGATCAGCAACCCTAAGATATGTGAAGATAAAAGATAAAGAAAGATGATTCATTTTAATCTAATAGGTCTTTCAAGCAATCTTTTTTAAGGAACACCCCCTAAATGATTCACAGAAAAGCTAATGTGGCTGCTGACTCTCAATCTTAAGGGTCTGAGAAATAATTACAGGTTTTGATGCATCCTTCACCAATAATTTCCATTATTCAGTCTTTTTATGTCTCCCTTCTCAAGCACATTTCTTATCTTAAGATGCAACATCATCCCCAGCCAGCCAGGACCTTTCCCCTGACACTTTTTTCCACACATGTTCATCTCCATCTGCTTTCCCTCTTACCATCCCCTTATCTCTGCTTCTACACAGACCTTTTCTACATCATTTCTCATCTGCTCCCCTGTCTCACCAGCAGGCCTCCTTTACGTGGCCACTTTTTGATCTCACGTCTGCTGGTCGCCGCAATAAAGCCTTGCATAAAAAGGGCCGAGATCACTGCATCTTAGCATCATCCCCTCCTCTGACTCAAATGCCCTTGCAGCATAATGTATGCAAACACCTGTTTTCAAGATGAAGTCGCTTAAAAATGCTAAATACAGCCTGTGTCTACAATAAAACAAAACAAAACCAAAATCAAGACTTTAAACAAACAAAAAAAAAATTGGATTTTTCTGCATTCTGGCAGCTATTTAAAAATCCCAAACTGTAGATTTTTTTTTTTTATTCTTCAATCTGAACACTGGAAGCCAATCAAATGAATCAAAATAAATAAAAAGTATAAATGATATTTTTGACACCAAATCTTTTGCGAGCAGTAAGTGGTAGGCTGTATTAAAAGTGTGTTCATGTTTTGATTATGTAACTGTAAACTAAAGGGGTAATTTCTCATACAGACAAAAAAAAAGCGTGAATAGCCTCTGGTAAGTCAGTTTCTTTTGGTTGTGCACAGCTGCAAAATTAAAACACTAATCCAATCACCAGTTAACACGCTGGTTCCCTTCTGCTTCACTCCTGCTGACAAGAGGGAACAAATCTTAACTCTTTTCCCTTTTATGTTCTTTTTTATATCTTTTTTCATCCTTTAACATATTTTAAAGCACAACTTTAATAAATATCGGATGTGTAATAATAAAAATGTTGTATTTTTTCCTCCCAAAAAAACCAAAAAAACTCCAAATTTTCCTATGGAAATATTTTTGAAAAAGATCAGATTGCGATCAAAAATAGGGGTGGGGGGGAATCATGTTGTGTCTTGAATATGCTATCAGTGTGATGTGGCAAGACATTTTGTTATGATTAACTACAGATAGGCTGAACCTTTTAGTGGTTGGGTGCAGCAGGTATGAACTGATAACAGTGAGAAGACGTGATAACAGCACTAACTTCCTTCTTAGAGATTTAAACCTTTTTGTTTGCAACGTCTGGTGACAAAAAAAAAGTAAACTACAAAGTTGGAGTAAGTTTATCTAACTGAAATGAATTAAATGGTAAATGGTGTATACTTGTTTAGTGCTATTTAGTGCTTGCCCAAGGACACTTCGACACATGGGCGTGCAAGACGGGAATCGAACCTGCTATCTTACGATCTTGAGTTGACCGCCCTACCGCTGCACCACGGCCTCCCGTGGATTAAAATGGACTAAAAATGTATTTATTTCTGAGTGCAAACAGTCTCTCTAAAAGTTGCTTTGGAGTTGAAAATGCAGGATAATTGATGTGTCAGCTGCTCCAGATGACACCCGACATCTGTTTGGTGCAGAAAAAAGGGCCTCCAAACTTCTGAGATGCTCTTCCACCACTCTCACAGATTCCTGCACATAAAACGTGTGCACAACTCCATCCCAGCTACACACACTTTTCTTTTTATTTGCCGTTGTCTTCAGGCTCTTTTTTTTAATGAGATCTATCACATGTTTGTTTTCAGCCTGACCTGTTTGTAGGTGTTGGACTTCCTCTTAGCAGATCTTGAAAGTGTTCGGAATTAAATGAGAGCACCAGCAAGTCATCAACTTCCAATCTCCTGTCACTATTCATCTGTAGCAAATTATGGCAGATCCACATGTGAGCAGCATATTGATCGGCGCCAATTTCACTATTGAACACAGCTTCAGCAACACTTCCTTTATGTGTGTTGGTATGGATTTTCCACGATGCAGCATGCATTGATATGACAGCAGAGTGGTGAACTGCGGGTTTCAGCGTGGGAGCATTTCCTGGAGTAGTGAAGAGGCTTGGAAGGGTGCAAAGGTCAGGGTGGAACACCATGACAAACAAATTCACTTCCTTGTTTTTTTTATGTTAGAAAAACAGATTATCCACTTCTATTAGAAATTCCACTCAGTCTGCTTAGACTATAACAACAAAAACACAAAAGTCCCTGCTGGTACAACATATGTTTCTTTGTAAACAACTTTTGTAAAAGAAAATGTATAGGAGCTTTGTTAGATAAGTTTCTGATTTATGACATGGAACTCAGTTTACCTGGTTCAGGTGAAAACTGAAGGTCTCCAAAACAGAAGCTCAGTCCTCTGGATGACCAAAGAAGTAAACATTTGTTAGATTAAGATTAAGTAAATATCATATGGGGACTAAAATGAGTATTTCATAGTTAATTTTTGCTTTGATTATTATAAATGGAATATAAATGGAAATAAAACATATTTGTGTGTTTTTTTTAAGTAAGAATCATTTTTTATAACTTTAAAAGACACATTTTAGTTTAAATTCTTGGCTTTAATAAGGCTGAGATTTTTGACACTTGCTCTAAGTTGTTATGGGGCAGCTCTATTTTATTTATTTATTTTTTTTTGTTCTTTCTTACCTGCGCGCTCAGTCTGGATCCGTCGTATCTCCGCTCTGCTCCGTTTCATTTTATTCCTCGGAAGCGCGCCTCTTGAACGCGCCGTCTCCGCCTTTGGGGTCTCGACGGTCGGAGCGCTGCGGATGGATCCGGCGGAGGCGCTTTGGTTCTCGGCTCGGCTCTGTCCGCAGCTCCGCGGTGTGCGCGCGCGCTCTTCCTCCTCGCCCGCCGGACTTCCCCACTTTAATGCAGGTGCGGCCGCGCGGCGGCGGTGGCGGCAGGGGGAGGCGCCTGCGACGGGGGAGGGGGTGGAGTGTCAGCGGGGTGTCCACCATAACACGTTTGAGATGAGAGCTTTAATGAACACAACGCCGGCTGGCTGCATGGGAGATTATTTCTGCAGGGTTTCTCTGCTAAATCTACACGCACGCGGCTGTTAATAACAGCAATAAAGAAAGCTCTGTGACCTTTACTGTCATCTCTCTGATTACCATAGTGATGTAGCAGATTATGCAAGGACACAAGAAGATTCCTTAACATGTAATTACACTTATTTTGCTTAATTAAACACACTTTTATAATACTTTTTTGACTTTATGTGTAGTTTTATGAAAACTCAAAGGTCCAATGAAAATCATGTTTTTGGTGTTTTTACCATGTCATTGTGGCATTTTTATGATGATTGAAGACAAAAATAAAGACAATTAGGCATACAATTGCATTTCTTAATAATTCTTTATTCAAATCGTTGTGAATCAGGAGCAGATAGGTGAAAAAAAATGGCATTAGAGAAAGCTTGCAGCAATGACGTAGGAGCTACAGTCAGCAGGCCACAAGATCCCTGCTCTGCCCCATTCCGACGCATCCACTTGCAGACAAATGTAACATGTATCCCTTAATTTTCCTTTAAGATGGCATCTTGATCAAAACTGTACTGCTCCAATATTGCTCGCCATTTCTGTTGCAACACTAATGTTGTGTTTGGTTTGTAAGGGACTATAAGTTAGTGGGAAAGTGTGTAAGCTAATAGATGATGGGAAATTGGACCGAGCTTACTATGCGGCAACAGTCCTGCTCACAACTCAGAGCCAATTTCTAGTGATATTCTCTTGCTTTTCAGAAAATAAGTCCCAGAAAACAACACAACTTTTTTTTTTTTACTTTTGGCTAAAAATGAGATAATTATATAAAAAAAATTAAAACAAAAAAACACTGAGAATGCTTTTACAATAGGTCAAAAGATGGCGTGGGACTTTAAAGCTGCAAGCGGCGTTGGATGGTCCATATGTGCTACCTGCTCTCGCTGCCACCTTTTGACTTAGCCTCACTATGAGCTGCTTCTACACGATCCTCACTCTCCCTTCTGCCGCTGGCACAGAACTGCAAATTAACAAAATACAATATTTCCAAAATGGCAGCTTTTCTGTTACTTTCACCTCCATGGGTTGCCTTGGGATGACAGACAGGTTTGTGTAATTTTAAAACTGTTGGATATCTGTGGTAACAGAAGATTGTCTTGTTAACCACATCCAAAAGCCTAATATGTTCATACCATATGTTGTTTTCTTGCATTTGAGCCAACACCTCATGTATTACATTTCCACGATATTCCAGTAAAAAAATGTGCAAGTAACAAGGGAACGCCACTTTTGTGATCTCGCCACGCCAACACCATTCAAAATTGACCTACTTTAAAACCAGCATTTTTGTCCAACAATGGTCTTCGAGGAGTTAGGAGGCGATGGATTGAAATCTCTCGGAGGAGTTTAAATTTGTTGCTAAAGATGATTTTATTCGAAAATTCAAAATGGCAGCCTTTTCCCGAGATCAAAGGTCACCAAAACTTCGGTTGTGGTTGTCAACTTCACTTGGTGGCATGTGTGGTAAATTACATGATGATCGCTAGAACAAAAGCTTTCTTTTCCCATATTGTAGTAAAATGCGAACATCTCCAAATTTCACACTTTGCTACATAATGGCCATCAAGCCTGTGAATATCCCATAATAACCTTAAAACTCATTCATTCATTTTCTTAATCGTTTTTCCCTTTCGGGGTCACAGGGCTGCTGGAGCCTATCCCGGCCACTTGTGGGCGAAGGCAGGGGACAACCTGGACAGGTTGCCTGTCTGTCGCAGGGTAGAGTGTCCACAATCACACAACCATTCACTCTCACACTCACACCTAGGGACAATTTAGAGTTGCCAATTAACCTATGAAGCATGTTTTTGGACGGTGGGAGGAAGCCGGAGACCCCGTAGAGAACCCACGCTTACACGGGGAGAACATGCAAACTCCACACAGAAAGGTCCCCCGTTGATGTAGTGTTTTTCATGTCCCCCAGCCGGGAGTTGAACCAGAGGCCATCTTGCTGTGAGGCAAGAGCGCTAACCACTGCGCCACCGTGCAGCCCTAACCTTAAAACTTCCTTTGGAAATCCCCAACATATGTGTTTTGGTTTCTTTAATGGAGTTTGAGCTATTTCTTTCTGTCATCCCCCCCCCCCCAAGCCCCATAAGAAATTTTGGGCCCATTTCTTCAGATATTTTTTCCCGCTCTGATGTCATTTTTCACAGAGTAGTAGTTCTTGGTATGTGCAAATCTTGTTAAGGTTTTGAGCATGTTATAGGGGCAACATTTTTGCTCAAAATTGCAGTAAGTACAAATATGGTGCTTGTAGTCCTTGACTGCTGTGGGCCACAATAATATAAACATAATCTTACACACAGGCCAATGTCCTCAACCCAGGATTTTCTAAATCCTGGGATGGATTAAAAACATCTATTTTTTATGTGTAGGTGAGCTCAGTTGCTGTCATTCTAACCTTTATTTTTTCCCCCCAGAAAGACTGTTTTGCCTTTCATTCTGGAGTAAAAATAGGGTAACGTCCCATCTAAAAGAGTCACAGTGGCAGCTCACTGTCAAAAGTTAAACTCTGGATGTTTTCAGCCATCAAACTGTCAGAGGACTTCAAGGAAAAAGAGGAAGAAAAAAAAGAAACTCTACAGACACTGACATCCTTCTGTGTTCAGTATTAGGTTGTGCCTCCTCATCAGCTCAGCATTGAGTCTGGATCAAATTCAGCTGTTCAGCAAGTTTTTTTCCTTCTTCTTCTCGCAGCGCAGGCTCCCAACACCACTCCTTTCTCTTCTTCTTCTTTCTTGGGTTTGATTCTTTCATCGCCCTCAGGATTGCAATCCAAAATTAGATCAAGTTCCTCATTCACAGTTAGTTACTTATTGTGGTGCTGCAAAAAAAAAAAAAAAACCGTGTGCAGACAGAGAGAGACGTTATTTATAGACCAAAGCCACAGGAAATGATTGGTGTCCTTGTTCTGGATGGATGCATTACTGTATGTGAGCGAGAGAGTGTGAATGTGGAGGTGATGCGAGATCTCACTTCACTCATTTAAGCATCACACTCATCAGCAACTTGTGAAGCAGTTTCAGTTTTTTTGGGGGGGAAAAAATCATTTTCTTTACTTTGCTTTAAACAACTTTCCTGTGATCCATTGATCAAAGCAACCAAATGCCTTCACGTTATTTCAATGTGGCAATGTTCATTTGTAATAAAGAAATAAAACGAAATGTCTTAGAAAAAAATTCAGCAGATTTAAAAGTGTTTTGCACAAAAATGCACAAAGATCAAGAAGTGGATCATTCTCTTTAGGTGACATTCGAATTTAAATACAAACTTTGATTCTTCCCAATGATTAAGTAAATCAGTTTTTGTCTGATATGTAAAAATAATGATCTGCATCCTACTTGTTCTTGGAGTGTTAAAGAAGAAGTTTCAAACTTTTCTTGCATACATTTTCACCTCTATACTGCAACTTACGTCAATATTTGTTGGATAGGAACATAAATACCACGATTTTTAAGGTTTGCTTCCTAGTTTGGGTCCTGGTGTGGATTTTTTTTATTATTGAAGTGTCTGAAAAACCCAATTTTCATTATTTTCTTTCTCTTTTTTGAGTCAATAAGCACTAAATAGGTGAATTTAAAATATTGTGGAATACATTTGTGCAAGGAAAGCTTTTTTTTTCTCCTAATTGTGTTTCAGGTGTTCCCCACTCCTTACAAACACTGTAGCTGAATGTTACAATGTTAAAAAAAGGAATGTTTTATGTCACATCAAAAAGTTTAATTTTACAGTATTTTAGAATTTGAAAGTTTAATTTTATATACATGTTTTGCTCTTACAAAAATCGAGGGCAATGATTTATCTCCCATTATTATGCAGCCTTGTCGTTTTAATTGATTTGAAAGAAATCTACTTGATTTCATCCGTTTAATGTTTCAATGCTAATTTTTAATTTTTTATTTTCATGATCTCCCTTTCCAGAGACATGTGTGTTGATTGAGATGTAACTCCACCACGCAGAAGATTTTCATGGCCACGTCCAGTCTGTCAAAAAGTGACATTGCGATAAAAAAAAAAAAGCAGCAAGTTCTCCTAAATAGCAAATTAGTGAATTTTCCCATCATGGGATAAATAAAGTTATCTAATCTAAATACAGATTATGATCAGAAAATTCCACTTTAAGTCCTAAAAATATTACTAATATATACAGTCGAACAAAAAAGTATTTGTCAGTAACTGGTTATACAAGTTGTCCGACAAAATAACTTGGTTTGTAATAAAAAAAAAAAAAAAACAGAATCCAGAAAATCCCTTTGTACAATTATTGAATAATTTATTTGTAAAATTGTGTAAAAAATGAGTATTTGGTTAGCACAAAATTTCCCCTCGATGCTTTGTAAAGTAGTCCTGGTTTCAATGACAGAAGTCAAACATTTGCTGTGGGTCTTCACTTGGTTTGCACACACTGTAGCTGCTATTTTGACCAACTCTTCATGCAAATCTTTTAAAAGAGCTGTAATATTTTTGGGCCGTCACTGGGCAACACAGACTTTCAACTCCTTCCACTGATTCTCTTTTGGACTGAGGCTCCGAGACTGACAGAACCTTGAAATACCTCTTGTGTAGCCACTCTTTTGTACTGATGGGAGGAGGTTTTTGTCCAAAATCTTACCACACATGTTCCCAATAAAGTGGTACTTAATATGGATCATTTGTTTTTTTCCTCTTAACAGAGAAGCAGTCCCAAAGCATGATGTTTCCACCCCTATGCTACCCCTAAGTGGGTATGGTATTCTTGGGATGGAACTCAGCATCCTCCCCCCCCTCCAAACATGGTGAGTAGCATTTATACCAAAGGGTTACCATCTTGGTCTCATCTAACCATGTGACATTTGGACACCTTGCAGAGTCAAAGACTGCCAAATACCTTTTTGGCCCACTCTATTTCAAGCTTGTAATTAATTATAAAATACATATCAAAACGCCCAATGAAATCATGCATTTAAAAAAAAAAACTCAGCTGTCTTTGAAATAATAATATGTTGGAGATAAAAAAATGGGTAATGAACTGAAATCAATATACGTAGTGTAGTTTGTTTTAGTGAACCTATGTGAACACAAAGTTTTATGGAAAATGATTTCCAGTCTTTTGCATTCATATTATCAATACAAACTGCTAAACACATGTTCTTGAATGATGTTTTCATGCTGAACAAGCAGGAAGTGGCGTCTTCTTTGTTTTTTTCAACTGTTTACTGGTGCATGTCTGCCACCTACAGTTGGAAGAAGTTTAGAGCGAAATGTCAAAGCGGTGCAAATCTTGTGAATCTTGCTCCAGGTTTTTTCCTTTCATGGCTCTGTTCTAATGTATGAAAGACTTGATGTCATATAAGCCGCAAGTATTAATGTCTTTTCCATGGTCAATTTTCAAACATTTGGCACTTCTGTGAATTAAAAGGGACGCCATCAATACGTTACTACCAAATCTGCGTCCCTAATTGGTCAAAGTTCAGCCTGATTTAACTGGCAACCTGCATTCAATGGCCGCACGTTTTGTGCATAGAAACTTGCATAGCTATGAATGAGCATGAAATCCCTAAACGTGCACACACATGTAGGTCGACTTTTCAATAAAAGTGGCCGCTTCTATGTGCTTGACGATGGTGATGTATAAGTAGCGTCACACGGAAACAACCTTAATATTTTCAAAAATATTTGACTGTGTATAAAAACTGTTCATAACAATGTATTGATGTAAACCAACATAATATTTTGGGTTTCCAAGTCATTAAAGTTTTGTCTTTTTAAAAATTGACATATTACAGCTACATTTTTAATATCAAAAACATCTTCTATATTTAATGCTTTCAGCCTTGACACTACATCTAAATTATGAAATAACGTGTTTAAATACAGATCTGGTCGCTTTAACTTTGCAGGTTTGAGATTGAACATCTTAAATTGGTAGCAGCATAAAAGAACACAAGCATGCATACGGAATGAGAGAGGAGGCTGATCAGACACCTGATCCTCAACCTACAAGGACCAATAACTCATTTCCATTTAAATTAAAGATGCCCAAGTTGGCAAGACGTTACGAGCTATTGCCAATGATGGGGGGAAATAATGGGTTTTCCCGCAAAATAACAGCAGCAAAAGGAGCTTTTATGATCAATAACTGATCTTTTATTTTGTCAGATAGATATTTGCTGAGAAATTAGGATTGATTGAGAATCACTTTGATGGCTTTTCAGTCCACTTGGATGATCTTGTGCAACTGGTGACAAAATGGATTATGTAATGAGCGTGATTAGAAAAGAGACATCATTTAATATGTCTCTGCTGTGCCTCTCTCCCCTTTGACTGATTTAAATGGATTTTATAGTAATAGATGAGACTCAATTAAAAAAGATAGATAAGCAAAACTGACCCAGTTCTATGTTACTGGATACCAGGACTTCCACAGTCCATTTTATTGATCCACCATAGCCTCACTCTGACCTAATAACTTGGGCTTTGCTGTCTTTATTGAACACAGATAAATCCAGAGATGCCATCTTTGACACTGAAAGAGCCATTTGGTCCAGTTTCTTACTGACCAGTGAGAGCCACAAAGTCCCACTTTCCATTTAGAAAAACCCTTTATTTATGTTTTTGTGGCCATTAAGCCACTAATTTATAACATCTAGTTTGTAAATATTTATAAAAGTGCTACATTTTTTCATGTAACAATTTTAACTTATTGTACGCTTGACAGTAGCAAATCCAAGTTCCTTTCAAAATAAAATACACCCCGTGCAAAATAGGATAAAGGAAATGTGCTTGAAGCTTATTGTAATTATAAAGCATTTTTCTATCACCATTTAAAGATAAAGGAGCCACAAGTGCTCTGGAACCCCAGTTTGGAGACCTGTGATCTCTAACATCTGGAGGAATCTTTGCATTTACTGGTTATTCTAAATAAATGCTTTGTACAAAATAACTTCAGTTGGTTTATATGTTTAGATAGTGTCATAGTAATTAAGTATTAGCCTAGTTTGGATCACAAAACAGACAATTTATCTCAGATAACTAGAAGTATTTCTTAAAAAACAAAAGAAACCTTTTATTATTAACATGTGGGTAAAGATGTCAAACGTTTTTAAGACTTTGTAATGTGACAGCATACTAAAGTCTGGTCTAACAACCGAATAAAATGTTAGGCTGGGTTTTGTGATACAATTCCGAAAGTTTGGAGAGAAAGCGTTTTGTTAATTTAGATATGAAGATTACAAGGACATTATCTCATTATCTGGAGATAACAAGGACGGGATTCTTGTGATGTGTTAAAAGGGGTTCCATGTTTATCAAAGATCAGACAAGTCGACACATTTCCTTGAGTTTGGTTAAATTGAGAGAACAGAAATGTGTTTTTAGGAGCTTTAGAATGAAAAATTGCTGGTTCTACATTTAAATTTCTCATAAATAAAAAATAATCAAACTTATCTCATGTACAAACTAAATTAAAATTATTGGGTGGTCTGTGGCGTCTTCCAGATGCTCAGAGAAAATGCAAACATCTGGCATTAGTCATCATTTCATAGAAAAAGTAAAGCCACAATCTCCCTTCCAAATCAATCTAAAACTCAAATGCCCTCTCTGATTTTGCTGTGTCATTCTATGGCGGGGTGGGGGGACACATTAAGTGGGAGACTGAATGAGTGGGAAAAAAATGAAAACTAATTCTGGATCCACCCAGGTGTGCTGTGGCTAAGCCATTAAGATTCAACAATGCCTTGTGGGATGTGGGAAAACGCTGAGCGGCAGGAAAACGATTTAAGTGACTTTGAGGGAGGGTTCATGGTTGGGAGGCGGATGGAAGGATTTCCAGTCACAAAGATGGCTGAAGCGTTTGTTTCGACATGCCATTGATTTAAGTGGCATCTGGAGTTAGAGCTCTGAGGAGGACATCAGTAAACATGGGAGGAGGCTGACTGACGGTGCACATTTGAGCGCCGTGACTCATCATGATATAAAAAAATGACCGGAGAATGCTGGACAGAGTAGGCCTCGCCACCTGCAGGGATAAATATGACACTGGGACATAATAAACCGCCTCTTTCTATGCTCTTTTAATTTCCTTGAGGATTATTAGAACTTCTATTCTATTCTATTCTATTCTATGCTCACACATAATGAATGAGCTCTGCGGCACAAGAAGGACGGCCAGGTGAGCCGTCCCTCACAAACAGATGATTGATGTGTGGTGGTGCACACCAGTGGTTCAGAGCAGGCTTAAGACCTGCAGGGAGGGTATCAGTGGTGTTTCTTCTGCTCCGTGAGCCATTTGGCTGTTTTGGGCCCAATTGTTCTTATAGAGACCAAGTGTCTCTGTGAATAAATACGAAGTTGTTCTGAAACCCACTTTATCTCTTGCTGAAGCATTTTTTGATCCTGATGTTGTCCCGGATGACGGTTGCAGAGTGTTGCCCTTTGGTTTGGTTTGGTTCGTTTGTCAATTCTGACTTCTTAGTTCTTGCGCTGTTGTGTTTCAGACTCCCCCGGCCACAGTCTCACCTGGTTTCACTTGATAATTACAAGCAGCGGTTCTCATTGAAGTTAATCATTCTCGGTGTATGCAAGGGTCTGGTTGTCAGGTCATCTGCCTTCTCATAATTTTTGTTTCTCTAGTGCAGGGGTCACCAACCCTGTGCCCGCGGGCGACAATGCGCGCCTCCGAGCACCCCTTGTGGCGCCCGCAGAGAATGCTCACAAAATTTTTATTTTGTATTTTTTAATTGAAGCAAATATTCAACAAACAATCACAGCATGTCTGACAACGACAACAATATCAATTCTGAGGTAAAGGTAGAAAAAAAAAACTAATATGAAAACAAATATAACTTAAAAACAAATCAATAAAAATAAGGGTCTATTACAAAAGTTTAAATAGATCAAATAAATTACACAATGTCTGGGTATTCTTATGATTCATGTAATGTAAAGATTTAAAGAATAGTTTGAGATGGTTTAGTAATCCAGTCATATGAGGTTTCACCTTTAAGAATTTACAAGTATGAATAAAATGCTTCGAAATTACAATCAATACATTAATCAGAAAGTCCAGATTTTTGTCAATTAATTTTTATCGAATTTTAATTGTATTCCAATTTCAAGGGTTAATGATGATATTTTTTGGATTTGAGCCAATTATGAAAAGAAGACCAAAACTCTTTTACATGAAAACATTCAAAGAAAAGATGTTCCACAGTTTCATTTCCACAAAAGACACAAAGATCACTGTCCCAGTTAAAGCCAGAATGTAAAAAACGATTGGAAGAGTAAATATCATTAAACGGGAATGCTCCAAAAATAGCACTGCTCATTTAGCAAATCAATCAAAAATGATGTCAGGAGTTCAGCTCTAAGAAAATGACAAAAGAGCAAAGAAACGGAATAATTTGATTTATTATTTCTAATTATTATTATTTCCTGGCTTTGTTTGTTCATATTTGCATAATTTTGACAGAATACATTTATTATTCTAGATTAATATTTCTGTCTGTTTTTATTCACATTTATGTTTAATGAGATAATGTTAAATTAAAGTTTTAAAGGTTTAAAAGTTTAGCTTTAGAGTGTTCAATAAATGTTTATCTTGTTCGGCCCGCAGCCTAAGTGTATGTTGGATTTAGGCCCCCTCTACAACTGAGTTTGACCCCCCATGTTATACAAGTCTAGAAAATTCATGCATTTTTTTTTTGTAAAGTGAGCAAATAAAAATAGGGCACACAAAAGGATGTCGTCAAATTGTGTGTGTGTGTGTGGGGGGGGGGGGGTTAGTAAACAGGTCCTGTGGCGCCCTTCATACCACTTAGTGCCCATAAAATAGCCCTCAGTCTCAAAAAGGTTGGTGACCCCTGCTCTAGTGTCTCAATTTGCTCATGTGGAAGTTAGTTTATTAAAATCTTTTCAGATCCAATCCTGCCATCAAGCTTGATCTCCTGTATTTGAGTCCTACTTGATCCCAAAAATGAACTCAAATGCTGTAGATGACACAGGGAAGCTGAAATGCAGAATTTGTTTGATTCACAAATTCACGATTCAGTGTGAAACTTGTTCAATCATATCCAGTCAAACCTATTTCCATTTGGTTATGATTACAAATTACTAGGTTTAAACTGAACACAGTTGGAATTTAATTGCTAAAATTGTTAGGTCTTACAAAAAACGTACTAAAACCAGAAAAAATACTTAAAATGAAATTTGATGTATGGATTTTATATAGATTTTTTTTTTAAGTAAGACTGAGATGGAATTGTTTTTAAACTCAGCTCCAATATGGAAGCACTTTTCATGACTGTGACACAGAACTGAATGGAGTGAGTGTAATGTCACCCATAGAAAATGTCTTAATAGCGGCTCCAACCAAACGAGGTAAATTCAGTCACCTTTTTTTTTTTTTGGATGATGCAATGTTGGAGTCAGATGTCATCAGTATGCAGTGATTGTTCCAAGTCAACTGTTTTATGGCAACCGACAACTCCTGCCAATCAGGAGTGAGCTTTTTGGAAGAGAATGTGTTGATCAAATATTTAACGTGAGACCACGCACCTGATTGGTCAGTTTATAACTTGAACAATTTGCACTACAGAAAAAAATAAGATGATAAAAAAATGTTCAGAGCAATAATGGGTATTCTGACAAATATAGCTGTTTATTTCTGTATAGAAATCAATGGGATTTTGGCTGCTTGGAGCCAGTGGGCACCTTCTATTTGGAACGTGAGGAGGAGGAGTCACTCAGTCCAGATTTCATGACATTGGGGGCTTTTCAATGTTACCAAAACTAAAGGGGTGGGGCGGTGGGACTTACAGTTTCTAGTGGGGCAAATGTTTCTCTGGTAATCAGGAGGATATTCTAGTATAGATATATAATTTTTGTGTGGAGAGAAGTTTGATACTGCTTGGCTTCTATTTTTGCCCAGGTAGTCAAGTTCAACCACTGAGTGTAACTGAAACCTTTAAGAGCCAAAAAAATATTTTTGATGTACCTATTCCATTACTTATCTTTTCTTTTGTCTAAAAAGAAAAAAAGCGTTAAAATTGCAGTTAAACTTTACAAAAAATCTATTCATTTCCTTTGTTTATTCTGTCTTTATTTGTTCATTTGTTTTCAAAAAAGACTGAAGGATGAATTCAAATAAAGGATGCACTTTTGCTCAGTCCTTATAAATCCTGACGTCTTTTTTCTGGACTTTTCTGTGCAGAGCATTAGAATGAGTTAATTACACAGATATGTAATGCTCTGACAACACACCAGGTTTCTTGTCACTCAGGGATTTCATGCACTACTAGCCTACATGTTGTAAAGAAAACGTGCAAAGCCGATTTAGGATCCATTTGTCATTTTACCTACAGCAGTCATGCAAAACAGTTCAAATGAACTTGGAGCACAGACATTATTGAGAAAGTTTTGTAGGAAAGTAGGGTCTTCTTTTTAATGCAGAAAAACTTGATAGTACAACAAATATTTGTTACCCATGGTGCATGGACAGCATGCAGAATTGAAAAAAATGTGTCATCATTTGAGCAAGCTCTCCACTGGTCCCTTATCCGTTCATATTGACCAAAACAAAGATTTTGGCACTGAGAAACAACTCAACTCAAAAAAGAAGATCCCAACACCAGCATTAACTTGTCTGCATTATCATGCCAGCATTCTTAACTCTTCCACCACTTCCACAAAAGCTGCAGGGCCAAAAAAGGACCACAACTACGCAGTCTAGGATTTATAAGTATCTCGAAAGATCACATTACGGTATATTCATGCCTCCAGAACTCTGTTTAAGGTGTAGAGCATCCCTGTTACCATCTGTGGTGCGCCAGCTCACCTCTTTAATGTACTGCCATCAGGGTGCCACTTAATAACCCTGTTTATGTGACTTTTGTCCTGTATATGATGATTTTAGGGACTGATCTTCTGATGGTTTACTAGTAAAAAAAAAAAAATGGTGGAAAACTTGTCAGGGAGGCCAAGAAAACTCATTGGATTGTCCATCAACTTGATACACAATAGGATTTATCAAACGTGAAGCAGGAATGCAGTCACTGTTTTGTGTTCATATCTTGTATGTTTGAAAGACAGATTCTGATTGACACAACTTTATGCACAAATGGCTGCAGCCATTTTTTCAGTCAAGATGCTGAAAACCGTAAAAGGAGACACATTTCTGCTCATTTGTTCTTTGATTTGCCCGAGGCAAAGATTATTGAGACGCAGGTAATCGTTTTGAATGAGTTAAAGTCTGATCTTGAAGCAGTTATGAAAATCAAAGCTGACACTTCTCTATTTCCTCTTATTTCCTATGTTAGCTACATTTTTACTTTGGGTGGTGTTTATAAGTCCACTGCTCTCCCCTCCTTCACTGTTTTTTTTCATGTGACACAGTCTCAGGCATTTGGTATTGAGGGGCCTTTCCAGTTGGACCCCATCTTTAATCCCAGCCAGTGGCGGAGCGAGAACATTTTATAATTTTGGGGGGTGGGGGGCAAAAGGTGGGCAAATGAGAACATATTATTTAAATTTATTGTTGTTTAATTTTATTTTATTCTAATGTAATTGTTTTTTTTTTTTTTTGTTGTCTTGCTTAAAGAAGCTTGTACTGATGACTTCTTTATCCTTAAAAATTAGGGAGCAAGTGGAAGGAGGGGCAACGCCGTTTGCCCGGGGATGTGGCGCTACCCCCCTCCCCCATAGCTCCACCCCTGATCCCACCTGGTTACTGTTCATTATCAGATACAGACTGGTCAGAGACAGAGTATGCGCTGCAATGGCTTGAGCATCCCACCTCCAAGCTCGCATCACAGAAAACACTGTGCACTTTGTTTAAGAGGACCTGGCTGCAGACATTAATGGGCAGAACCGGAAGTCCTCAACTGGAACCGGAAGAACCCACATATCGCTTGAAAAAACTGTATTTTAACAGTTACGTTTTTTCCCCCTTTTTAAGCTTTTTTCTTTAGAATTTTGAACACTTTTGAGTTAGGGTTAGCTCAATAGACAATTTCCGTTGTTCTTTACTTGTTCGCTCTTCGTCTTCTCTCCACTGCATTAACTAAATGTGCACCCCATGGTGCACACTAATTCCCTGTTTAAATACCTGATGCGTGTCTGTTATACAATGTGCATATCTTAGAAAATCACCCACACTTTCCTTGCATGTGCACTGAGATTTGCTCTCTTTATTGGAATATAAGTAAATAGAACTCTTACTATTACTATCTTTGCATTGCGTGCAGCCTTGCGGGGTGTGTTGTTGTCATGTGTGTTTTTGTAGAGAGTGGCACACACATAACTTTATTTCAATATCCATTAGGGGACATGTCCATATGAACTACCAGAATAACAGACAGTGTTTTATTTTTGAATTTTTACCTGAAATCCTCTTAAAAACATAAATATGTGAGTGCATGAAAAGAATCAAAACTTATGTATTTAGCTTAAAAATCTTGTTTAATAACTGTTATGCTTTTCTCTTTGATCTCATCTATGATGTGCGCAAAAAGGACGCTAGGTGTACTGTGCACAGTTGGCATGTGTGTGTGTGTGTGTGTGCGTGCCTTTGTGTGTGTTGAAGGGGAGAGTCGGATAGACAGGAAAAACTTGAGAAAATAAAGCAGATGGAGTCCTGCTGGCGTAAACTACATGAGGACTTTAGGGCAAAATAGAAAAAATAAAAAAATCCAACATCTGTGCATTTATAACCTTGTAATATTTCAAATGGTTGTCAGAAAGTTATCCTAAAATATAATTATTTGACTTCTGGTGTGATGCTGCACATACATCTTCTCTGGTGTTTTTTGATTACTAGAACACTCCCATATATGTTGTAGACAATACTTTGATGTTTTCTGAAATGATTTTCCCCATTTGATGCAGAAAGTATACAAAATTACTTTATAGCTTCATGTCTTTCATACATCTTCTAAATCCACTTGGTCCTGGTGCAGGGTCACAGGGATGTTAAAGCATACTCCACTTGATTCAGTTCGTTGCAGGGTTGCTCAGTAACAGATAAACACATACCCTCGCATTCACACAGGCCAGTTTGAAGTCCCCAATTAACCTGAAAAGCATTTTTCTGGAGGAACCCAGATTGGGGAAAAATGAATAAGAATTGACTAAATCCAATAAATAGAAAAAAAAATTAAAATTGATTTAAAAAAATAAATCTTTTATTTGTTTTGTTTCAACCAAAGGATCTACTCAATTGTAATCAGGCTTAAACTGTCAGGATATGAGGTAGACACAAAATTGCAGGACGCAGGATCTTCCAATGAGAACTCGAATTTAATAGTCAAGTTGCTCTTAAGCAAAAAGAGACATGTAACTAAGTGAACAGCACAAAACAATCTGGCAACAAGTGCAGGGGAGACGCAAACTATAAGCATGAGGATAGATTAAACAATTACAAACAGGTGCGCACATCAGGGAGGACAGGTGAACACACTGAGGGAAGGTCAAGACAACTGAAATGAGAGGACATGTGAGATACAGGAAGTAACAAAATAAAAGCTGAAACAAAACCCATTCTCACCCTGGCTCCTATACCTCACAGTACCCCCTCCTCAACGGGCGCCTCCGGGCGCACCGCCGGGCTTGTCCGGATGACGCCTATGAAAGTCCCGAATGAGAGTCTTGCACAGAATCCTGGAGGATGGTTCCCAGGACCTCTCCTCAGGCCCGTATCCCTTCCAGTCTACAAGGTACTGAAGGCCCCTTCCTCGCCGTCTGACGTCCAGCAGGCGGCGCACATCGTAGGCAGGCTGACCATCAATGATGCGAGGAGGAGGTGGTGGAGGGGATGACTGTTGCAGCCGACTCGTGACATGT
This sequence comes from Oryzias curvinotus, assembly GCA_023969325.1. Classification (NCBI taxonomy): domain Eukaryota; kingdom Metazoa; phylum Chordata; class Actinopteri; order Beloniformes; family Adrianichthyidae; genus Oryzias; species Oryzias curvinotus. The sequence goes on from CM043709.1 coordinate 10,236,828, forward strand.
GGCTTAATCTGGGAAACATGGAAAACGGGATGGACCCGCATGGATCTTGGTAGGCGTAGTCTCACTGCCACAGGGTTAACGACCTTCAACACCTCAAAAGGTCCGATGTACTTTGGAGAGAGTTTCTTCGATTCTGTCCGGAGCTTTATGTTTGCTGTTGAAAGCAGGACGGACTGACCTGGTGAGTATGCAGGTGCAGGAGCACGATGCCTGTCAGCCAGTCTCTTGTTGGTTTCAGAAGAGCGAAGCAGGGCAGCACGAGCCTCTCTCCAGACACGTCTGCAGCGGCGATATAGGTGCTGGACCGATGAAACCGCATTTTCTCTCTCCTGCTCCGGAAACAAGGGGGGTTGGTAGCCCAGGGAACATTCGAAAGGGGACATTCCTGAGGCTGATGAGGTCAGGGAGTTGTGGGCATATTCAACCCAGGGCAGAAAGGAGCTCCAGGAGGTCTGGTGGCGAGAACAGACGCATCGGAGGGCTACCTCTAGGTCTTGGTTCGTTCTTTCAGCCTGCCCATTAGACTGGGGATGAAAACCTGAAGAGAGGCTGGCAGTGGCACCAAAAGCAGTGCAGAAGGCCTTCCACACTCTAGATATAAACTGTGGTCCCCGATCCGAGACCATGTCCACCGGAATGCCGTGCAGCCTAAAGACGTGAGTCATGACTAGTTTTGTGGTCAATGCAGCAGACGGCAGCTTGTTTAAGGCCACAAAGTGGGCGGCCTTGGAAAAACGGTCCACCACTGTCATGACTACGGTTTTACCCATAGAGGAGGGCAGAGCAGTTACAAAGTCCAATGCAATGTGGGACCATGGGCGGCTCGGAACAGATAAGGGATGGAGAAGTCCAGCAGGTGGGCGATTACTGACCTTGTTCTGAGCACAGACTATGCAGGAAGAAACAAACTCCTTGGTGTCCTGTGTCAGACTGGGCCACCAGAACCGGCGACGGAGAAATGAGATGGTTCTGCGGACCCCTGGGTGACAGGTCAGACGAGATGCGTGAGCCCACTGGAGGACCTGACTTCTTACAGTCTTAGGAACGAAAAGTCTGTCTGAAGGGCCCCCTCCAGGGTCTGGTTCCTGGGTTTGTGCAGCCTTGATGTCCCTCTCCAGCTGCCATGAGAGTGCGCCCAGAACACAGGAGGTAGGAAGTATAGTTGCGGACTGCTGGACCACCGCGGCTGGTTCCTGTTGTCGTGAAAGGGCGTCCGGCTTGATGTTTTTGGAGCCAGGACGGTAGGACACCACAAAGTCAAAACGATTGAAAAACAATGACCACCGCGCCTGCCTGGGATTCAGCCGTTTTGCAGTCCGGATGTAGGACAGATTCTTGTGATCGGTCCAGACCACAAATGGCTGAGCCGCCCCCTCCAACCAGTGCCTCCATTCTTCTAAAGCAAGCCTAATGGCCAGCAGTTCCTTGTCCCCCACGTTATAATTAGTCTCAGCTGGAGTAAGCCGACGAGAGAAAAATGCGCAAGGATGCAGTTTGTGATCTGCACCCATTCGTTGAGACAAAACAGCCCCTACCCCACTGTCAGAAGCGTCTACCTCCACTATAAACTGGTTGGCAGGGTCGGGTTGAGCCAGGACAGGCGCAGAGGTAAAGAGCTGCTTGAGCTTCCGGAAAGCAGAGTCTGCAGCTACCGTCCATTGAAAATGTGAGGAGGTGGAGGTCAGGCCCGTAAGCGGCGCAGCTACAGAGCTGTAATTTCTAATGAATCTACGTAGAAAATTGGCAAATCCCAAAAACCGCTGGAGCTGTTTGCGGCTAGTAGGAATAGGCCAATTCACCACCGCGCTCACCTTAGCCGGATCCGGTCTCACCTCCCCACCAGCAACTACAAAGCCCAGGAATGACACACTGGGGGAGTGAAACTCGCACTTCGCTGCCTTCACATACAGCTTATTCTCCAGCAGCCGCTGGAGCACCAGACGAACATGCCGCCTATGTTCGCTGGGATCCCTGGAGAAGATAAGGATGTCATCCAAATAAACAAAAACAAAACGATGGATGAAGTCCCGTAACACATCATTAATCATCCCCTGAAATACTGCAGGGGCATTTGAAAGTCCAAAAGGCATAACTAAATACTCATAATGTCCGAGTGGAGTGCTGAATGCAGTCTTCCACTCATCACCAGCCCTGATGCGCACCAGGTAATAAGCGTTGCGCAAATCCAGCTTTGTGAAAACCCGGGCCTCCTGGAGGGCCTCAAATGCAGAATTCATAAGAGGAAGAGGATAACGGTTCTTTATGGTGATTTCATTCAGCCCACGATAGTCAATACATGGGCGGAGGGTGCCATCCTTCTTCCCAACAAAAAAAAATCCAGCACTAACAGGAGATGAAGACGGTCTAATCAGACCTGTGCTCAGAGAGTCAGCGATATACTGCTCCATGGCTTCCCTCTCCGGTCTTGACAGGCTGAAAAGCCGACTCTTAGGCAGAGCAGCACCAGGTTGCAGGTCTATGGAGCAGTCGTAGGGTCTGTGAGGAGGTAAAGAGAGTGCTCGTGATTTAGAAAAAACCTCCCCTAGGTCATGATATTCAGACGGTACTTTGGAGAGGTCATGTGAGGACGGCTGCCTAACTGGGACTGCGGGATCAGCTCCCGGAGGCCGAGCTGAACGCAAGCAGGCAGTATGGCAGTGATCGCTCCAACTGCTGATCCGGTTGGTGGGCCAGTCAATAACAGGGTTATGAGAAATAAGCCAAGGATAACCTAAAACAACCGGATTGTGAGAGGATTGAAACAGGAAAAAACGGGTGTGCTCGTGATGGTTCCCAGAAATGATGAGGTGGACTGGCTCAGTGACCTGGTTAACAGTGGCCACAGTCTCACCATTAAGAGAGACGACCTGCAAAGGACGGGGTAGTGACTCAGTCTTTAAGCCTGCCTGCCTGCTTGGCCAGCTCGGCATCCATGAGGTTCTGTTCAGCACCTGAGTCTAACAAAGCCTGAACAGGAATCCCCCTACCCTCAAACATAATATGACCCTTCAGGAGACAGGAAGTAGATCTGGTGGGCATTTGACCACCACTCGTCAGTGTGCCCACTCTCAATGACGAGCGGCGGCGTTTGGGCAATCCCTGCAGAAATGACCCCGCCGTCCACAGTAAAGGCACTCACCTGCCGTCATCCGCCGTACACGCTCTGAGGGAGACAGACGACCCCGACCCAGCTGCATAGGCTCATCCATCAGCGGAGCTGGAGTCTCTGTGGGAGCAGCAGAAGGAGGTGAGTAATGTGGGGCGTGGTCACTGGAGTGCCCCCTGGGTGGAACAGTCTCCAGCCGGCGTCCCCGCCTGCGATCCTGCAGCCTGTTGTCAATCCTGATTGCCAGGGCGATGAGGAGCTCCAGGGATGATGGTAGATCCAAAGGAGCGAGGTGGTCCTTCATCTCCTCAGAAAGTCCCTCTAGGAAGGCGTCCGTGAGCGCAGAGGGGTTCCAATCACTCTCCGAAGCGAGAGTCCGGAACTCAATGGCGTAATCCGCCACACGCCGCCTCCCCTGTCTCAGCCGCATCAGCGCCCGAGCTGCCTCCCGTCCCGGCTTTGTGTGCTGGAACACAAGGGTGAAGGCCTCGAGAAAGGCTGGGAGAGATGCGCAGGTGGCTGCTCCACGTTGCCACTCCGCGGTGGCCCACGCTCCGGCTCTCCCGGTGAGGTGAGATATGATGAAAGCCACTCTGGAGCGATCCGTGGGGTAGTTCACAGCCTGCAACTCAAAGTGGAGCTCACATTGGGTGATAAACGCCCGACAGTCCCCGGAGTCGCCCGAAAATCTCTCCGGTCGGGCCAGCTGAGCCGCGGGAGCGACAGATGTCTGGACAGGAGCCAGGTGCACCGAAGCAGAGGAGGGAGAAACGAGTGGAGGTGTTGATGGAGGGTGCTGGATCCGTCCCGCTAGCTGCTCGATCTGCTTACTGACTGCGGTCAGCTGTTGCTCATGGCGATCAGACATCTCCAGTAAACCTCGCCGAAGAAAGCTCAGCTGTTCCTCCTGCTGACGGATCATCCACTCCTGGCTGGGGAGTCCCGCATGTGATGTGTCTGCGTCCGCTGTGTCCATTTTTAAGGCCAGATTGTAATGTCAGGATATGAGGTAGACACAAAATTGCAGGACGCAGGATCTTCCAATGAGAACTCGAATTTAATAGTCAAGTTGCTCTTAAGCAAAAAGAGACATGTAACTAAGTGAACAGCACAAAACAATCTGGCAACAAGTGCAGGGGAGACGCAAACTATAAGCATGAGGATAGATTAAACAATTACAAACAGGTGCGCACATCAGGGAGGACAGGTGAACACACTGAGGGAAGGTCAAGACAACTGAAATGAGAGGACATGTGAGATACAGGAAGTAACAAAATAAAAGCTGAAACAAAACCCATTCTCACCCTGGCTCCTATACCTCACATAAACTGTTAGAAATAAAGATTTAATATTCAATCCAGTGGCTGCTAGCTTTTACATAACTAATAAAGCAGAGTTTATACACTGAAAAGAATGGATGCAAATGTTTTGTATACGTGACTCCAAAATTTGCTTTTGAATGTTTTGTCGAAATTAAACCTTTACTGGGAGGAATTCTAAATTTATTTTTTTCTCCAGAGCTCCAATTCAAGAATAAAATCTTTTTCAATCACCGACTGTTGGGCCTAAAATCCAGAAGTTCAGCCTTTTTAGTCAAACCAGACAAATTGAAGTCAGTGAACTGTTGCCGTCTAAAATGTTTTTGTGTTTGACTACTTTTTTTTTTTTTTGCAATTGTCTTTTGGTTTATTTGTTGTTTCCTCCCTTCTTCTTTTTGTCATTTTGTGGATTTTGTACAGCAGCAAACAAATGTCTCATGGGAACCGATGAGAAACATAAACATAAGCTCTTTATCATTTTCCAAGTGTCCGTGAACAAAACTGATATCATTTCTATCCCTCTGATTTATATAGTGATGCTGCATGAAACCCAGTTAAAATGTAGGCTGGGTTGTTCTGATGGATTGTAATTGGCAAGAGATGCACAGCAGAATGACAACAGAGCATGTGAGCAGCTGCTGCAGCACTCCAAGCTAAATTTTATTCATGAGTCTGCAAAGAGCAGGCACAAATGCGCACGCAAAAGCAGTTGAGTTTGTCCTTCCATTCGCTTGGCTCTTGCGATTCATCCAGCGGATCATCCCCAACATTACCTGGTCTTCTCCTTGTGTTATAAATGAACAGTAGACAGGATGCAAGTGTCTGACTGAGGGACAATAGCTACGGTAATGGTAAGTGGAGTTTCTCTTTTGAAGAACAAAATCCTAAGCTTCACTGCTAAGGCAGACACTTGATGGTTTTTCCAAATGGATCCAACTTTTGCAAGAGTCTGTGATAAATGAACAAAGTTTCTGGAAAATATTAATGAGCTTTACTGAGTGAGAAGACTCCGCACAGCAGTCAGAATCAATTTTTACCTTTTCCTTTGTTTTACCTTCTTCCCTCTTTTGTTTTTCCTGTTTCCCTGAGGTCAGCTATCCTGTTTTTAAGCATGTCACAGAGAAGATTAACTCTTCAATACATTTCCCCGTCTACTTTTAAGTGTTTGCTCTGTCTTTGGGTCCTTGGCTTGCAAAGCAGAGGAGATTACTATAAATCTTTTGCAACCCAACCTGCAGCTCAGTCACCTTAGCACCGTGATGAACGAGTCTGAGGCTCATTAGGCATAAAGCAGGAAAAACATGCTGCAAATTCAACGAAAAGATCTATAAATGTGATTAATAGGGAGCTCATCAGGTGAGGTGACACTGTGCATTTCAAGCAACCACAGCGCCACTCATTTCCAGCAGTTCTGTGACAGGAAAAAAAGAGAGAAAGGTGAAAAATAGAAACATACTCCTCAGCTAAAGGGCTCCTCTGTGCATTTGACAGGCTCATATGGCACAGCAGCACTTCAGGATATGCTGCAGGAGCATGCTGCCCAAAATTTCCCAAATAATTCACTTGACAGGATGGCTTTTATGATAAAAAAAGGCTCTTCAAATGTATCTTTCATTTTGAGATATGGTACAATTTGGATCTTGGAGTTATGACTTGTATATGCGTTGGAACTGTTTTAAAGACCCATTCCAAAGAAAATGTTGTTTTTTTTCTCTCATAATGGAGGGCATATATGCAGAAAATTAAGATTAAATTTGGTTTTATTTAAATCGTTGTGCATCAGGAGCCGATTAGAAAATGCTGTTGGATAGCTCCAATTGTGCTCGCCATTTTTGTTGCACCGCTAACGTTAGGTTAGGTTTGTTAGGGGCGCAAATTTCTAATGAACTCCTGCCACTCTGCTGAAAACAACAGAGGGTTACTGGACTCATAGTTACTGGACAATGCTTTTAAAACAGAACAAAAGATCATTTGAGTGGGACATTTAGGATACACAATAATATTAATACAATGTTAATATCTGCTAATTCAAAATATTCTGTCAGAGTTGGCAGTGACGTAACAACCTGCTTTTTTCACTATTGTTGCACAGAAGCAAACCTGCAGCAACAATATTAGATGACAGTTCCAGATCACAGCTTTTTGAGACCGAATTTTTCTCTGTTTTGATTTTCTAGCCCAGTACTGTTGTGGTTCTGTTGAGCATGCCTCCTCCTTGGAGCACAACACCTGCTGCTCATCTCTACAATCAGCACCTCCACACCTGCTGGCCATCACAGACTCTATTTATTCCTGAGGAGGATCTCCAGCCAGCGCCAGGTTATTGTTCACCCCGTGCCTGCCTGCCTGCCTGCCTGCCTGCCTGCCTGCCTGCCTGCCTGCCTGCCTGCCTGCCTGCCTGCCTGCCTGCCTGCCTGCCTGCCTGCCTGCCTGCCATTGTTTTAAGGGGTGAAAATGATCAGGCATCATTGCAACCAAGATAAATAGGCACATGGATCAATACATGAGCAACTCACAGAAGGGCATTGGTAGAGACTCCAGAGGAGCCAAACACCAACTCCTGGTTGACAGAACAGTCGCTCAAGACTGCAAGTCACGACACACCAACCTGTGCACAGCCTGGATTGATTACAAGAAAGCCTATGACTCAATGCCACACACTTGGATCACTGAATGCTTGGAGCTGTACAACATCAACAGGACTCTAAGAGCCTTCATAGGAAACTCAATGAAGCTGAGGAAAACCACCCTTGAAGCCAATGGCAAGCCACTTGCACAAGTGTCCATCAAATGTGGGATATACCAAGGTGATGCTCTGTCCCCACTGCTGTTCTGCATAGGTCTGAACCCCCTCAGCCAAATAATAAGCAAGACTGGCTATGGATACCGACTCAGAAATGGGGCCAACATCAGTCACCTCCTCTACATGCATGACATCAAGCTATATGCTAAGAGCGAGCGTGACATTGACTCCCTGATCCACACCACCAGGATCTACAGTAATGACATTGGGATGTCATTCGGGCTCGAGAAATGCAGCCGGATGGTGACAAAGAGAGGCAAGGTAGTCCACACAGGGGGGGTCTCACTCCCAGAAGGAACAATAGCAGACATTGAGGACAGTTACAAGTACCTCGGAATTCCCCAGGCAAATGGCAACCCCGAGCAGGCAACAAGGAAAGCTGCAATAGCTAAATACCTCCAACGGGTAAGGCAAGTCCTGAGAAGCCAGCTCAATGGCAAAAATAAGACCAGGGCAATAAACAGCTACGCACTGCCAGTTATCAGATACTCTGCAGGAATAATAAGATGGCCAAAGGAAGAGGTACAGACCACGGATGTTAAGACATGAAAGCTCCTTACCATGCATGGAGGGTTTCATCCCAAATCCAGCACCCTGAGACTGTATGCTAGCCGCAAGGAAGGAGGCCGAGGACTAGTGAGCGTAGAAGCCACTATCCAGGAGGAAACATCCAAGATGCATGAGTACATCAAGCTCAAGGCCCCAACTGACAGTGTGCTCAGTGAATGTCTCAGGCAATGGAGAACAGAGGATACAGTGCTGGAGGACAGATCCTCATGGGAGGACAAACCCCTGCATGGGATGTACCACTGGACCATAACTGAAGTGGCTGATATCAAGAAGTCCTACCAATGGCTAGAGAGGGCTGGCCTACAGGACAGCACTGAAGCACTCATCCTGGCAGCTCAGGAACAAGCCCTGAGCACCAGAGCAATAGAGGCTCAGATCTACCACACCAGACAAGACCCAAGGTGTAGGCTGTGCAAAGAGGTGCCTGAAACAATCCAGCACATAACTGCAGGGTGTAAGATGCTGGCAGGTAAAGCATACATGGAGTGCCACAATCAAGTGGCTGGAATAATATACAGGAACATGTGTGCAGAATATGGACTGGAAACCCCAAGGTCAAAATGGGAAACACCCCTGAAGGTGGTAGAGAATGAGAGGGCAAAGATCCTGTGGGACTTCCAGATCCAGACTAATAGGATGGTAATGGCGAACCAACCAGACATTGTAGTGGTGGAAAAAGAACAGAGGAAAGCCGTTGTGGTAGATGTGGCAGTGCCAAGTGATGGGAACATCAGGAAGAAGGAAGATGAGAAACTGGAGAAATACCAGGGACTCAGAGAAGAACTGGAGAAAGCCTGGAAAGTGAAGGTGACGGTGGTGCCTGTGGTAATTGGAGCACTCGGGGCAGTAACCCCCAAGCTTGAGGAGTGGCTACAATAGATACCTGGAAAGATCTCAGACATCTCAATCCAGAAAAGCGCAGTGCCAGGAACAGCTAAGATACTGCGCAGAACCCTCAAGCTCCCAGGCCTCTGGTAGAGGACCCGAGCTTGAGTGAGAAACCACCCGTGGAGGGTGAAAGGGGCAAGTTTTATATATATATATATATATTTGTCTTTGTTTTTTTTTTTCAAAACAGAAACAATATCATAAACACAAACAGTGACTTATTTGGTAAAGTAGGATTTTGTAGCTCATGGGTTGTTGTCGACCCAATTGGCTCTGTGGTGTATGCATTTATGTGTCTGTTTATTTGATGTTTGGGCAGAGTAGAGCTCACATTAAAATAAATCTCCAGCAAAATGAAAAGAATAAAACAAACTTCGACCTATAAGTAAAATATTTCGTTTTCCAATTGTGTTAAGTTTCTATTTGTTGCATAAATAAATAAAAGCATCTTCATCTTTTCTGATAGTACTTCAATTTACTTATTTAGCATAGTTTACCAAACTCATTCAGGTGTTTTGGACGAGCTCACGTCAAAACCTAAAATTATGCTGAAATTGTCACGAATGTGATGAAGGACCCAAATCCAGGGCATAACTGGCAGGAGGCAGATGGATGAAGACTCCAGATAATTTATTCATAAACAAACAGCTCTGCAGAGCAGAGAGTCCTCAAAAAAAAAAAAAAAAAGAAAGAAATAGGAAATCAGACAGGAAGAGGAAACAGCATAGTAATGTGCTCCTGCCACGCAGATCCGGTAGCTGACAAAAGAAATGGAAAGATCTGTGTGTAGACTGGATCAACAAACATATTAAATCAGAAATTGATTGAGAAAAATCCAAATTGAGACTAAAAGAGTACTTTACAGTGATATTAGGCTTTCTTACAGTCAAAACCTTCTTAAAGAGATTTACCGGTAATTACAGAAAAGATCCCAAAGATCTCAAAATGTCTTCACAAACTGGAAATATCTGAGCTGTGTCTCAGCCCCATGACACAGACAGCAGTGTAAAGACTTCCATCTGGATCACTCTAACTTCTGCTGTAGATAATTAAAGCTACAAACAAACCAGTGGCAATGCAATTAGAATCCACTACAATTAAAGATGATTAGGCAGGATTTAATGGAAAACAGTACAAATGACTGAATATGAAACAATATTTATGAGCAGAAATAATGTAGAACACCTGTACGTAAAGCTATAGCAAACTGTCTAAAGGCCCCACAGCAGCATCACAGATGGACCAATAAGTCGTTGTTGGCACAAAGGGAGGCAGAAACTTGATTTGCAGAGCGGTAATCAGAAAGATAAGGAGACAGGAGATAAATGAGTGGACAATGAGTTAGTGCGTAGAGCAATTACTTATTGGGAAGAACACATGGACAGGAGAGGAATAGTAACTGTAGACGTCAGGGCATTCTGGGTGAAAATGAGTGAAAAGTAACATGGAACTTGGATGGAGCAAGAAAGCAGTGAAGATCTGAGGTAAGAGATGGGAAAAGTCCTATCTGGCAGTAGTGTCTGCATGATTTTTGTTTCTGTTTTCACACAGACATGTTTAGAAAACAACAGAAAAACCCAATTCTCCTATAGCAACTTTGTTTTATTCAACTGATGGCCGATGTGCACTGAAGTGATTCCCAACAGATACTCTTTGCATGTGCAGCGTAAGTATGGCCAGATGGACGGGCTGGCTGGCTGGCAGGAAGTAACAGGGTGTACGCTTCTTTTTGATTGGCTCTAATTATGATCTACTGCTGTGCCTCCCAGGGAAGTGCTGACTGCACGATGTGTTGTGAGTGTGTGCATTTGTGTGCGTGCAGTTTTTTCTGTGGTGAATCCTGAGTTTCACGGAAAGTAGGGCATTGTGGCGTGTTGAGAAAAGGATATTGTTTGTGTTGACGTAGGGGGTCCATATGGTAATACTACAATCTGTGGTGACTAAGCAAGCGTTGGTGCAGTTTTATGTAAATAACTTACAGTTAAAGTGCTACAGAATAAGTTAGAGAATAGGCAAAAAGCTAAATTGACATTTTTGGTGGTCTTGTAATAGGTTTAGTAGAAAATGACATTAGGGTGATGTTCAAATATTAAAACAGCACAGTTTAAAAAAATGTGTTTTTTTAAGGGAAAAAAGTTGCAAAATAATTAAGTGGAAATTCTTCGCTAATTTAGATGAGATTATGTTTGTGAAATTTAAAGTGCATGGCACAAATTAGAAATCATACCAGAATCTGAACACAAGTTAAATTTGGCCTATAGAAGTACCATAGTTTAGAAAACTTTTTATTTTTTTTACAATTTTCCAACTTTTTAGGTGACCTAGTATATTTACTAAAAATAAATTATTGGCATGCACAGCCCCTGATTACGATCAAGATTAGTTTTTTTTTTTAACATGCATGTCCTCCTGGCATTTTTCTAAAGATGGAGGACATATACAGTACAGACCAAAAGTTTGGACACACCGTCCCTTTCAAATGAATGCGAAGGTGTGTCCAAACCTTTGGCCTGTACTGTATAAAGAAATTAAGCTTAAAACTGCATTTCTGAGTATTTCTTCATTCAAATTGTTGTGAATCAGGGGCAGGTGAAAAAATGCTGGGGGGGGGTTGTTTCATTCTGATCCATCCACTCGTGCACGACTCGGTGTACATTTTCATTTTCCAAAATGGAATCTGGCTCAAAACTGTACAGCTGGATAGCTCCAGTATTGCTCACCATTTTTGTTGCACCGGAAATATTAGGCTGGGGTTGTAAGATAGCAGTATAAACAAAGGGATGATGGGAAATAAAGTAAAGCTCCGTCCACACCAACAGTCCAGTCCGAAACTCAGAGGGAAATTTCCAATGAACTACTGATACTCTTCAGAAACTTTGTTCTAGAAAACAACTCAGATTTTGTCTAAAAACGGAATAATCAAAATGAAAAGACCATTAAGAATGCTTTTACAATAGATCAAAAGATGACTGGAGTGAGACTTTAATATTGTTCGATTAAAAAAACAGCCTATTCTTTCGCACAGTTTTCAATTATAATATTTACATTCTTAGTCATCTGCACCTGAAAGAGATGTTTTTTTAGCATTATTTGCTAACAAATATGCATTACAGTTGAGTTTCAGTGGGCTAATTCTAAGGACTGGTGTTTTTTTTAGGATTGGTGTTCTTGTCAGTCGTCATCATTTTTGTGTTTATTGTTTTCTCTGCAGACTCAGTCACAGCAGGTTTCAGTTTTCAATCATTCACAGCTGTTTGTGTTTTAGCTAATTAGTCCTCTGTGCGTCTAAGAGTGTGGTTATCATTTGCTTGTTGCCAGATCCTCTCATCTCCACCCTTTTGCCACTGAATAGTCAGGATTTCTTTAGGTCATGTTTGCTTTATTATGTAAGAAGAGTTGTTATGATTCTATGTAATACTAACTATTGTGCATTGTTATTATGTTAGATCTGTGACAGGTCTTTGTTCCTTAAATGTGGGTTCACCCCAGCTACAACAGAAATTGTTTTCAGAATAGTCTGCTCCCCCCAACACACAAACACACAACACGCACACATAAAGTTGTCATAAAAAGAAAATAAATCAACTTAGATTTATCTTATGTAACCTGAGGTGTTTCCAGGCTTGCCTCATATTTGGGAATTGAAGATGGGGGCTTGGCTAGAACAAGAAAGTATAGAGGGTGGGGTGTATTATCTGTTAACAGTTGTGCCTCTAAAACCAAGGAACATTTTTCTACTTTTATCAGGAATGTCTTTGGACCAGGGACGCCTAATCCATCTTCATATGCTGTCAATAACTGCCATAAAATGGACCATGCTCTCCTAACCTGTGGATCTTCAAGTCTTTTTTTATTTTTTATTTTTTCCAAGAAGAGCACGAGACAGCAAATCGGTTCCATACCACATCTCTGTGCAAAATGATTAAAACTCCGTTTTAGAAAAGCCATTATTGTGTCATTAGTGGCTTTATACAATTGATAAAAACAATGTGGATGTTTGGGCCCTGCAATGGACTGGCCATCTGTCCAGGGTGTATCCCGCTTTTGACCGATGGTAGACCTCAGCATGCGTTTACAAATGTAAAAAAAAAGGGGTTTGAACAGTAAGCTCACTGTCTACTTCACAAATATCATTTAGACTTGCATTATGATCTCCAGCATGGCTCTTCTACCTTTTGTCATAGCTGAAGAGGAGTTTGCCCCCTTCTGTCAAAAGAACACGTTTGTTCTGCTGACTCTGAATTTCCCTGGCAGCCCTCTAACTGCATAGCAACTAAAGAAGATGGAGTCAAAATAGATCTAACTCATTAAATGAATCAAAGACGATGTAAAAATGAAATCAAATTGCTTCCGCCAACAGTTTTACGCACAACCTAGAAATGGCAAAATCATAATTAAAACACCCCTGGGAATGCTTTTACATTAGATCAAAAGATGATCGGAGTGGGCCTTTATCTCTTTTGCTGCTGTTTATCTATTGTGTTGTTGTTTTTTTGTTGTTTGTGCATTTTTAGGATGTGTTAGTGTTGTAACTCTAGGCTTGTGCTTTGAATGTTTTGTCTGTTTAAATGTTGACAGCACACTTTAGCTCTTTGCACCATGGACCATTTCTTAAAGAAATTGTCTGACATACCTGAATGCTTAAACCTCGAGATCTCAAGCTTCTATGTACTGGTCGGGTGAAGAATTTCAAAAACTTTATTGAGACTGTTCTTTAAGAGTAATGAATGTATCAGTGGTTCAATCTGAAGCCGCCGTCTGTTGCTAAAGAAAGTATTGCTGCACACTCTAAAGCATTTCATACTTTGCCACTTTATTCGAAGTGATGACGAATAAGAGATTTGATCTTCTGAAATGCTGCTCTGAGGTTGACTTTGATCTCCAGTCCTAATGGTTGGAAGCAAAATAGGGTGTTTTGCGGCTCTCAGATCTCCTTTTCTGTCTCATTTCAATTGCAGCCCCCCAAAAAATCTGTAAACAACTGCGCAGAGACTCCAAAGTCAAACAAGGTGTGAATATGATCACCTAGTTCTTCCTCCGATGACAGAACGATTCAGCTGGTTCTCTCCACATTTGGTTCAAAGTTTCTTCCTGTTGTGTACTTTGCACGTCTGAACATTATGTTAAAGCAAGAGGATTATGTTCAAAAATGTATTAGGTAAGGTTCATGTCAACCTGGAATAAATGTGTCAAGAGAATGTAAGTCTGTATGTGTGAGCAGTGTAAAAGGTATAAATGTAAAAGGGGGAATTACGTATGTGTGAAGAGAAAACATGTACGTGTAAAAAAATGAATGTGTAAAAAAAAAGGTATGTCTGAAAAAGTAATTATGTTATAGGTATGCATGTAAGGAAAATATAGTACAGTATATATGCCAGAGTGAGAATGTGAGTGTATGTGAAGTTCAGAATGAATTACGTCCCACATGATTCCTCATATAAAAAACTTTGTTTCTACCACACACACAGAAGCACAGAAGCAGAGATGTGTAGGCTCCACCTTTCATATGTTACTGCTGCAAAACTTCATGGTTTTACTTTTAATTAATTTGACTTTCTTCTTACTTTACTCAACCATTAAAAAACAATTTTGTAAAATTAAAAATAAAAAAGTTTGGTACTTTTTGTAGTACAGCTTGTTCCTCTTAATTTCCTCTTTCTTTTTTGTGTACTTTGTCACCCCATTATCCTTTCCATCTTATTCATTTAAGCCTTTGCTTTCCTCTGTTCATCATTCCTTCTTTTATCGTCCTTTTTCCTTTAATCTTCTCCTTATCTTTCAGTCTGAACTGTTCTACATGCCAGACTTCTCCCTTCTTGACTTCTCTTTCTAATCAGTTCACTTTTCCGTTCACAGGGATGTAATAGGGTGATCATGGATGGCCCCTGTGCTGCTTTTACCCAAGTTCTCCCACTCGTACAAACACACACACCCATTCTCTTCCCCCTTTAGCAATGATGGAAGTTGGCGTTGCATCTCCTCTAAAAATTCTGCAAATGTCTTCTGTAAGAGAACGTTGGCAACCTGGCGGTCCCTAGATTAATTTGTCTCTTCAGTTTTAATCAGTGTCAGGATGGAGGAAACTCACAGGGGTGCAGGAGAGGGGAGGAAAGACAAAGACTCAGGAAGGCAAGCCAGGTTCCTTCAAATGTTTGGTTAGACTCCTGTGATTTACCATACTGTCCTAAAGAGTATTTAGCATCTTTTGTCTACAAGTTAATTCACTGAACTATTGAGGCCGATTCCAATGCTTCAATGATGCACACAGGAATCTTTAAACTTGAAGAAAATCTTAAATACATGTTGTTGTTCACCTTTAAATTGTGTTGGGTGTTGTTGTTCACCCCCTTCAGGGGTCGCCACAGTGAATCAGCTTTGTGTTGGCAGAGACTTTTACGGCCAATGCCCTTAACTGACGCCATACTGTAGTTTATCCATGCTGGGGACCGGCACAGGATAAACAGTTATGCAGTAGGATTAAGGCTCTAGGCCCTAGAATAAAGCTCGTTGCTCTAATAAAATCTTAAATAAAAACTTTATAATCAAAAGATAAATCCTGATCTGTAAGCTTTTATGAAAGATTTCGTGGTTACTTAATTATAGAAAATAAAAGTTGTTACAGTAAAAGTAATAAGAAAGTGAAAGTGCTCATAGTACTTTGAACAGCACACAGGGTGCCTTAATTCTGCGCTGCACCAAAAAGCTACACATCCAGCGTGCAGCTTTCATTTAATTTAGATAAAGAGACAGCAGATGATATGGGGGCTGCTGATATAGGAAGTGCAGCTTTCATGAGCTTTCATGGTTGGGCAATGAAACACTGAATCATAAAGGCAAAGTCCCATCATCTGAGTTCCATGGCACAGGAAGGAATTTTCTCACTGGGCTGTGACAGCTTTTGACTATTTTGCTAATGATATCTCAATAAAAGTCTGTACAAAGCCTCAGTGGGTTTTGAGCTTGTCACAGTCTTTGCAAAAGGCCATTGTGTCTTTTGGGAGACAAATTTACGAAAGAAATTCTTCAAAACGTTGACAGTTTCAAACCAACCTTAAGAATATCATTGCAGAACATGAGAAAACTTTATGCAGCTGGCAGGACATGAAAAGAAATTGTGGCCTCCTGGATATAAAAAAGACAATTTGGACTTTTTCAGGTGATTATAGGCACAAATAAAAAAAAAATTAGTGTGACATTTTTACAATTTGCTGCAAAAAGTGTTATTTCATTATTTTTCTACCAATGAATGCCTGTTAGAATCAGCTTTTCAGTTGTTTTATTTTATTTGTTAGTATATCATTCAGTCTTTTTTTTTCAGAATGAGTTTCTTCCTACATTTATCTTAGGTGAGCCACACCTAACCATTATTTATTTTTATTTTAAACACGAAGAAAACAGTAAGAAAGTTGTTCTCTCTTTAAAAGAACCAACAAAGAATGAATTCCTAAAGTTCTAAGTGAATATTAACACTGCAAAAAAAAGGAAAGTCTGTCAAGTTTAATACTTTCTTTCCTGAATTAAACTCGTGATGATGACACAGAGAGGGATTTGGTCATGTGACAAGTCACAAAGGCCTCTTTACTCTCTTGAACGCAATAAATTAATTAGAACTTCTCCTTTAAAAAATATAACCTTTTCCTTTCTGACATTACGTTCAAAACTATCTTTAAAAAGTAACAATATATGTCTGTATAAATATGTTTTTTAAAATATTTTTTATTTTTGCTAAAACCAACTTTAAAACTTTCATACTATTTTCATTTGTGTCTATTTAAAAAAAACAACATACCCGTATATTGAAATGTAATATATAAATGGATATTTAAAAAAAAAAAAGCTAAACTGGAGTCGGGACATTTAAAGACTTTTTTATTTTTTATGCTATGTTGGTTTTCGTTACTCATAAAGTTAACATTTATAGTTGTTTACATCCATGTTCTATGGTCTTTACCAGATCCTTGTGTCTCTCTTCTCTCTTCATGTTTTCGGTTACCGCCTGGTTTTCTAACCTCATCACAGTTTTGTCTTTTTAACTTAAGATGTTTTTCTGCAATGTCCCACAATAACATGAAATTAAAACTTTCTGGACAAGACTAGAATACCACTAAGGATTTTGAGTTAAAACGATGCCACTGTTGTAGAGAAATCTAATTATGCTGCATGTTATTGTTTTTCTTGTTGAGAAAAAGCAGATGTATAAAAAATGTCTGTTCCACCCCCACCTACTTTTGCTTAATTAATTTTTGGTTAACAGAATCTCTTATCACTCCAAACTGCTACATCTGTCAAAATAATGAGACTTCTGGAGCAAAAGTACATTTCTCTAGTTGTAGTAGAAATTCATATTGTTAAAGTTCTGATTTTTGTGAAATATGTTTAAGGTTTTTACTTTTTATTTTTTTTAATGGAATAATATAAGCATTCTCCACTATTATTGTTCATCATAGCAAATATTAGAAATGTTGGCCCTTCCACGCTAATTTTCTGGGTTAAATCTTTATAAGAGCTTTGATCCTAAACTTAATTTCTTTTGGGGATATCTCAGTATCAGCTTCATCTTCTTCATTCATAGATCCCTGTTGTCACAAAGTAATCTTCATCCTGATCCTCACTTCCTCTATACCTGTCCCACTATCTTCCATGTTATCTTTGACCCATGTCTCACTGCTGCATGGATGTTTTAAAGGTCTCAGCTTGGGAAAAGCCTGTTCATTTGTCACCAAACTGAGTTTTAGGTCTTTGCAGGTCTGTTCACTTTCTGCATGTTTGATTTACACTGTGATGTTTGAAATTTACAACTGTTTCTCCTGAGATTTCTGTTCAGACACTGTACAACATACGTGCAAAGCAAGATTCGAGGGTTGTTTGTGGCTATGAGGACATCCATAAGTGGCCCCAGACGAACACTCAGAGGCCCATTCACAACAAAGACACCCTGAATGTATCTCCACCAACACAAGCATTATAAGGTGAGAGAACTCTATAAGGGCAGCTGTGGCCACATAAGTAGCTTACCATCACCAAGTATGACTGAGGAGTGAATGAATAATTGACACAATGTAAGCACTTTGGGAGTCTGGAAATCCATTACTATTATGTCATTTTTTTGCACAGTATCACAAGTATCATAGCACTATTTTTATATGTGGTATTATACGTTAAAATTTCACCTATTTGTATTTTTTCTTGCAACTTTGTTTCAGTTATTTCACCAGCAGTTGCAGCTCTGGGAAATATAGGACTGTAGTTCTTAGATTGTAGCGATGCATTCAAGTTCAACCCAATATACTGAACAAAGTTCTATTAAGTAATAGAAATTTATATATATTAAAAATTCTGATGAGTGGCATAAATTGCAAATTTGCAAACTGCAAATGGCAACCTTCGCTTTCATTCTTTATTCCGTCGGGAAAAAAATGTCAGATAAAGGTGAGTTCTGATGGCAGTAAACAAAGACCCCAAAGCCATCAATGCCCTGTGATTTCTGTCTGATCATCTTCACTTCTATCCTTTCCTGCGTGCAGTCATTTCAGGATTTCCAGTACAGAAAAACCCAAACACTAAAAGGCTTTTTCTGAATACTGATTTGGGCTAAATACCTTAATCTGCTTGATGACAGCACTGGGTAACACTTGCACTTTTTAGTCTTGCAGAGCAGAAGGCAGTTTTATTGAAATTGCAGACTCAACGTGCCATAACAAAATGGACCATTCAGCCCTGAAAACACAGCTCTAGACTATTGTGAAAGAAAAGTTTTCATTATTGTGACTGCTGGCATTTCATGGGAAGGTCTCTGTGGCGTTTATTACAAACACACCAGTTTAACGCATTAAATTCTACCTAAATTATGTTTAGGTGTTTTTTGTTTTTTTTTGCTTGTCCATTTTCTAGTAAATAAATAGATAATGAAGCATGCAATACTTTCCATTGTTTTAACTTAATTTAGTTATTTATGGTCAAAGAAGAGCATTCACCATCTCTGTTTACTTTGCACAGAGGGACTCAACAACAAGACTGAAAAGTGACATTAGTGGAGAAAAAGACTGAGAGTAAGCAGCCGTCTGCTTTTTACAGCTTAGGTTGAGGAAAACAGGAAAATTAAAGGATGAAAAGAGGGAAGCAGCAAACATTTTAGCTGTGAATGAGAGGCATTCAGCAAACATGAATCAGGCTGAGCACAAAGACTGCAACATGGCTGGAAAGGGGATGATTGATTTTTTTTTTTCTTAAAAAAAAAAACAAGCTTTCTTGAAAAATAGGCTAGGTAAACATGATTCCCTAGTTGTTGTTTGCTCTCTTTTTTCATGTCCCCATCTCCAGAGTGTATTTTCTTGTTGCTAAAGAGCTCAAAATCCCCCTGACTTTTTATAAAAAATATAATTGTTTTGTCTTTTTTTAAGTAAAACCTCAAAAGAAGAAAATGTCTGGGCATTGGATGAATATCAATGGTGTCATGTAAGTGCATAGTCATCTCCTCATCTATGCAACTGAAATTTGATGTCAGATGAGTTATTGAGACCGTTGGAATGGGATGTACCGGTATGTGTGCTTAGAGAGTAGGAATTGTGTGAAAACTGTCACATTTTTGAGCCCTCGTGTTAAAACCAACCTTTTTACTGTCATAAAGGTAGAACTACCACATGGTTGTTATGAGACGTCAGTGGAAATGTGGGAAAAAAAAGAAAACAGCGATGTGATTAGAGCCATTCACAACTATATGTAAATTACTCTACAGGCAAATGTTTGGATGGCTCAAACTGGATAAAATGTTTGAGGGAATTTTGGAGCGAAATTGTGAAAAAAAAATATATGTATATGTAAAGGTGGTATTTTTTTTTTTGTTGCTATGGGATGATTTTTTCTGTTAAAGCGATTATTTTCTGCTCCAATTTCCACTTTTGTTCACTTAGAAGCCTCCGATGAGTGCTCACTTTTTGTCCAAAACTTTGGCAATCAGGAAATAAATTCCAAAAGCTGCATAATGGAGTAAAATCAATTTGCTTTTAGGTCTGGAGCAAGTTTGTTGCTTAGGATGAAGAGTGAAAGCGAGATGTGAATATGATGGTCTGATTTTCTGTCTGCCTCTTTTTTCAAACGTGGACAGAAGTCTCATTTAAGAGCTTTTTTTTAAATCCTTTTTAGAAGGACTTAGTCGAGAGATCTGACCGTCCCCAGAATACAGAAATTAAGGGTGTTGATGTGCAAATCAGACATATTGATTCTCATCAGAGAAGGAAGAAAGTTTCTGCTTTGAGGACAAAGACGACAATCAGCAGAAAGACAGTCGTGACAGCGTAAATGGACCGTGGTTATCTTCACAGGAGTCTCTGCTCATCTGTCCGTCTAGTGTTTTTCATGCATTAGTGATAAAAGGACTTCTGTGAGGCTGTCAAGCTTGAAAATAAACAACATTTGCATATTGAAATGTTAATCTAAATGACTTATGTCTAAGTCTTTGCAAACACATTTTATACTTTACGTCTCAAAAACTGTGAAGTAACTTTACGACTTATGACATGTTCATTCAAGTTTTATGTGCACACCAGTTTGTTTTAACACAAAGTGCTATAACGTATTCATCAAATATACTGTTAAAAAAATCAAATAAATAGAAATAGGTTTTCCAGAGGCTGCACAGAACAAAATGTTCCATCTCATTGTTATTGATATGAAAATTACTTATGTATCCCTTTTTTATTTTACATAATACTGTAACAAGATCATATTTGTCTTGAAATAGCCAAACTAGCATGTTAAGACCTTGGAGATCTACAATAAGCTCTAATTCGGAAAAAAGTTTTTGCTTTGAACCCTCCCAGTTAAAATTGGCTGACCAATATGATTCCAGAAGCACAATGTTGAGTAGACCACAAATGAACCAGGACAGGACTCGTCTCCAAGATTCGGTGAAAATGATATACCTCTAAATGGCTCTAATTCTGCAAGAATAACAATTTGAAGTGGTGTCTGGTGGTAGAAGAAGAGTGGTCTGGGGCTGCTTTGGGACTTTGGAACCTGAATGATTTTGTCATCAGGAAGATTGCCATGTTTGGAACTTGCCACCTGCTCCTCATGATGTCATCAAAGATCTGGCCAAACACCTGTTACATCATGTGTTTGAGATCCTTTCCACTGTTGCTCCAGAAGTAAGTCTTTCTACAAAAGAAACACATTTGGATCCCTTCAAATTACCCATTATGGGTGGCACCATAAATGTTGTGCCCCCAGGTTCTAAATAAGCAACACATCAAATATATGTCTAGTTGAAGAAGAATCAAGTAAGGGCTTTGAGGTGATCTATTCAAAGTTCAACCTTAAATCTGATATTGATGGTATGTCACAAACATACCATCAAGCTTCCAACAAATGTGCAGATTATTTTTGGAAAACTACTAACTCAGTTTGACTAAGTAAAAGCATTAAAAAAGCATTCACTGTACCTATGATTGTTCGAAACAAACATATCTACAGATCTTTTTTTAATGAAAACAATACCAAAGCATACTGCCATCTCCATACCAGCATGGAATAAAGAAAAATAATATTATTGCTACTTTTCCAACTGTCTAAAATGCAGACAAAGGGCTTGTTTTGCAACTCTAAACAGAACAATGTTTAGGACTTCATAGCTTTATTTTAAAGAATCTAGTTTTGCAAAGAAATCTGTTAAACTAGTTCTTCTGCCCTTTACACCTTGGATGCTCAGCACTGAATTTAAATATTTGCATTTTTTTAGTTCACTGTAAATATAAACTTAAAATTGATGCGTATCTGTCACAATTGGGTAACACATGAATTTCTTCTCGAGAGTGAAACACTTTGCCCTCTACTGTTTCTAATGCTGAAAATGTACAGCACAAGTTTTACAATGCGTGCTGTGAAGCAAATCCACCTTTCATCCTGGAGCGAGAGTGTGATCATTGCTCGACCACTTCCGCTGAATCCTTTTCAAGTGACATTTAAGGAAAGATCAAGTTTCTGTCTTGGTCTCTGGCAAAAGAACTGCATTAGCATTCAGCATGTGCACTCTCTGGCTCTAACTGGAAGCCCTTCATTCACGCCAGCCACATGACTGCGGAAAATATGAGTACAAACCGCCCTGCACCAACAACAGTGTTGACATTTTGGATTGATGTCGCTATCTTTTTCCTGACTTTATTGTGATTTTGGGGATGTTATAGGGCCACTTTTCATTGTAGTTCAACACTAAAAAAAAGGTTTAAAACTCCAGCACAACCTTGAGGATATGTGACCTGATCTATATTTTTGCCCATAAAAGAGAAGGTGGGAAATTATTTTTTTCCTTTAAAAAAAAAAAAAAGAAAAAAGCCTTGATAGACAAGATAATGAAAAAAAATGAGAGTGACAGCATTTTCAGGGTGCATCCAGATTTAAAGAAACGGTTTAAAAACAATGCAACATGTGAGTGTACACTAACACACACAGATGTACAGACACAAATGCAGTTACATTATTACATCTACATAAATTAATCTACCAATCTGCACTTTTTGCCTGTCAGCACGTAATCGGCCAATCAGATTACGATACAGATTTATGCAAATAGATCTTTGTTCCTTTCTCATTAGGTTTCACAATTAAAACATATGATAACCTGTTAAAATTTACTGTCAGTCTATTATTTCTTTATGCCAAACTTGCCAGTGAACTGAACCACAAAATAATGTTCCATAAATGTGGTCTGACAAGCCATACGCCCTTCAAGATTACTAGCTATGAACCAGATGTGTGTGCAACAATGCTCATGGAGTTAATGTCAGGAAAAAGCTCTCTTGTCTTTGAGTGTGTGCGTTGTATTTTGATAACAACAGCAACAATAACAAAAGCAATAATAATAATAATTCATTCATTCATCTTGTAAACCTGTTTAATCCCTTTTGGGGTCGCATGGCTGCTGGAGCCTATCCCAGCCACTTATGTGAAAGGCAGAGTACACCCTGGACAGGTCACCAGTCTGACACAGGGCCACAATCCCACACACACGCCAATTCCCACCAAGGGACAGAGTGACCAATTAACCTATAAAGTCCCCGGGGGAAACCCACAAATTCAATTAAATTCAATTCAATTTAATTTTTATTTGTATAGCCCAAAATCACAACAACAGTCGTCTCGATGGGCTTTGAAGTAAAACATGAACTCAAAAGGATCATGAATACAAAGAGTCAATAGGAAAATACTAAAATAAACTAACAAACTGACTAAGCTATACTGGCAAATGGACAGGGAGAATATGCATACTCCATACAGAGAAGTCCAACCATAATAATAATAATAATAAATAAAGATGAACACAATTGTTTGTCGTTGCACGACTCAGTTATATGTTTTGACATCATTTTACAAGAGTAAAACACCTCTGAAATTAATACAATTTTATAATTTAGGAAAAGTACACATACTTTGGCTATAGCTATAGCCTAATACAGTTGAACATTGTTCTTTTCATTTTTTTTTTTAATTTTTGTTTTATTGTAACATGTTTGGTAGCTCTCTCCAGCTGAATTTGAAAGACGCTTAACTCTTACTTTGTTTTCTTTTTCTGCCGGTTGAAACTGCGGGTAATGTTTTTATTTGGGACTAAATAAATAAACAAATAAATAAACAACCATTACACTATAATTCTTGGGTGTGACAGTGACATGTATTTTCTTTTTATAGGAACCTTTTGTTTTGATCGCAGTTTTCCACCGGCGCACTCTGCTTGTGGAACTTCCGATGACGTCATTTCTCCCCGCGTGAACGCTAGTACACGTGAGGAAAATCGAAGCGTCCAAAAACAATTAACTTTTCTTGGTTGTTTGAAAAGATTTGCCCTCCTTATGGTTATAGCCTTAAACACGATGGAGTCTGCAGAGGAGGAGTCGCTTATCGGCCTGGATTCAGAGGAAGAAGGCAGCGAGTTATCGGATGGAGAGGTGAGTTATGCTAACCTAACCGGATTCACAAGAAGAAGAAGCTTGATTAATCTTGTTGTTGTTCAGCTAAAATTTATTATTACGTACGGTTTGGGGATTTGTTTTCCTATTTTTTTTTAAATTGGTTTAAGTTATTGTCTCTGAACGATTTCGTCTCAGTGATTATTCTAATTTACGAAAAAGGTAATGTATTTTTTATTTATTAACTCTAGCTTCAGGAAGCCTTCACCAAAGGGTTGCTGAAACCTGGAATGAACGTACTGGTGGATAAATCTAAGAAATTGGTAAACAATGTGGTAAGTTTGTTTTCTTGCAGTTTTATTTAAACATGTGATGAAGCTACTTCTCTTAAATTGAGTGTACATCATCATGCGAACATGTTTCATGGCTGCAGGAGGGGTTAAAAGAGTGTCTTGCTGACTTCCGGAAAGACCTCTCCTGGGTGGAAAGGTTAGACCTCAGCACTCCTCCAGTTTTATCCCAAGTGGAAGGGAAAGTTCCTGCTGAGATAAATGGAGGACCGGATGCCGAGGATGATTTCCAGAGGGAGATGTTCTTGTAAGTGACCACTGTGTTCTGTGTTATACTTCGGGTTCAAAGTATTATATGAAATCTGGGTTCGGTTATCCGATATGCAAAACATTTCTTTACCCTGACATAATTGCAATCTGCAATTTGTTCTTACAAATTTATACGACTGCATGTCATTGTTGATCTTACTTTAGAGCTTTGACTAAAGATATTCAACACACTCAATAAACCTGATATTGTTGCTGGTAAAAACACATAATAAGTGTTTTTATTTATTTATTTTTAAATAAAATACCATTTCAAAATATTGACCTCAGTATTCAGATTTGAAATGTTTTAAAAATCACCAGTGGGAATATTTTGTAATGGTCATATGGTGTTCTAGGCTACATCTTTTTTTCTTTAAAGTAACTTTTGCTTAAAACAACCATTTACATTTATCAGAAACAAAGAAAAAAATGTCATTGAAGTTTTGATCTAATGAGAAAAACAAATGAGCCGTTTAGTGTTAAACTGAAGTCGGGCTGTTTAAACAATGATGACATGTTGTTTTTTTTTTTTTTTTTACAGTTACCGTCAAGCTCAGGCCACAGTCCTGGAGGCCCTCCCTCTCCTGAGGAAGCATGACATAAACACCAGGAGGCCTGATGATTACTTTGCAGAAATGGCCAAGTCCGATCAGCACATGCAGAAGGTGACTTGCTAAAGGGCGTGTGCTTTCTAACATGTTCTGAGCTCCAAACATTAATCATGGATAGTATTTTGCAGGATTGTGGCTTTCTGTTTATTTGGAGCAGGTGTCTGATATAAAAGTTAAGCTGGAGTTTTGTAATATGGATGGCCGTGAACCCATGAAGTCTAAAAAGCTTCGGGAAAATGCAAATTCATGAAGAAATGGTTTGAAAAATATGGATTACTTGTGTTGATTGGTTGAAATTACTATAGCAAACTGCACAGTTTGCTGAAAGACGTACAGAAGAGGTCATGCAGATCAAAACGCATGTGTAGAGAAAGAAACAGCCAGACTCCAGCTGTTTGGTTCATTTTCTGTGTACAGATTTGTAGGTTTTAATTATTCTTAAGAAGGTCTGTAAATTCACTTCTGTGAATCTGTGGACACCCTGTAATAGCTTTGTGAACGAAATACGGTCTTCTTTTACTTTACAGGAGTTGGAAAACAGGAACAAACCTGTTTTGTTTTGTTTTGTTTTCCAGATCAGGCAGAAGCTGACCGCAAAGCAGATGATTTTGGAAAAGTCCGAAAAGGCCAAGAAACTGCGTGAGCAACGGAAATTTGGCAAAAAGGTTTGTTTTTGCTGAGACTTTTTCTTAACCGCTTCTCACTCTGTAGATAGGAAGACGTGTTTGTGCTCTAAATGATGAGGGAACCTCTGTGTGATTGTTGGCCAGGTCCAAATAGAGGTGATCCAGAAGAGACAGAAGGAGAAGAAGGCTATGATGTCTGCTGTAAAGAAATACCAGAAAGGTGAGGACTTGGGTTTTGTTTCTATTAAACATATGTAATGTAATTTTTAAATGCCAAATCTGATGCATTTTGGTTTTTTTTTTATTATCTTATTCCAGGAATGTCAGATAAACTGGACTTTTTGGAAGGAGACCAGAAGATGGGTAATAATTCTTCAGGGGGTCCCAGTAAAGCATTGAACAAAAAAGGGTACAGCTTCTCCTCTCCGTTTTCTTTCTTCTTTTGCTTCTGTCATAATTTTTCAAAATTCCTCTGGTTTTTCCTTGGATTCATCAGCCCGAGTGCTAAGAGGAAATACAAGGACCAAAAGTTTGGTTTTGGAGGCAAAAAGAGCGGAAAGAAGTGGAACACCAAGGAGAGCTACAACGATGTTTCTGGTTTCAAAGCCAGAGTGGCGCACGCCAAGGGGGGAAAGAAGGGCAAAAAAGGCAAACAAAACGTGAGCCGCGCAGAAAAATGCATTTATTTATCTTGAAATAACTTGTCAAGTTGACGTAACCCTTATTTTTCTTCTGGGCTTTCAGAAACGTCCCGGCAAATCTGTGCGCAAGAAGATGAAAGGCCGCTCGTAAACGGCGGCTGGACCCGGACTGTGGTTCTGATCGGAACGTTTTTCCAGAGAGACTTGTTGAAGACTCACTTATGTGGACTCGTATGGAAGATTCAAAGAGACACAAAAAAAACCAAGAGATATTTTAGAACCGTTTTAATCATCAGTGATGGTTTCTCTGCATTTTCAAAACTCAAAGCTCATCAGTATCTGAATAAACCTCAGCTCTCCAAATACTGTTCCCATCTTGATCGGCTCCTGTGTGACATCACGGGTTGTCATTTCTGCCCTTTTCCCCCTCATTAGCACCCGTATGAAACCGCTGAGGGATTTCTCAGCGAGAGGCAGAGCGGATCTCTGTGTGCTGACAAACACATTTGAGCCCCTCTGCGTCTTTGTGGTTTATGTAGCAGTTTTTCGGGCATGTTCTGCATGTTTGGTGACATCGGTGCTGACGCGGTGGAAATGAAATCTTTTATCTTGGTGGGTCAGTGGGATCTAGAGAGAAGAAAGGAAAGTGTAGAGACTTTTAGAAACAAACTGCATTCTTAACTAATATTTTGATTTTCTTCAGATTTCTGTGACAAACACTTTGACATTTTTGCTCCAGTGTCAATGTGGGGGGGTTAAATGGCAAGAAAAAGTAAACGTGTGCCTAAATCACTTCCCACCATTCTCCTAATTCAGCTTTTTTTTATTATTATTTTTACTGTAAGAAACTTATTAAACATTTTTCAATCCACATGAGTGACACCAAGCTACTGTTCAGACTGTGGTCATCAGAACATTCAGGACATGCATCACTGCAATGCTTTTAGCTGCAAACATCCAGAACTTGGTGCCGCAGTCAATGAGTTCGTGTTCTTGGATGTAGCAGGATGTTATTGTTGCACACCCATGCACTCAAAACGTCCAAATACGGCATCTGCCATGAAATCCTTTGGAGAGAGAACCTCAGAGGAATTGTGCTGTTAAGGACAAACTGCAGTCCAGTCGTGACCCTGATGAGGAGGAGGACGAGCGTACAGAGGAGCTTCAGTCCGTTTCTGCAGAAATTCTGTGATGATGGCAGCAGCTGAGTCTGAGGCTGATCTAAGACCACCTCAGAGTGGAAGAGGCTGGATGTGAAGGTCTGGCCTGGTGTGCATCATTCCCCGCCATGTGACTCAACATGCATGTTGATGCATAAAAGATTCAACTAGCTGGTGATATGGTACAATCTAATTATTTTACCTGAAAGGATATATATTTATTTCAAAACTATAAATGAAAATACATTTGAACAGAAACCTCTTTTTTTTTTTTTACTGGACATTGTAAGCACCAAAAACAAAATGTCAATTACATAACTGTTTCAAACATAAAAAAGTTAGAATTTCTGAGTTTTTTTTTAGACTGTCGTTTGTGGTTAAAATAAAAATCATTGATTTATTCAGGTTTTGTTTGAAGTGCTTTTAAAAAAAAAAGGGAGTCATCACATTCCTCATTCTATTGTTGCCATTTGCTATTTGTGCCATAAGTGCATCCAACGTACTATTAACATGTTTGAATTCAATTTCAGGAACAATTGTTAGTAGACAGCTAACAGTGAGAAAGTATGGTGGGGTTCTGTCCTCTACTCTCATCTACTCCTCTATTGTTGATCATTTCGTTCGTCCATGTCTCTGTTTGGTGCAGTGCGATTCCTGTACAGTCCCTCTTTCCCACCCCCCTCAGGGGGAGCAGGAGTTCTTCCAGATTCCAGTTGGCTCATCTGCTCCTGTCCTTGGCCGTGGACCTCACGTCTGGCTCCCCCAACTTCATCTGGATGAAGTCCACCTGCTACACTATTCAAACATGTAGTTGTAGAGTTAGATGAGCTCATTCTTCTTTAACAGCTCTGATTCATCGCCTGTCTGTCCTGGGAGAGGATCCCTCCTTCTTGTGGACACCCCTGAGGTTTCTTCTTTTTTCCTTTCCTGGGGTCTGAGGGTCTAAGGGCAGGGATGCCCAGTTTAGCCTAGTCTGTTTAGTTTAGCAGTCAGCCATTTCATTTTATAACTGACTTTATCTTTTGTATAATTACTGAAGCCCGTTGAGACAACTGTGTTGTAATATTGGGCTAGATAAATAAAACTTAATTGAATTCCTCGCTGTGGTTCACCTCCAGTCAATTTTAATGTAAGGTTGGTAGAAGCAAGCTTGTGATTGGACGTCTTTGTTTGCATCACGTACATAAAATGACAAAGACAGTAGAAAAACAACAGGAAGAGAAACTAAGTTGACCAGAAATCAGTTATTCCCTTATTAGGTCGATTTTTATACCTTTTTTTTACCAACATAATCTTGTTTGATCTGTGAGTTTTAACTGATAATACAGTTACTGTCATAACTAGATAGTCTTTCAAAAAGTATCTGTATCCTTGACATCCCCAGTAGTTATGCGTGTTCTGCAGGTGTTTGGATCCACTGGTAAACTCTCAGCAGAAAAAAGCTTTCAAAAGTAATTTATGGGCAGCATAATGACCATCTCTGAAGTTAGAATGCCCATTTCATTTTCCCTCTTTCGTTATTAAAACGATCATGCCGTGCAGAACTTCAGTGACCTTTTTCATGAACGCACCTGTGCAGAATGCAGTCTGATCAGTACCTTAACACGCCACACCTGTGTGCTGAAAGGACTCAAACCTGAGACACGTGTCCACCCCGTTCAAGACAAATCATTATTGTGAGTACAAACTTTCCATTTTTCTGGTTGACTCTTAATTTAGAAGCAAAAATGTAAAGTTGATTGTTTTGTTGAGTAAACGTTGACAGAAAAGCCTTGTTTTTTTTGTTGTTTTTTTTTACCAGAGGGTTGGACTCCCATCCTATTTCTTGGCTCTCCGTTTGTGGAGTTGAGTATTTCTTCTTGGGCACCAAGTAGGCTCTGTGTAATTCTTTAATAAAATCCGCTGCAAAGGAAGTAGACACAATAAGAAAATAATTTTACAATGTCTTTCTTTTTTTTTTTTTTTTAATAATATGATTGCATTCCTACAGTGTTCTGAGACATCCTCTGGAGGTCTCCTGGACATGGGTTTGTCTGGCAGGATCTGCACTGGAAGGAGAAAAGGTTATTTAATGAAAAAAAATGCATCACATAAAGTAAAACTGAAATTTACTCCAGTTTTTTAAGTAACCACAACACGCTTGATTTAAAAGCATAAAAAGTTGCTAACATTTCCTGAAGGGGTTGATGTGGAACTTGGTGTGCTGCTTCAGAAGTTTCTCCTCCTTCTTGATCCTTTCGATGTGGATCGCGTCTTGAGCAACAACAGACGGTTTCTCCTTTTCGGCCATGTTGTCATTGGCAGAAAGGAGGTGAACGTAAAGCGTTTTATAGCGGAAATCCCTGTGTGATTTGGACCCACGTTGCCTAGCAACTCTAAACAGCTACTGAAGTTGCAGTAGCGGTATCAGACCACCAGATGGAGACATGCAACCACTTTTATACTTTTTTAAAAACATTCTCTACTCCAGGGGTGTCAAACTCATTTTCACTGACGGCCACATGAGCATAGTGGCTGTCCTAAAAGGGCCAGATATAACGTATAAATGTATCTAAATGTAATGACAAATAAACGTAACTACTCCTTAATGCTAAATAACTCATTTATTTATTATAACTGTTTTAAGTGACAATTACAGTTTCATAGAAAACATATGTTTGCTTGTTACTCTAGCATAGATCCTTTTACATTTGATTCTGTCAGGTTATGTTATATAAACAGTGTTTAAGTCCTACTGTATAGTTGCCCAATCCGATATTTAAAGTTCAATTCCCCCTAGATATGAATAAATGCACACCAATTTTTATTTTTTTATTTTAAGAAAATTTTATGCTCTTGTGGGCCACATAAAATGACATGGCGGGCTACATTTAGCCCATGGGCCTTGAGTTTGACACATGTTCTTTATTAGATTAAAAATGAGTTTCCTGACATCAAACTGGTTTCTTAATTTTACTTCGTTATCCTGTTTATTTAGTGGTATTATTTGGATATTCCAATACTTTTACATCAATGGTCTTAAATTCAGGTCTGTTATTTTGGTTGGTTTCTCTTAAATTCATTTTTGGGGCAGTAATTATTTTTATTGTATAAAGTTTATGTTTGAATTAACTTTTTTGCAATTATGAAATTTACATTTGTTTATTCTGTCTGTTAAAATGAAACTTAAAAAAAGTATGTATTGTGACATAACATTTGACCAAATTATTTATTTTTTATTTTTTTACTTATTCCCCGATTTAAGTACAAAACTCAATGCTAAGTCATAAGTCTGGTCAATATTTTATTCTAATGTTATTTAGAAAACTAAGATGTCAGAGCCCTGCGACATACTGGTGCTTCTGTAGCACAAGCATACAGCTCCTCCCAATAGTTTTTGACAATGCGCTTATTATAGCTCCACTGAGATCCTGTTTAAATTTCAAATGGCGGTTTTATTCAGTTTTGTCTGGAGTTAAAAAAATAAATAAGTTTGTGTTAATATTGCAGATAAAATGATTACAAATAAAGATATTGCCAATTTTCTGCTGCTTTTGTTTCATAAGGGAACATCTGCAAAGAAAGTTTTTTTTTTTTTTTGTACTCTACAAGTTATCACAGTAATAAGTAAATTTATGAGCTGAGAGTTTGTTTGTTCTTTTCTTTTTAATTCTTAAGAGCAGAGCCCTTTTTAAAACGAAAGATAAAATGTACCTTGGGTACGTTGTAGAAAAATATGTAGTTGTTGGGATGATATTTCATTTCCCCCTAAATTTATACAAGGTAGCAAATTATACTTTGAGGTTCTACGTTAATTTATTTAAAAAAAAAAACATGTAAAGACAAATATTAATCTTGTTTAGCAAGAACATTCAGTTTAAATAAAAGGTGAAAACACGATTGTCCTTAGGTTCTGCCTTTTTTCCATGTAAATCAGTTTCTATATGATTTTTTTTTTTTTTTTTGTTTAGCTTTTTTACTACATTGGCAATTCAAATACAATGCAGATAACCCCAAATTGGTGTCTGTGGAATAAACTACTTTGCGGTTCCCTGGATAATCAAACTCGCAGCTTTTTTATTTATTCATTTATTTTTGTTTTAATACCTTTTGGAAGTCTTATTGAAAATATTTGGAAGTTCTTGCCTGCAGCAAACTCACCCATTAAACTCAGAGCTGGATGATTGAAAATGTCCCAACAGTGTCAAACTGACCTGAACAGACTTTAAAAAAAGTATCAAAACTGTAGGAAATTTGTTACTGCATTGTTTAAGCTAAGAGTAGAGGTGCATTCCCTCTGATTTTTGATCTGAGTACGCCTGACCTCTCCTGCTTTTGGAGGTGCCACAGCTCCAAAATGACAACAAATTCACATTTTGTAAACCAGCCTCATCGGTTAGATAGTTGTTGGGGATCCTTCACTACCAGCTGATGTCTCAATACTTGCATCCACACATTTGTATTCGCTTTTTATTTGGTTTGCCTTGCTTGTCTCCACCATCCTTCCAGCTTTTCCTCCTTCATTCGCCTCCATCTGTTCTTCTAAGAGGCAACTGTTGTGTTCCATGTGGCTTTATTTATGTTTTTGTTAACTGTATGAACAGCATGTTGGTGAGTGTGCGCTTTTGTGGCTCTGACGGCTTAATAAAGGTCGGGATGCTCAACTCCTGGTTCCTGCCTCCTGCCTCGTAAAAGGATTCATGCTTTATTGGCCCTGTGGGAGACGTAATGGAAACAAGTAGCCACTCGGACACTGGAAGGGCTTGGCAAGTGATTTCATTGTCGCACGGGTAACAAGTCCCCCATAGTGTTGGTGCTTGTGTGCGTGTGTGTGTGTGTGGGGGGGGGGGGGGGTAATATGTATTTTGGGAGTACGGGAGGCCTTATGGTGCCGAGCTTTGCTCCCCGGCTTCTGTCAAAGAGTCCGAGCATGTTATCGTCAAAGCAGCGACTGCAATCTTCAGGCAGAAAACAGTTTGAGTTTGTGTAAACTCCACTTGCTAAAGGACATACAGATGGTGTGTGACAGGGATGTAAACAATGTTTACCACACAAACATGCAACACAATGCTTTTGTGTGTTTTAATAGCTTCTGTTGAAAATTGAGTTTTTCTTTGTCATTTAGTGGGGGGTTTACTTTATTTTGGCAAAAAAATGACATTTGGGCGAGTGTGATGTAGTGTAACATCATACTTGTGAAAATTCACAGATTTTCTCTTTCTGTGGCTTTTTATCTGCACGCAGCATCACCAGACTGTTTATATCTACCATGAAAAGAACATTGATAAAAATACATTTAAAAATCCCCTTGTAAAGAAGACTTGTAAAAAATCCTAACCAAACTAAAGGGACCTGGGGGAAAACATTGGATTCTCAAAAATGTGTTATGAACACAATAAAGAAAAAGAATCATTTTAAAAGAGAATAACAAAAAGTGCAACAAATTCCTCAAATAGCAAACTTGTACTAAGCTTTAGAAGCTAATAAAGTGTTCTTCTGGTAATCGCTGCAGATCCTGGTAAGGGTCCCGTCAGTCTCTGCGTTTGACCCATCCACTGGGATAGCAGTGAGCTGCAGCCACACTTTACAATCGTTTGGTGGATGAAACCCCCAACCCAGCCAACTTGAAGATTCACTCCAATTATCTATTGATCTTTTGTGGAAGTGTTTCCAGTGGTCTTTAATTAGGATTATGCCATTTTATGCCTGTTGTCTAGGACATAGTTTACCGTTGGTGTTGAGCAACCCTGCCCCCCTTACAGACACCCATAACTGAGAGCTCTGTTTACACTTTCCTCCCGCTAACTTACAGCTCCCACAACCCCCACCTACCATTACCGGTGCAACAGAAATGGTGAGCAACACTGGAGCTATCCAGCTGTACAGTTTTGAACCTGAGGCCAGTTTAGACAAGGAAAAAGGAAAACGTTCATGGATCTATTTGTCTGCAAGTGGATACACTGGAATGGAATGGAGCAGGAAGCTTTAGGCCTGCTAAAAGCGTTTTCTACATCACAAATGTGCCTTTTTTTTTTTGTTTCATCTGCTCCTGCTTCCCATCAATTTCAATAAAGAAAATGTAAGCTGAATTGTACGTCTTTGTGCCCTCCATTGTGAGAAAAATGCCACAAGGTGTAAAAAAAAAAAAAAAAAAGCAAAAACAAAAAAAAAAAAACCCAACCAAAAGCCCAAATTTCATCAGTGTGGGTCTTTAATGCTGAGTATAAAGCAGGGAGGTCCTGGGCCTCATTTTTAGAAACCTTTGTATCACTCAATCATGGATTTGAACCCACAACCTATTAGCCTCAGGCTAGACTCTCTTCCACTGGGCCAGAACAGTAGTAAGATATAACCAGCCAAGAAAGGTTTGAGCTTCTAGAAGAATGGCTATTATTTTTGGGATCCTCTGAGAACAGATCATGAACACTGTCTAAGGCCCACTGTGTCCCCTGTCTTTCACAGGACATGATGGACGCACATCCAAAGGTGGAGGCTAAATTGGTATCGGACCCTCACTTCCCAATTGGCCTAACTAGGAGTTCTTAGCCAAATCCCCCGACTTAAACAGCATGATCAATCAACAGCTGAGCCTGTCTCTCTCAGAACATGAGGCTTCAGGTCCAAAGACAAAAAAAACACAAAAGGGCTTCTCTTCATCGGGGCCAAAGGTGTCATGAAGCCAGGTATGCTAATGATCATCCCTTTGTTCCAGCATTGACAAATTTTGAAAGGAACAGAGAGTCCAATAACAGAACGCCGCTAAGGTTCATATCATGAAGAGTGTCCCCTCCAATCGCACCCCTCCAGATTTCACTGCCATTGATCACAAGTGTCACCCTCCAGCACCCATCTTTTCAGGAACGGCAAACAAAACAGCTGTGTGTAAAGGCAACAGAATCCCATTTCTGTGTTCGGCTGAAATATGCTGTGGATGCCATTCAGATAAGAATGCAATTTTCAGCAAATGAATAGACGTTTATCAGTCTAAAATGCACCAGGAAATACAGCAGAAGTTTATTCAAAGAGCATCAGCAATTGCAAAAAAGTTATTTCTAGTGAAGGCTCTGAACTGACTATCAAAACATCTTTTAATGAGACAAATCGTCTTTATTTGATCTAAGCATTCACCAATGATCTCACATTCTTAAATATGTGCGCTCAGAATGAAACGCGCATTGACTTTGAACAAAATCAGGAGTTCACCATATTTTTACCTCAACGCATTTCTTTCAGCTCCACACCTTTTCCTAACAAGCCGCTTTTAATTACCACCTGCCCTTCAAGACAGCTTATTAAGACCATATCATGTATTATTCAAACTATTTAACTCCACCACTGCTTAGACATTCAAACAGACGAGCAGAGCACTCTCATTCTTATCACACAACATCTAATCCTCTCAATGATGTCTAATAAAAATCACTGATATTTTCCCCGAGTGGAGTAATGTTTACTGAGGTCTTTGACCTTCATGAAATCCCTCTACAAGACTCTCGGTTCTGGCAGCTACTGACCTTTTTAGATGGAGAGTCAAGTGCTGAAAGTCAAAGAAAGCTGTAACATTTTCAATCGAGCACCACTTAGAAAAATATGCACAATTTTAATATTCCTGAGCACTTTTTAAAAATTGTGAAACAGGCTAAAATAAACTGTGATGAAGGAAAGATTTTTTTTTAATTCAGAACATAAGGATGGAAAATTAAAATGTGGTAAAATTGTGTATGAAGAATTCAGTGATTTCCTGTGAAGACCGTGAGAACGATGTTTTGTGGTTTGACTTTGGACCCTCTTGTCTACACTGTCTGTGGCTGCCAGTCAACCAGAACATTATAAGAGCAGATAAAACCCCATCTATCTGAACCTTTTGTCTGCTCATGCTCAGTGATAATTTATCTGGGCTTTTTATCAGATTCTCCCTTTTTTTCTGTGCTGTGATTTCTATCTTTTCTCTTAAACAACTTTTTTGAAAAAGTGTGTTTCGTAATAAAAGCAGATCCTCTTGCTTTGGAAGCTACAGGTGTCTGCAGATCTTGTGTTCTGGTTTGTTTTGATTGTCAAGTAGGTGTCTGGAGCTCAGCGGAGACATCGGGCTCGTGGGAAAGCTGTGTTACCATCAGATGTCAGCTTCATGTCACCATTTCTCTTGTCTGTGATCTCCTGTTTAGTCTCAGCAAAGGAAACTTTCTCAGCTATAGGACAAAGATTGCTGCAGCATACAGAGACAAACCATGTTGCCAAGGACAACGAAAATAGTGCAACACAGACAGACAATAGATAAGCGGTAAATGAACCATTTTGGTATTTGTTTTGTAAGTTGTTCTGTTTTCTTTTATGTGCATCTTTCAAAAATATTCAAGTTAAACCTCCCATGTAATGTGCAACAAAGAGAGCCCAAACATAACAAGTGAAGTTAAGGAGCATACCGTTAATGTGGTTTGTTTTTGTTGGGTTCGTAATGTGAGTAAAAGAATTACCTGGCAGATCTCTGTTTTGTCTGCCAGAATTATGGTTTATGCAAAACTTATAAGATCTTAAAGTATGAATAGTGTATGAGAACAAAATTCTATAATTCCGTAAAAAATGTAAAATGTACGTTTATTATTCACACTGAAAAATAAATTCTCCACTTGCTTAAATTGTAAAACTGAATAAAAAAACATCCAAATGAAACTAGGATTAGTTTGTGTTTGAGAGTAAAGTGCCAACTTGTTGATGTAAAAAAACATGGAATGCATGGAATTAAATGGATGAATGAAATGACATACAGAGGGGTTGGGACAGCCAGTTCAAGCAAATGTTTATTTTGCTTTTTGTTCACCAGTGATTATCGGCACTTAGGTAGACTTGGACATAACCAGACTGCAGCCTATTTGAAAATGAGGAATGCCCCAGGACAAATAAACCTTCAAGTTGTTGGAACACAAACGCTTTTTCCGATGGTGGCAATTGGATAACTACCTGTCAGTAGCAAGAAGATTCTTTCAAATTGTGGATGCACTTGATATATGCAGTTCCCAGCAGTATTCTTTGCATCTAGACCCATTTCTAATGACCTACTTATGTAACCAAGCTAGCTGCTTCTTGATGAAGTGACCAGACTCCAAATGAGGTTGGCTTAAGACCTGGCTTAAACCAGAGAACATGGAGTTGTCTGTGCTTGCATGACGTTCAAAGAGTTGATGACTGAAATAATGAGTGTGTGAGAGGGTGTCCTTCATAAAAAGCTTAAAACTCATGGGGGAAAAAAATCTAAAATCAGAAAAGCTGTGATTGATTGGCTCTGAAAAAACTAAACTAACTATGAAAGTGAAAACGATTAATATTTATGCTTTGGATATCAATTGAACTGTATCTTTCTTGTAGTCCTGTGCTAGGAATGTGTGACATAAGGGTTAGAATGACCGAGATGCTTCATTTTTTGCTAGTTTTTTTTGACAAATAGTTCCTTTTCCTCTTAATAAAAT
Organism: Oryzias curvinotus; assembly: GCA_023969325.1. Classification (NCBI taxonomy): domain Eukaryota; kingdom Metazoa; phylum Chordata; class Actinopteri; order Beloniformes; family Adrianichthyidae; genus Oryzias; species Oryzias curvinotus. The sequence goes on from CM043709.1 coordinate 10,273,494, forward strand.
TGTGTGGCAGTTGCTGGTTTTAGCCCTGTTTATTGTGTCGACATACAGTAGATCAGATAAAATCCTCTGAAGTTATGACACTTTATAACCATTTCTCAAGTTGGATTTTAGAAAATGTAACCTGAAAGATGGAGGCAATTGTATTTTACAAAAGATTTGGGAACTGTACATTTTTAACTTTTATATCTCTGAAGCTGAACAGATAAGCCCAAAAGGAATATAGTAAGTCACAGTTATGTACTACAAAGTGAATTTATCAAATCCAGACCATCTTATCACTGTCATGCTTTACTAATCCCAAGATGTATCTCTATATTCCATTTGTGCTTAGTAACGCAACATTTTTTTTAAATTTCTAGTGCAAAGAGCTTTGATGAGAAGGTGTCAGGTCAGGGACCACTTAACCCGCTTTATTTGAGATCCTAAAATGAGAAATAATGTTTATCACAAGAAAAACAAACCAGAAAGAAGTAAAAGAAATGAAAGATACTTAGCATTGTTATTCACTCTGTTTTTGGTAACTGACTTATTATCTGCATCTGTGGTCTGTGTGTTTGGTCTTTTGGTGAAGACAGTCTCCCAGATTTGATTTCTTGTGTAGTTACACTCATGTGCCCTCACAAAGTCCATACCTCACATTTTTACAGCACTTCTTTTATTTATTCACAGCTCCAGATGATGTCTGTGACATGAGCAGATGTGTTATAAATGGGAAATTGTTCAAAGTTCTAGGGAAAGAATGTGCCCTAAAAGCCTCAACTAGCTGCAAGGACTATCTGTTAACCAAGCACTCATGCTTTAATATTTTTAGTTTAGTAGTTTATTTGTATAATCATGATTGCATCATGTCCACTGCTTTCTCTCTTTTAATCATTTAAAACAGCTATTTGTGCAACCACTTTTTTTCTGATCTCTATATGAAGTTGATGTGGTAAAAAATGTTGTTAAACAAAAGTCAGCCTTATAGATGTCAAACACCGCGGTTTCATGGTCAAAATATCTTGATCGGATCATTGGTCGGGTTAAAATTCAACCGTGCACATGGGCACAGAAAACCTTTTTCCGATTAGAACAAATGTTCACATGGGTCTCACCTTCGGTCGGAATGAATCATTTGGGCATGCGCAGTAGTGGTAAAAAATATCCCGGAAGAGGAAATAGGTCCCGTTGTAAACAAACCACTGCCACATACATTTTATCCAGCAGCTCTGTAATATACGAGAGGATCTTCCAAACGTGTTTTTATTAATGTTATGAATATTATGAAGCGCCTGTTTGCTCATCGTTTTATTTAATCCGTGTGGTTAGTGCTTTTTCTGTGGAAGAACGGAGCTGGAAGAAGGGTTATGACAGGCTATAAACATGGGCTAACAACATTAACCTTGTGGACACAAAATCCAGGACCGTGGGGGAAACGCTGCAATCTGCATCTTGGCTGCACGTAAATGTGTGGGAATAACAGTCTTTATTTTGTCGGGACACAACTGGAAACACAAATCTACGTGATTGTTTGAACAGTTTCTAAGGACTGAGCGACATTCTGCTTTGAAAAGTTGACAAAAGTTGACACACCACCCCAAAGCCGCCGTGTGAGCTGTGTGACTCCAAGCTCTGCTCGGAGTCCTGCAGCCGCTAGTCCCAGAGCGGCGGGACGGCTCGCAGTCTGAATTCTCCCACACATAACAAAACAAAACGCACACGTAACAAAGCATCCCCCCCACCCTCAAACACAAAGTTATTAATCCGGCTGCTCTGCTCACTCGGTCCACTGACACCCGAGCCCGGTGCCAGTGGACCGAAGGACTCCTCCCCCGCGTACCCCTCGTGAGGGGTGTAAGAGAAGCAAAGAGCCAGTAGGGCGGAGAGCGGAGCGGCGCTTTTCACGGGGCTCTCAGCGAAACACCGTCTATGCATGACGTAAACTAGAGCAGTAGTGACACACGATCGGAATGAACCGTTTACATGCTCCATGATTGGATAAACAATCAATATAACCCACCTATCTCTATCGGAAAGAAATTTAGATCCGAACGAGTCTGATCGGGACAGACTATTCCGAACGGCGCATTTACATGATGCATTTTCTTTCCAATCAGGCATTCTTTCTGATTACTTTTGCCCATGTAAATGCAGCTAAAATAAGTGTACCAACATCAGCAGACCTGCACACTCACCGTTCTACACATACATGTGGAGTGAGCTTCAAGTGTGTCACAGGTCATTTAAAACCTAAGTACCAAACAGAATGTGATGACTTCTCCTCTCAAACCCTCAAATGCATGTGCATAGTCAACCCAGTAGGCTTAACCCACCTGTTGCTGACTGAGAATCAAATGCAGGAAACATTACACAGTTTAAAGACCCACTCCGATAAAAAATGTATGATTTTAACATGTTTTTGTGGCATTTTTCTCATAATGGAGGACATATATAAAGAAAATTAAGATAAAGATAGAAATTCAGAATATTTTTTGATTAGAGCAATGGTGAATCAGGAGCAGACAAAAAAAAACTGCCATTGGAAAAAAAAGTAGAAGTGACGGAGGTGCTACAATCAGCGGGTCACAAGCTCCCTGCTTCACTTCAAATCCGATGCATCCACTTGAAGACAAATAGATCCATGTATGTCTTTGTTTTTCTCATCCAAGCTAGCATCTGGCTTAAAACTGTACAGCTGAATAGTTCCAATATTGCTAGTACTTTTTTAGCACCAGCGGTGTTAGGCTGGGGTTTTGAGGGGCTGTAAGCTAGCAGGAGAGAGTGTAAGCAAAGGGATGATGGGAAATGTTGTCAGGCTAACTCAACGCCAACAGTTCCGGCCTCAACACAATTTCTAACAAACTCCTGCTGCTTTGCAGGAATTTGTCCTGAAAAACAACAATGTTTCAAATGATGGCTCGTAATTCGTAATTCATAAATCATAATAATCATAATTAAAATAGCCCTGGGAACGCTTTTACAATAGATGAAAAGATTATCTGAGTGGAACTTTAAGAATTAATAACGAGTAAAAAATAACCAAAAGGTCCATGGATGTTATTTTCCTGCACGTTTGTGGATGTCAGTAATTTTGTGCAAAAAAATACAAAAAAAAAAGGCGCAACTTGTGCAAGAAATTAAAAAAATATATGAAAAAAACTTGCGATGCTTTTACAGGGGCGTGTTTAGTCCATTTCAAAGTTGCTTTGCTTGCTTGTCTGTTTTATGTATTAGTTCTCTGGGCTGTTTGGAAGACGAATAATCTGACACAAAATATTCTTTGCCCAGAAAAGCTATGGTATCAAAAGGTAAATAATCTATTTATTGTAATATGTAATTTGAAAAAAAGGCCCAATTTTGCATGTATAAAGAAAATTTTACAGTGAAAAAAAAATATGAAAAAACCAGAACTATTTCAGCCAAGGGATGAGATATTTCCATAATTTGCTTCACTAAATTATACTTTCAGGTTGTAAAGTTGGGGGAAAAAGACATATGATGAGGTGAGAATGCAGCCAGCTCGGTATCATAATTATGGAAATTCTCATTTTAATAAGTTGAAATGAGTTTTCAAGGAGTATCCAACAGTTTAATTAGTTTGAGATTTTTATTGTTTTTTTTTTCTTAATACATATTAGTTTTTATCAGGAGAAAGGACTTACTATTGAAAAAATGAAAAATAATTTCAAGGCTCTATGGGCTCTTCATGAGCTTTCTGTTCAACACTGAGGTCGGCATATTGCCTTACTGCAACATTAGGCTATTTAAGAAAAAAAAACAAAAGAATTCACAATATTGTTTTTTATGTTTTCAAACTGCTATGTGTATCAGAGGAAATGGCAGCCCTCCTCTCATTTTTCTAAAGATTTTGTCTATCGACTAATTTAGAGAACATCAGTAAATGAATGCTGGGAGAATGAGATGAGGCATGAATCCCTGATCATGCATTTGCTCACACAATTATCCTCATATTGATAGAGTTTTAGCAGTATGCTGAAGTGGCTCACCTCACTGGGATTTTTGGTATTTCACTGCAGGAAGTCACGAATATAAAAGCAACTCTATAAAACAAAAAACAGCATTGGTAATCGAAGCATTATAAAAGTCCACAGACAGTGGAGAATAGTTGTTGATTGTGGCAATCAACTAATGCTGGCACAAAAATAAACTATAACAAAACAGGGCGATTTTAAATATTGCATTTACACAACAAATGGGCTGTCATGTCTTATTCCAGCAGACTTTAGATGATGGATGTCAGACATTAGAAACAAGACACAGTAGCAGGTTCTCCTTACTATGCATGATGCAGCTTAGAAGTTGGATGGATGCATGTGCTCACAGCTGTGCAGAAACATTGTCTGCTAAAATATTTATCCTAAACACTTATTACCACATTCTCAGAAGGATTAGCCCACATGTTGCATTTACTGAATGAAAATCAAAAGGGTGGCTTTAAAAACAAAAGTACCAAAAACATGTGTGGATTAGTGGCTGCATGCAACTCATAACAGTATACTGTGGTTTTACAGTTCAGTGATTGACAGCAAGTGTGAACTGTGCGGCTTCTCAGCAATGTTAATGGCAGGATTTCTGTTCATTAGTGCCACTGTCCCAGCCGACACCATGACACATTTGTGATCTGAGGGATACCTGCCTGAACACTAACCATTTCCAATTTCAAGGGAAATTCTACGGGCAAAAAAAGACATCTGCAGCATGGAATATCACCCAAAACTGTATTTCAAAAGAGTATGGTCAACAACAATATTCAGCTAGGCTGTGGCATTGTAACAATGCTCAGTTGGTAGTAAGGGGCCCAAAGTGTGCCACGAAAATATCCCCAACACCATTACACTGCTACCACCAGCCTAAGCAGTTGATACAAGGATGGATGGATCCACGCTTTCATGTTGTTGACGCCAAATTCTGACCCTGCTATCCGAATGTGGGAGAAGAAATCCAAAATTCTCACACTGCTTTCCATTCTTCTCTTTTCCAATTTTGGTGAGCCTGTGTGAATTGTAGCGTCAGTTTCCTGTTCTTGGCTGACAGGATTGGCACTCGGTGCCCATCTGACTCAAGGTTGGATGTGTTGTGCATTCAGAGATGCTCTTCTGCAGACCTTGGGTGTAACTAGTGGTTATTTGAGTTACTGTTGACTTTCTATCACCAGTCTGGCCATTCTCCACTGACCTCTGGCATCAACAAGGCATTTCCACCCACAGAACTGCCGCTAATTGGATAGTTTCTTATCTCAGACCATTTTTCTGTAAACTTTAGAGATGGTTGTGGGGGAAAATCCCAGTAGTCAGCTATATCTGAAATCCTCAGACCAGCCTGTCTGGCACCAACAACCATGCCAAGTTCAAAGTCACTTCAATCCCCTTTTTTCTCCATTCTGATGCTCGGTTTAAACTAATTTGCAAATTGTCTTGATCATGTCTATATATGCCTAAATGCATTGATTTACTGTCATGTGATGGGCTGAATTAAGTTAACTGCGTCAACAAGCAGTTGGACAGGTGTCCTTAATAAACTGAGTGAATGTATATTAGGATATAGACAATATCAGATACTAAATAGGTCAAGTAATAATCTCTGAAAGAAATTCAATCTTTTTTTTTTCTCTGAATTCATCCAAAACCACCTGAAACACTAAACAGAACTGGTAAAATCAGGTGAGATGTTTCCTCCCCCACTGGTTTGCCCCATTTATCTTCTGTAGCTCTGGGGCTAATAACATTCACCCAAGTGTCCATGGCTCACATCCCCTGAATAGCAGGCTTGTCAGGTGAGAGTGATAGGGTCATCAGTCACGTCAAATTCCTTGCCAAAGTGGTCACTTTGTTTGTGAAAAAGATCCTCCTTGTGTCACAGCTTAGCAGTCATCACTCCATTCAAGTGAGAGGAGATGAGGACAGCAAAACGAGACCTGAGAAGATAAGATCATTTTGGAGTGGAGCGCTTTCCATTCCAAAATAACCGGAACAGTGATGTAACACCACTTGTTTAACTGCACACGATCAATAACCTAGTGCTCGCTGATGCATTTGCAACCACAACAATGATTTCTCTTTCCATCCATCATGAAACAACTCTACAACTCCTTCAAAGTGACTTTGAACTGATAGATTTGGATCTAAAAGTGATTTAGGTTACAGAAATGGAAGTCCATTTAATCTTGCTGTGCACAGACAAATGCAGGATGAAACAGCTATGTCATGCAAGAACAATGTTGATAAATGCATCAAGCCATTGGTTTGAAGAAGCAAAACGAGTCGTGTAAGCTCTTTAAGTTGATAGATTTAGTCTTACCCTTGAGTGACAATACTTTAGTATGAAGGTTTTAAAAAAAGATCTTTCGTTAAAAAACATTCCTTAAATATCCCAAAATCTTAAGAGGAACCCCCCCCCCCCCTCCCTTTATTTATTTTTTTTTTTTTTTTACAATTTGTTCTTCAAAATGACTTACTTCACTGACGGCTGTGAGGTGCCCAAGCTATTTAGAAGCATGAGAAATCAGAAACAAATTGTAGCTCCAGCAGTCTACCTTTTTCTCCTGTCCAGCTGAACGTCAAATCTGTCAACAACTAGCACTTTATCCCATCCACCAACAGAGGGCTCGGGTTGCAGCTGTGGGTTTACGGTTTGCTAAGTGAGGCTTGACATGTGAGAAGCTGCTTTTGCAATTTCAAACACACTTTGCTCAACTGCAACAGTTATTTTCACTAATAACCACCATTACACTCATGCTGTAACATTCCCACACGAGGTTCTGCTGATGTCTCACCTCAATTAGTTTCCAGTTACTACAGGTTTTTTAAGGGATTGGTACTTTTCACATACACTCTTCAATCACAAAAATATCCTGACTAAGAAACCCATTAAGAACGACTTTTTTTTTTTGATAACTAAATTACAAAACTGTTAAAAATGTGGCCAGTTGGAATAAATTCATAGAATATTTTGTAATCTCGATGTCAAAAAAATTTGGACTGGTGGCTTGGTAATGGATGGAGGGCACAGAGGATCAGCATGTAGCATTAGCTGGTGCTATATGTAAGTGTCTGCTGTGTTCCTGAAAGTGAGTAAAAATGACTTCTTGAATTAACCAATATACAAAAGTTTTTGCTGTTTAAGACCAAAGTGTGATCTCCTAAAGGTCAGATTAGATTTGGACAGCAGTTTGCTGTAATAAGAGAGGGTAATACTAAGGTCACACGGGGCATGTGTCACGAGTTTAAGAACGCACAGAACCCGAGTTCAAGAACGCGCTTTTAGCACACAGTGTTCACACAGGACTGTCCCTGCCCATTACTAGTGCATGTACCTACAGTTGGAAGAGGTGGTCAAATGTGGTGCAGATTAGGGCTGGGCGATATGGCCTAAAAATAAAATCTCCGATTTTATTTTTTTTAATTCGATTTACGATTTTTTCCCGATTTTTTTTTTCCCCCTACTTAGAGAAAGCAATAAGTACAAACGGCAGACAACTTAAAGCAAATGTTGCTTTTATTTAATCAAACACAAGACAAATGTAACCCCCATTTCTGGATGAATTATAAATAAATGAACACACTCTTGGAATCAAAGTTAAGTATGTGATTTTTCTTCTTCTCACTCCTCTTTGGACTCGTGTTTATATAATTTTGTCTTGTTGTATATAATTTTTGTCTTGTTTTTGTCTTATTTTGTTATTCTACACTTGTTTTCACTTGTCCAAAATAAAAAGGTTACTTCCTTAAAGTTCCAGCTGTGTTTTAAGTCACACTTTGTAGTCTAGACTAAAATGAGACAAACATTCACCTTAGAGTAGCAGCATTTTCTAAAAAGTTAACAATACAGCTCATATCTGGGCTCTAAGGTTTTAATTCAATTAATACACCCCGTCTTCTCCACGGAGAAGATGATGAAGCAGCAGGAGTCATGGTCAACGCCCCCCCCCCCCCCCCCCGCGGCCGCCTCCTACAAAAACAAAATCCTACGGCAGCCGCGTCGCAAATGAATACACAGGTAATAATTACAACGCAGTATTCTTTATTAACAAATAACAGTAACAACTAACTAACTAACTAATGAACTAACAATACAGGCGTTGTAGAATGAGTATGTGTGTGTGTGTCAGGGCGCGTGCATGTGTAAGAGGACTGGGCGCGTGCCACGCAAGCGCGCGTGAGAGCCTTTGACTTAGATGGGCTTTAGGCAGCGTGGGGTCTCTCTCTTCCTCCACGTCTGTGGCAGCAAACCCATAACAGTTCCAAACAACAGATGATTTTAGTCCTTTCTTGGGAAAAAAACTTCCCACTGTCACCGGTAGCCATGCTGTCGCTAGCTGCTTCGTGTGTCGATTGTCGCGTGTCGCCGTGTGATAATAAAGTTACGGAAGCTCTGGGGAGCCAAAAATGCGCCACATAAAAACTCGATTTAGTTATTTTTGAAATCGTCCGTAACAAAAAATTCGAATTAATTCATTTGATCGATTTATCGCCCAGGCCTAGTGCAGATCTCGCTGATCTTTTTCTTTCACAGCTCCATTCCGATACATGAATGACTTGGTGTTAAAGATTTCCGTCCGCACACAAACCACACTTATTAATTTCTCCTCCATGGTCAATTTTCAAATGGTTGGCCCTTCTGTGAATCAAAAAGGATAATGCATACGTCACTACCAAATCCAAGTCCTCGATTGGTCAAAGTTTGACCTGGTTTCGTTTTCAACCCGCATTCAATGGTCATGCTTTTTGTAAGTGGAGCCCAAAAACAGACATAAAAACCTGCGTGGTTGCGAGAGTTTTGCAAGTAGAAGCCTGAAACACACATGCGTTTACAAAGACTTTTCATTGGAAGAGGTCACTTGCACATAGCATAAGAGTGTGGCGCTTGTTGTTTGAAGGAAAACAAAAGTATGTGTATAGCAAACATGAATTAAAGCATGATCTTTTTCATATGATTCTAGAGTTCTTTGAGACTGAAGATAAACCTAAGTACATTCATAGTGAAACAGAAGCCCTTCCAGCCCATTGGTGTTTCTTTGAATGGAGAAGACATCACATTTCACCTAGTTGTATCACTCAAGTTAACCAATCAGAAGAGACCTTACCTAAATGCAAGTACGGCATAACCCCAAAACTGCTACTAGACATGGGTTTATAGAAGTGGAGGCAAAACAGGATTAGTTTAGCTACACATTTTATTTCATTTTTTCTTCCTTTCAAATATGTTTTTCTTACACATTTTTCTTAAACCATGATTAAGAATCTTGTGATGCCTCCAAGAAGTTTTAAGTAAGGACAAAGAGCTGGATCAGACTGTCACTTAAATATTTGTGACAAATCTTTTGATAAATCTTTAAGAGGGGTAATTGAAGAAACACCTACAACGCTAACAAAAGAAAAATGTGGATGATCTAACCATACTTTTACGCTAATAATGAAGAAGGAATGGATTTGGCCAACATCAAAAAATCGCTTTGGCATGTGCCATCAGACCCAGTCTGAATAACCATTATGTGGTGCAACCTGAATTTATATATATATATATATATACTTTCAGAGGGTATTATGGTTTAGTGTCATCATGAGTTTTCAACCTTTTCATCAGCCAGGAAAGGTGATGCAACTGCTCCTCATCTACTTCTTTTTGCCTCTCTCCTCACCTTCTCTTCCTTTCATCATTTAATCACACTCAGACAGACATCACTCAACTCAGAAAGATTTCAGACACAACAGCTTAAGGTCAAAACTAGATGAAAGGAAAAATAAGTAAGTAGTAAAGCTCAGAATTTTGATTTTTTTTTTTTTTAATCTAAAAGTCTGTATCCAATTCTTTTATGTTTTGTAGTTTTACCAAAGGGACAACAGATCGAATAATGATTTTTATTTCACTTATTTCATAATCCATTTGGAATCCAGACAGAGACAGCTCAGGTTTTGTGATATATACAAAGTCACATTCTGCTCCAAAATAGATCTAAGACTGTGTGGACAAAAGCATAAACATAAATTTGCATTCTTTTTTTTTTTCCTTTTTTGTTTTGATTTTATTTCAATACCATTACCAAACAGACAAGGCAACACAAGCAGCAATTAGCTGGAAATCTCTTGAAATCTCTAGAGTCTAACTTCTAAGCTTGTTAAATCAAGACACTCATCGACAAAAAGAGAAAACAAAATTCTCTTTCTTAATCAGGAACAAAAGTAAGAGCTTCTTAAAATGCACGTTTTAAAATCTTATAGAGGATAACACTAAAAGTCCACCAACAACATCCACAGCCACAGTGAAACACCAGTTTAACTGTGAACAGAATGTGGCCTTTAAAAGAGAGAACTGCTAATTTTAAAGGAATTACCTTTGATCCAAGAGGAGACAAGTTATGTACGTCACAAAAATGGGTTACTTTGTATTTTGGTTTAGTGGCATCATGAAATGTATGATGTTGTGACAGAAAACCAGCTAAACTGTAACCTGCTTATAATAAGCATACAATCAATTTACATTCCTCACCATATGCTTCAAAGCTCGATTCTTACACCACGGTTTTGTTTCACTTTGCACTCTAAAAACGTTCACATTGATTAAACATAAAAAAATTATTGAAAGGATTTCCACCTGATTAGATAGATTTACTTAAATGAAAAATGATTCATATTGGTCCTACTTAATGTATTTAGGTTCAACCTAATACATTTCAGTTGATTCAATTTAAATACTACAGCTGAGCCCAACCTTAACTTAATATTGTTGCTCACTCTAAAATAAAAAGTTGATCCAACTTAATTGAATCACTTCAAGTAGTATCACCTAATAGACTTAAGTTTATTCAACTTAAATTTGTATGTCTACCCAACTCTATTTACATTGATCTAACTTAATTTTTTTACTTTTTATTTAATTTTATTTCTACAGCTGAAATCGATACACTGTTCTACAGTTTCAGCCAATGGGTCTTGTAATTTCCATATCACAGACATGAATTACCCAGCAATGTCTGACTTCCGAAGGCAGCAGCTCCCATGCCATAAACTCTGTTTTTTGGGGGGGTTGGTAATCATCCTCTACCAAACTCTAACTCATGGTGCAGAAAAAAATTAAACATAACAGTTTAAATTACCAGTTAAAACAGAGTAAAACAGCTAGACAACAAAACACATGGACAAAAACTCACATTTATATCTGCCCAGATAGACAAAGAAAATGGTATCCCACAATTCCTTGCGATTACTAATGTAATCCAATTAAATTGATTATTTTTATGTACAATCGATATGATTCATTCCCGTATGATTTACAAACATAATATTTTCTGTTTGAAATGACAAGTTACATTTTCGTAAAGTTAATTGGCTGGTAATTTCCTTTCTTTGAGTGTGATTCATGATTTATGTATTACAAAACACCAAAACCAAAATGTTTAGAAAAAAGAAGGTTGTGTTTTTTTTTAATTTGCTAATAACCAAGTAAAATGAAGAAAAACCTTTCACCTAGATCACATAAAGCTTGTTGAAATGTGATAAATTAATAGATAGTTCTTAAATTTAGCACAACAGCATGTTTGGCACTTGTAATGTAAACATTATAATGTAGTAGGAATGAAAGATTCACTTTCCCCATGATTTGGTTCAATTGTGTAACATTAAATAGAACATTTTGGCATCCTTGTTCACGGTGTAAAGAACGTATAAAGTAGGAATTTTGTACAAACAAATGTGCATTAATCATACATGTGACTCACAAAAATAGGAAAGAAAAGATACAAAAAAAATGTAACAAATATATTAGTGAAAGTTTTATTTGTATGTTTTTTCATCTATTGAAACTTTTAGTACATCTTTTGTCAATTGTCAGCTTTGCAACATAACTATTGATCAGCACAATTGATATTCCTGGTATATATTTGAGTTGTCTAGTGATTCCCGTTCTGATATTTGTGTTTTTCTTTTTTCTTTTGCCAGCAGATTCCTATGCTTGTCTTTACTGCAAAATGTCAGCTGGTGTTTGCACAAAAAAGCCACAAGAGAAAAGAGTAAGATGGATGGAGTTCACCACGTGTAGCTCAAGAATAGCAGCCATTCTGCTGTCAGCACACAGCCCTCCATCCACAGCCCAATTCACTAATTAGTCCTGGCCGCAAAAAAACACAACCTGCTGAACTGTTTCTCCTTCAGCTTCCTATAGTTAAACTGAATAAAAAGTACTGTTTTATTCTGACATTTCCTGTCATTTGATGTCATTTAGAGTTGCATGCACTAAAGTTAGCAAAGTGAAAAAAGGACCGTGCTGTGGAAACATGAAACTCAGAGTGCTACGTTGCTTGACTGCTCTCCTACACTTTCCCACTGTGATATAAACTGCTGACTGGCACTTTCTAGCACAGAGGAGGAACACTTGTACAGCTCACTCACATACAGGCGTTTACAGGATCCTCCCATTTGGAGAGTTTACACAGCTTTACATGTAGAGCTGGAAGTCTGCCAACAACTGCTGCCAAACACCAGCCCTCACACTTTTTAACTTGGCAGTGTTGTGTGTCGTCTGTGTGTGGCTCTGTGTGCAGGTGTTAATATTTGTATGTCTTCTTTATAATGTAAAATCCATATCCCCTCTATTGATTACAAGTGATTATAAAACTCCTGAACATCTGCCCAAATAAAAATGCATTAACCTTTAAGTGTTGGAGGGAGAAAAATTTGACACTATTTTCAGACAAACGGTCAAAGTGAAAAGGCTTTAATCATTTTAGGAGAAAAATTGACTGTAACGGAAGGAATAATTTAAAAATAATTTCATTGTGAGTCTGACTTCAGTCAACCTTGGCTTGTTCAACCTCAACCCAGGGGTTGAATTGCTGCGAAAAGGTAAAAAGAAAGCAGAATAAAGCTAGCATTTAGTGGTGGATACAACATTGTAATATTGAATATCTAAACTTTCTGAATTGATGGGATTGAAATGTTAGGGTCGTTCATTCTTTATTTAATTGAAGTTTATTGGTTCTTTCAAACTCCACATTTTTACAACTACTTGAACATCAGCTGAAAAGGACTGGGCTGCTCATCCAAACCCATCCAAAACCAAAGGCACTATTCACAAAAAATATCAATTTGGATATAATTGAACAAAAATGCTACTTACATACAAACAACACAATTGTATGTATGTTTGTTAACAGTTGTCTAATTTATTTTCAGTGTTTACTTCTTTTAAGATCTTAAATAATTCCACAGTTTTGCTCAAAAAGAACATCTCCATTTCACATTAGCATGATTTAAACATAAAAGTTCTTTCTAAAATTAAAATGTTGCTTTCTCCTTTTGTAAAAAATGACAGCACTCCCACTGGCAAACGTTGGGTGTATTCAGACTTGGAAAACCGTTTGGTCCGACTTAATTTGGTCTGGATCAAGTTCTGAACCTTGGGTTTGGTCTGTATTCAGACTGTCATCAAAAGGACTTTCCTGTTCCGGGCTAAAGCTTGTAAACAAAACCATGTGACTAAAAGTCTCCTAACTTTATTGGTCAGGAATCTCAAGGGCGGGGCAAAGCAACGACAGACAGAAATTATGGAAGTCCTGAGCTTTTATTCATTCATTCATTCATCTTCTTCCATTTTGTCCCTTTCGGGTCACAGGGCTGCCAGAGCCTATCCCGGCCTCTTGTGGGCGAAGGCAGGGGACACCCTGGACAGGTCGCCAGTGTGTCGCAGGTCCTGAGCTTTTAGTTCATTCAAACTTTACATTTCGCTCACAAGTTTTGAACATCTGTATCAAGGTCGGTCTCAAGACTGTTTACTCGCTTTTTTGATCTGGTAAAGGCATGCTGCAGGGCGGTTACTGGCAAGAAGACAGCCAAGTGTTATAGATTGTCAGGAAAACAGTGAAAAGCAATGTGTATCAAATGAAAAAGTGTTTTGATGAGTCTAAAGTCATCAGATCACATTTCAATGAGTTTCTATGTCTCATCATTGTGGTGTTATGGCATTATTGGTAAGGAACTACGAAGCTTGTAGGATGACGTCACAGCAGCACCTGTCAGACACATGCCATGTAACGAGACACAGAAAAGAACGTAAGAAGTGTTTTTAGTGGTGTTAAAATAAATGTCCCAACAAGTAAACAGTTGGAACCTTTTTTCTGTTTGATAACACAACAGTCATTGCTTTATGTTTGTTTGCTACGCATTTGTTGCTACATGGTCTTGGTCTAGTTGTTCCGCTCAGGGAAGGGATTGTATTCAGACTGAGAGCTCTCAGGGCGAACGGAAGTTCCGTCTGGAAACAAACCCAGACAACCTCCAAAAACGAGTTTGAGAGCGGTTCCTGGTCCCGGACCAGGGTCAGCTTGGGTGCAATCAGACTGACAATTTGTTCCAGATTATTGGGGGGAAAATAACTCTGGTTCCCTTTGAGCAAACCAAATGTCTCCAGTCTGAATACACCCTTTGAAAGTCACTAAATAAAATTCAGAACAAAGAATATTTTTTGAATAGTGAAATTGTAGATTCCTGCAAACCAGCTGCATGTAATATTTGTATTGCTCTTTGTTGAAGGTTGATTATTACATAGATATTTGTTTTGTATATACCGGTACTTCATTTTCTCAAATAACACAATAATGGAAGCACAGTAGAATTAATCTTGAATAAAGAATAAACAACCCCCCCCCCCCCCCTTTAAGATTTTCTTATTAGGGTTTGATATTTATTTATACATTTAGGATGTGGTTTGACACTAAGCTCATGGTTGAGAACCATAAAAAGCTTTGCCACACTAATGTTTTCAATATCTACCACCGTTGGGTTGATTGTGAATTTTAACAATCTTCATTTTTTTTCATAAATTCTGTTAGTCATACGTTTTTCCCCTTTTAGAATAATGAACTGTCTTATTTTCTAATGTGTGTTACTCTGCCACTGTGCTCGGTGTTGTAATCACTTCCTGTTAATTGCTCTCACCTGTGTTCAGTTGCCACAGCTGTGTCTCGTTAGTTTCTCCCTCAGCTTTTAAATAGTCCTTTAGCTGCAGCTGTTCTTTCCAAATCCTTGTCATGGTTTCTGCATGTTTTCTGAGGGTTGTTCTTTTAGATTGGGCTATTCTTGTTTTAGGGTTCATTGGAGATAGTTTTATTTTGTCTGTTTTTATGTTCTCTACCACCAACCAAAGTATATTAAAATGTGTTCTTTTTTATCATACAATTAATTTATTTGTGCCTAATGATTTAAATAATATGCTGTTTTTTTGTTGTTTTTTTTACTTGTCAGACAGAGACTGTCAGAGTTCAAAACAGATCATTTCTTTGTAAGGAAATAGGAAATTGTGATTCATTCAGATGTTTGACACTTCAGCATGCAATTAAAAAATTGCTAAATGTGCAAGAATTTGAATTCATACCAGTTCTATCTGAAATGCTATGTATAAAACTTTTATAAAAATAAAATCAACAGCTGATGATTTCATTTTCCCACACAAATGTTAGTTTCCTTTGCAATTATGTGAAGCCGAGGCAACTTTCAGACCTGAATTGACTTTATTTTTTCATGCTTTGATTATTGACTTTTTAATGTCATTGAATTTACTCTGAATAAAAGGTAAAACAAACTAAAACTGTTTTAACTTTCTATTGACATTCCACATAGAAACCATTGTTAGTATTTTGATAAAGCTCAAAAGGGAACTTTTGGCGTTGCAGGAGAAGAAATTACAAACCCTGCCTTGTCAGCAGGAAATTGAAACAGAGAAATTAAGCCTTTTTATAAAGACGTCTTAAATGATTCTTTGGAGTTGTTCTCTTCTAAAACGTCTTCTAAAATTACTAAAGCAGTCAGATTGTTGTTGATTTTTGTGCACAAGATGAATTCTTTTATACCACCTTCAGTAAAACATTTTCTCTATTGATTATGTCACGTTTGACGAATTCATGAGGGGCTTGCATTCTTGCTTCTACAACCAAAAGGGATTCACAGCGGAGGCAGTCCAGCCATACTGCTGAGACTGTGGACCAGTAGAAAGCATCAGTTTAGGGATAGCCGAGCGCTGGGATTGTGTAGCAGTACAGTTCCATCTGTACTCAGGTTTACAGAGGAGCCTCTAAAGGCCCCTGGGACATCCAACAAAAGAACAGCTGAGATCCTGTGAGATTTAAAGCTTTACACCTGCAGCGGACAACAAGGTGCTGGACAAGAAGCAGAGCAAAGCAGTTTGATATGAGAAAGGACAAAAATGGCCTGACTTTAAAAGAAGTGCAGAAGAAAAAACACAAAGGAAACTCCACTTCATAAGAGCACTAAGAATCTGGAGTGTCCATAATAGAAGTGTGTCCAGATTATTCTAGTTCAGGGGCACTCATTACGTCGATTGCGATCGACCGGTAGATCTTCAAGGGTAGATCGCCGGCCAGCACAGATAAATTGCCAAAAAACAAAAAAATTGTCAGCGAATCAAAATCCTCACCGAGAAGTAAATAACTTGATTGACATGCAGAACAGCCAATTGAACATCGCTGCTTGTTTTTATATTTTGTTGCTTGTTTTTATATTTTGTTGATTGTTTTTATATTTTGTAGTGTTTTAATGTAAAGCACTTTGTGTCATATTTTTATATGAAAAGTGCTTTAGAAATAAAGTTGATTTGATTTGATTTGATTCTGATGCATACGTCACTGCGTGTTTAAATACACTGAGCGCAAATTCTGTCTGTCATTAGAGAGTCACTACTTGCGTACCAGGTCCCCGGCACAAGATCACTTTGTAACTATCAGTACCAAAACAATTTAGCTCACATGCCAGAAAAGTGTGGGCACCCCTGTTCTAGTGTAACATTAGAGGTCTCCATCCTTCAGTGGCCCTGAAGTGCAAATCACATCAATAGGTCATGCAACGCAAAAACATAAAGATCACAATGATATATCATGTAGCAGATAATCTCCTTCCATCAGCAAGGTCATTGAAGATGAACCATGGGTGGGTCTTTCAGCATTACAACAATCCCAAACACACAACCGGGGTAACAAAGGAGTGGCTTCATAAGAAGAATTTCGAGGTCCTAGAGTGGCCTAGCCAGTCTCCAGATCTCAACCCCATAGAAAATCTTTGCAGGGAGTTGAAAGTCCAAGTTGCCCAGCAACAACCCCAAAACATCACTGCTCTAGAGGAGATCTGCATGGAGGAATGGACCAAAATACCAGCAACAGTTTGTGAAAACCTTGTGAAGACTTACAATGTTTGACTGCTGTCATTGCCAACAAATGGTATATAACAAAGGTGATTTATTTTTATATATATTTTATTTATATATATATTTTATATATATAAATATTATATATATTTTATTTATATATATATATATATATATATATATATATATATATATATATATATATATATATATATATATATATATATATATATATATATATACACATACATACATACAGGGAGTGCAGACTTATTAGGCAAATGAGTATTTTGACCACATTATCTTCTTCATGCATGTATCTTCATCTTCAAGCTGCATAGGCTCGAAAGTCTACTACCAATTAAGCATATTAGGTGACGTGATCTCAGTGATGAGAAGGGGTGTGGTTTAATGACATCAACACCCTATATCAGGTGTGCATAATTACTAGGCAACTACTTTCCTTGGACAAAATGTGTCAAAAGAAGGACTTGACAGGCTCTGAAAAGTCAAAAATAGTGAGATATCTTGCAAAGGGATGCAGCACTCTTAAAATTGCCAATCTTCTGAAGTGTGATCATCCAACAATCAAGTGTTTCATTCAAAATAGTCAACAGGGTTGCAAGAAGTGTGTGAAAAAACCAAGGCGCAAAATAACTGCCCGTGAACTGAGAAAAGTCAAGCGTACAGCTGCCAAGTTGCCACTTGCCACCAGTTTTGCCATATTTCAGAGCTGCAACATCACTGGAGTGCCCAAAAGCACAAGGTGTGCAATACTCAGAGACATGGCCAAGGTAAGAAAGGCTGAAAAACGACCACCCCTGAACAAGACACAAGCTGAAACGTCAGGACTGGCCAAGGAAATTTCTCAAGACTGATTTTTCTAAGGTTTTATGGACTGATGAAATGAGAGTGAGTCTTGATGGGCCAGATGGATGGGCCCGTGGCTGGATCGGTAAAGGACAGAGAGCTCCAGTTTGACTCAGACACCAGCAAGGTGGAGGTGGAGTACTGGTTTGGGCTGGTATCATCAAAGATGAGCTTGTGGGGCCTTTTTGGGTTGAGGATGGAGTCAAGCTCAACTCCCAGTCCTACTGCCAGTTTCTGGAAGACACCCTCTTCAAGCAGTGGTACAGGAAGAAGTCTGCATCCTTCAAGAAAAACATGATTTTCATGCAGCACAATGCTCCATCACACGCGTCCAGGTGTTTCACAGCGTGGCTGGCAAGAAAGGGTCTAAAAGAAGAAAAACTAATGCCTTGGTGTCCTTGTTCACCTGATCTGACCCCCATAAAGAACCTGTGGTCTATCATGAAATGTGAGATTTACAAGGAGGGAAAACAGTCCACCTCTCTGAACAGTGTCTGGGAGGCTGTGGTTGCTGCTGCACACAATGTTAATGGTGAACAGATCAAAACACTGACAGAATCCATAGATGGCAGGCTTTTGAGTGTCCTTGCAAAGAAAGGTGGCTATAATGGTCACTGATTTGTTTTGTTTGAATGTCAGAAATGTATATTTAATTGTGAATGTTGAGATGTTATATTGTTTTCACTGGTGAAAATAAATCATTTTCATGGGTATATATTTGTTTTTGGTTAAGCTGCCTAAAATTATGCACAGTAATAGTCACCTGCACACACAGATATCCTGCTAAAATAGCTAAAACTAAAAACAAACTAAAAACTACTTCCAACAATATTCAGCTTTGATGTTAATGAGTTTTTGGATTCATTGAGAACATGGTTGTTGTTCAATAATCAAAAATCAAATTAATCCTCAAAAATTCAACTTGCTTAATAGTTCTGCACTCCCTGTATATATATATAACAAAATTGATTTGGACTTTTATTGACCAAATACTTATTTTCCACCATAATTTACAAATACATTCTCTAAATGGGATTTTCTAGATTTTTCTTCTTCTCATTTTGTCTCTCTTAGTTGAGGTATTCTTATGATCAAAATTACAGGCCTCTCTCACCGTTTTAAGTGGGAGAACTTGCACAATTGGTGGCTGACTAAACACATTTTTGCCCCACTGTATTAGTATTTTCTATACCTTCCCTCTTTAAACGATCCACTGAATCCACTTAGGTTACAGCAATATATTGAAAACCCTGTATTTTTCCTCTTATTTATTCCTGTCCAGGATCATCCTGCTGCCGGTCACTCCTCCCCAGCCAAACACAGAGATCCAATTACACTGACACTGACGACCCCAACTTCATTCAGCTTCAGAAACCCATTTTGTCCCGGCACGTCAACTATTACATGTGCTCTGCCACTACACACCTCAGAAGACTGCTCCAGCACACAATCAGGACTCGGTGTGTAACAAAGGGAGTAAGTCAGAAGCACTGTAGCTGGTGTGACCTGTGGAAAAATGCTGCAGGGAAGCTTTCCGTGGGTTGTAAGGATAATGAATTATAGCTGGGAGGGCGTTCAGCAAAGGATTATTTGGGTGCTGTAATGCACTCGCTGAAGGACATAAGGGCAGTCCACTCATCTTGAGCAAAAGGGGTTCTGAATATTAAATGCTGTGGAAATAAAAATGCCCTTTCTTTGTGATCAAAGCGCACCCGTACCGCTCCTGCAGGCAGAATCCGTTCTAAAAGCACTCTGGGAGTCAGATAAAATTACTTCTGACATAAATCATACCAGGACTTAAAATACCACACAGTAATATCTCTACCATAAAAGAATTTAAATGCGTACATTTTGTTAGAATGTGACAGGATCTTTGGAGTTAAGGTGAACGAAAGGATTGCTTTCTCATTAAACAAAACATAGTTTTAGCTTTGAGTGGGCGGTTCTGGTTTCTAGATTAAAAATCACTTCTTAAAATAGTTTACTTAAATATTCTAAAGGTCAGACTGTTTTTAATTTCTGTGTTTGTTTTTCTTACCAGTTTTTAAAAGGGTATATAAAATTGGTAAAACATATTTGTAATGTATGTAAAACTATGTAAAAAGGAAATGAATTGAAATTTAACACAAAAACAGCTATAATAAGATTTTATTTTTAAAAAAAAAAGTCAATATATTGGGAGATACTTTTGTTAAAAAAAGCTGTTTGGTGGAGTATTAAACGTTATACTAAATCATATTAAGAAAAAAAAATGTCTGTCTTTTTGATTAGACTAATATATTTTACAACCCTCAAATCAAGTCAGAAATCTAGGGGTAATCATGGACTCTGACCTAAACTTTAACAGCCATATCAAGTCAGTAACATCAGCTGCATTTTACCATCTGAAAAACATTGCCAAAATCAAAAACATTATATCAAAGCCAAACCTGGAGATACTTATGCATTACTTATGCATTATGCATTAAAGAATGCATACATGCATTTGTCTCCAGTAGGTTAGACTACTGTAACGGCCTGCTCACCGGCCTCTCCAAACGAGCTGTAAAACAGCTTCAGTACATCCAGAATGCTGCTGCTCGAGTCCTGACCAAAACCAGGAAGTATGATCACATTAGTCCTGTGCTCAGGTCTCTGCACTGGCTCCCTGTACCTCAAAGAATAGACTTCAAAGCAGCTCTGCTTGTGTACAAGTCTATCCATGGCCACGCAACAAAGTACATCTCTGACATGTTAGTGCCATATGAACCATCTCGTACTCTGAGGACCTCAGGGTCCGGCCTCCTGTTGATTCCCAGAGTCAGAACTAAACAAGGGGAATCAGCGTTTCAATATTCTGCAGCTAAAATCTAGAACAGCCTCCCTGAAGATTTAAGACAGGCCTCTTCTGTGTTCATGTTCAAATCTATGCTTAAAACATTTCTGTTTAGCCGCGTATATGACTGAAAGGTCCTATCTGTACTTTTCTGTCCTTTCCTTCCTTTATTTTTAAACCAATTTTCTAATTTTATTTTTTCTTTTAAAGTAAATTTTACGTTGATTTTTTTCTATGATGTATTGTGATTTGAATGCATTTTTCTGTTTTGTGAAGCACCTTGACTTACTTTGTGTACGAATTGTGCTATACAAATAAACTTGCCTTGCCTTGCCTACAAGAACTTCAAATTGGAGCCACAGGGAACTTATTTTTCTTGCATGTGTTTTATTATTTCTACTGTCTTGAGTGTATTTTGGCTGTGTTGCAGACTAGATCAGGTTGTCCTCAGATGAAGGAAAACAGTGCTCAACACTCTATTATTAGTGAACTCTAAGGCATTTTACAAAACCAAAACCAAAAATGTTTTAGTGCCGCACATGAGCCTATTTAAGAAAAAAATTGGTTTCGCTCCATTTTCCTGACACACAATTTCTTTCCTCCTGGTTGCTTTGACTAAAAAAAAAAACAACAAGGTTGTAGATTTCTATCGCAGATCCAAATCTCCCGAGAACTCCATTTCAGCGTGCAGAAAGGTGCCTATTTAAATGCATCAACTGACACATTCTGGCATTGTTGACCTTTTAAAGAGATTAGTTATATGGACTGTGCTTGCATGTGAGAAGGAAATGACAAAACATGACTTATTGCCAGCAGAGCAAGATCATTAATTACAGTTATAATATCCGTCACCCCCCAAAACACGGTTTAGAATTCGAATGTACACACACTTGCTGCTGCCAAGTAGTCAAGTATCAGTACGCGACTACATGAATGTACACCTGTTGACACAGCTGGAAGGAGTGTGGATTTTTCCTTGCGTTCAATTGTGTAGTTGGCTTTTGCATGGATGTTGAAACGTATTATTTTTATGTATTTATTATTTTTTTACATAAAGCTTTGCAGTGTACGGAAGAGGATTCTTTTTTCTTTTTTTTCTCTAAGGCACCAATCCTCTTCCTTAGCAGGGCCACCCTACAAGCAGTGTAACAAAGGTATCATGGCTGAAAATAGGTTCTGTGTCTTTGATACTATTTCTGTGTTTTGACAAAAAGCAGTACATTTTAGAAATCAAAATACAATTTCAAAAAAAAAAAAGGAAAAAAAAAAAGAAATGAATCAACATGAAATGTTAAAAAAAAAACGAAACACAATGAGAAACCGGAAAAGGTAGGTATTGTGGGACATCACTGATTGGATGATAATGTTTGATTTTTGACATTTGAGTATTTTCTAATGCGTTCTCATAAAGTTTTGTGATCAATACGGAACATATCCAGTATCGCTTTATGTCAAATAACTTTTAATTGAAATGATGGGCCAATTTCATCATTCAATCAGCAATGTCCCATAGTTCCAACTTTTTTTTTTTTTACGCATTTCATTTTATTTTCTGGACATTACTTTTGTTTTCTAAGACATTTCATTTATTTCTAATTGTGTTTTGATTCCTAAAATGTCATGTTTTTTTTCTATTATTTGTTTTTTTCTTTTTTTATTTGCCATTGAGATATTTATGTATTTGCTTGTTGGTATCATTTTGCACTTCAGTGCCACCATATAAATCCCTCTTGTTGGCAAAATCTCATTTCAAGTTATAATGTTACCTATATTGAAGCAATGTCATTAGTTTTTTACTCCAATAGAAAACACTATGCAAGTTTTAGCAAAGAAAAATATTTTATCAACTTTTTATAAACAAAGTTGGGAAAAAAAACATTTTTCTGTGTTAGAGATATCTCTAAATTCTAAATCTAAATATAATCTGTTTTCAGTTTTCTATCATTTCTGAACTATAACAAGGTTAGAACAATGTCTTTTAAAAAAACAGGCTTTTATAGAGGGAAACCTGGGTTGGAGCAGAAGCAGAACTAGAAAATAATTGCAGCTTGGTGGGTGCTAGCTGTTAGCTTCTAGCATGCCAACAATATCGCACAGAAAAATGTGGAAAATTACGCTTAATACAGCTCCTAAACAAAACCATTTTTTGCAGTTCAAAATGCAGAATTTAGGCTACAGACAGGTACTACATGTTGATTTCACTCCTCTTTCTTCGTGATACCATCCGCTATGCACATTGGCAGTGCAACAAAAAAAAAAGTGGCCAAACAGAACCCCAAAAATGACCAATATTTGACAAACTTGAATTGTTGGGATGCGCCTGCCTGCTACCTGGTTGAGGGTTGAGTGCATCTGTAATCTGTGCATTTATAAAGCTTTTGCTTCATGCATTCAAACTAGCAAATAAGTCAGAACCTCATTTCCATGCACCACTGATTTATTATCAACGACTGATTAGCTAGCTTGAAGAAAAAAAACATTGACAAATTTGCATCTGGAAGAAAGAGAGAGATTCAAACAAAGAGCCAGAAGAATGTTGAGTTTCAGAGTGTGGGAAAGAGGAGTGCAGGTCTGATACGCAGTTTGACAATCAGCCGCCCTGCTGTCTCCATTCTCTGTTCTTCTTTGTCTGCCATCGCTTTCTTCCTGTAAACAGCGGCTACCTCACCTTTGTTTTTACATGTGCACACATGCATTTGTCTGTAGCATCTGATACATGAAATGAAGCCCATGTGATTAATCAGTGGTTTCTAAAATATTTCTCCAAGCATCAATTTTTTAAGTGTCATTCATCATCTAAAGATGCTATTAATTTATACAGAAGTCTGATTTGCCCTGGACTGATATAAGCTCATCAGGTTTAACCATTTCATTAATGTTATAAGAAGGTAAACATGATCATTCTTATCTTTTTAACAATTTTTCTTTTTCTTGATAGAGAAAGTCTTAATGCTGGGGGGGAAATTTTTCAAAATTTGGAAAAAGGGTTTTTGTGACATTGTTATTGCATTTTACAAAAACCACAGCTAGTATTTTGTTTAAATATATTCACACTTAAGACGATGAACTCAAAAGTGTGTGAAATTGTAAAATAGAATCTGACTTAAAAAATCTGTGGTGTTTCTATTTTAACATATATGAAAATAAATAAGCAAACAGGAAAAAGTTTTACTGCAAATTCCACGTATCCTTTTACTAGACTATGGATTTTCAGGGACAGCCTTGCTGAATCACTTACAACCTCTTACTATTTTTGCTCACATGTTTTTTATTATCTTTTTTACTTGTGCTCAAAGTATTTTTTCACACTAAGAAAAGGGTTTTTGTTGTTGCATACTAGAACAATTTACTACAAAGAGAACTTGACAGTTGCCTCATTCCAATCCTTTAATTCAAAGTCCTTACCAATACTAGGTATCCTCTGCACATTTCTGTTCCTGATTGTAGGCTCCCTAAACCAGTTTGCTGTGAATTGAAGACCTCCAGAAAGCACTAAGCATGAGTCCTAATAAGATGCCCAAATATACTTAACTGATCTTTGATTTTCTTTTTTTTCTTTTTGACATTAAGACGCAGTTATTCTGCGCCACGCATCACTGAACATCATTTGTCAGGTTTGACTTTTTGGAATAAATTGCCATTATAGCAAGTTGTAATGAGGGAAATGACACTGCTTAAAAAAAGATCACATTCCATTTCCTTCAGTGGGATCTCTGCACCACTGTGGGACAACATTGATGCTATTTTTTGCCACCACAAACGATATTACACTCTGATTTTTTGAGAGAACAGAGGCCACATTTGTCAGCAACGTCACAGCCGTGTTTTCCCATTTGTCTGTCAGTGTTTCAGCCATGTGAGTTAACAGCCATCTAATTCCCGCCATTTATTCACTCCCCTGTCCGCCCTCAGTCGGGTGTGAGGGCGGCGGTGCACGAATTTAAGTGCTACAAGTGGAAAACTCTGGGAGGAAAGGAAAGCCTTTCCCCCTCCCCTGATGATGATTGATAAATGGTTGTCGCAGGGCCTCCAAGCTTTCACTGCTCTTTCTGTAATAACCGCTTACGTAGTGAGGAGTGACACACGACTAAATCGTTCCACTGCCTTGTCTTTCTGTCGGCTGTCTCTCCATACTTTTTGATTCTTTCCTCTCACACGTAACAGTGTGCCCACTGTCTGTGAGCATGCTATTAATCTTTGATGGCAGAAACTTTTTTTTTTGACCCGACACATCACTTTGATGGATTGTTAGAAAACATCGGTGACCACACGCTGCCGTTTTAAGCCAATCCAAGCCAGCTTGAATTTACATCACTTCTAGTATAACACGCTCCGAGTTTATTCTGAAATGGACTTTACAGAAGAAGTTATCTTTGCTAGAACATTTTCTAAAATTTGGAGAGCATTCCACGCAAATGTTTGTACTTGAATCTAGATTTAATATCGATTTTCAAGTCTCCATAAAATAGTCGGTGCATAACATTTATTTATTTATGAAACATATACTAGAAAGTACATCATCCTTTGCCAAATGTACAGTTGCACCTGAACAACATATTTAAAAGAAAAATTTAATATGTTGAGTTTAATTTTAAACTGCAAATTCCAAATACTTTTTTCTCCTACTCTATGTCTAAAGTTTTTGATATTTTTTTATTAGCTTATTTATTAAAAAAAAAGTAAGATCAAATGAAGAAACATGAAGAAAGTGAAAACATTTTTTTGCAGAAAATAAGAATTTTACAAAATATAATTTTTTTTTACCTTAAGTCAATGTTTTTACAAAAAAGGCGACTATAACTATCAAAGAAGCTGAAACCAAAATAAATTTCATGCAAAAAATAGTCACATTAAAGATGGGAAAACAAGCCATCCAAATGAAAAATGAAACGACATTTTTATGATATTCTTAACCTTAAACCCATTAAATTCTCACCCCCACGCAAACATTACTGGTAAATATTGTGGTTATCCTCAAGATTAGGGGACTAAACTACATGAAAAACTTTCATTACATTTTTAGAAATAAAGTTCTACATTAAATGCACAACAAATGGATTGTGCAACGTTTCTCTTAAAATAATTTCTTTTTTCACTTTTTTCTTTATTTGTGACTATTGCTAATGATATAGAACTATTTTGAAATGACTGCATTGGGCCTGGTTTCTTCAAATGAAAACTAGCTAATACCTGTTAGCCTTTTTAAAAGTTTGGAAGCTGAACATTTTTTTTATTTTATTTAATTAGATCTTCCCCATAAGTTTTTTTTTTTTTTTTTTCGTGTTGTCCAGTGTATGAATACTATCTTAAGACCCACTGCACTTATTTTGAAATAACCTATTTAACATTATCCGGTAACTGCTACATCACCAGTCAAATTAGATCCCCACTCATCCTCCTCGCTGTCAACAGCATGACTGACTTCATTTATGATGATCCGTTTCATGTGAGACCAAAGGAGGGAAGCGGCATTAGCTGCGCTCAGGAGGATCAGACTTCCATCTTGCATATCAAAGTTTTGGCAGCTGACCCCATCCCAGTAACTCAATAAGAAAGCAGCAGTACAAGAATAAATCCTGACCCCACTGGTAACAAGGTGTGTTGCATGAAAAATTCCTCAGTCTTTACTGTAAATTATTTTTCATTTAGTTTCCTTCGAGTGAGACAGAAAATGTGATTTAATAGCAGTCAGATTATCACGTCCGGACTTTTTTAAAAATTAGACATCTTTGACAATGTTATGACATATGATAGGTACTGACCAGATTACAGTCCGTTTCAATTTTGGTTAAAGATTAACAGTTCCTTTACTTTTCTTTTTTGTGTTTTCTTAATTCCAAAAAGAAATTTTATCTTTGACCTAATTTATCATTCAATACTTTTATTCATACAGGTATCAAGTCAACAGGTGAGTAAACAAAAGTGACAAAAGTTGGTCCTTTAAAAGAATCACATTTTCAGTGGATTTTTATGGGGTTTTTTCACAGTAGCTTTGACAACAGCTGAAACAAATCAAATGTTTTTTCTGAGACAAGGCCTTGTGCACCTGCACTCACAACGTCGGGAACATTTGCCTCCTTTTGTTGTGACGATCTCCTCCAGCCTCCCTGTGGTAGTCTCTGCTGTTTCCTTCTGCCTTAAATGTTGTCATCTGAATATCATGTGAATGGTGCGATTCATCATCTGCGTGGCGGAGATGACTTCATGAACGTTCAGTCTGTGTCGTGCAGAGTGTGCCTTTGGTTTTCGGGGTTAATTGAGGGCGATTAAGGTGATTAATAGCTATGTTTGAAGTAAAAACATTAGACAGACAAGCTTGTGTTACAGGGCAAATATTTTTGGCCAAAGATCCATCAGTGAAAGGAGTGTTGAAGGTAGCAAGGTTGTTCCACTTCAACCTAAGCACTCACTATTCTGGCATTATATTAGAAAAAAGAAGAGTAGAAGACAGAGACACATTTGTGCAAAAATGTAGGAGCAAGAGGAAAACAGGGATTTTTTTCATTGAATTGGGAAAAACTCATGCAGACAAGAGGGAGTTTTTTGTATTTTATTCGTGTGTGTGACCAGAAAATAATCTAAAAACATGACCTCTTGTTTTCGGTTATGTGTCTACCCCAAAAAAAGGAGAATTTCTGCTCCACAAGCAAGTCTCCCTGACAGCCCCACATCCTTGAAAATCTTGTTACTCGGAAAAAGGAAACAATTTCACTCAAGCTGTTTGAGAGATGACCATGTTTTGCTCCAGGCTTAAGTTTCAGAATGGCCAGACATCATAGTGAAAAATTTCAGATTTTGTTTCACAGCAAAGCTGATTCACTGTTGAGATTAAGGGGCTTGTAGGAAAAAAAAGAAAAGAAGCCTGTCTGGAAAAGTGTCCTGATGTTTTATTCAACAGCTTTGCACAGCTTCTTAGAGATGGTGGTCAAGAGGTCAAATGCTTTTATTTGCACTTTCCTGAATGTAAAAAGGATTTTTTTTAAAAAACAACAAAACATTTTATTTTTATTTTGTCCTTTTAGTAGCACTAAATCAGATTAGCTCTTACCCTCATAAAGTTGAATGTTAAAGGTTTCAATGATGGCTTTAATGTTTTTTATTAAACTGTCAAACTGAATCATCTTCGGTTTGTACCATCTTACTTTTTATTGTATTCCATTTTATGTTCAAATGTAAATATTTGCTAAAAATGTCAAAAGAGTAGTTTTCACCAATCTCAAAGTACATAATATAAGGTCCCATTTCTCTCATCATGTAGTTTTTCTTTTTTTTTATTTTAACTGTTAACTGTCATTCATTTTCTGGTAAGTTTAGACATTATGGGACACAAAATGAGGTTTATGAAAGGTAAGCATAAGAAAAAATCTGCACCACAAAATAAAAAGTTTACCTTGATAATTAGAGCAACCAATAACCAATAATAATTTTTAAGTCAAAGGAAAGCAAGAAAAGCTTTTTTTCTGATTTGACAAACTCATGTTATCAATTATTTCATTTTTCTGTCTCCATGTACATCACTGCTAACTTGTCTTATTGAGCTGTTTTCTTTCTTTCTTTTTTATTTATTTATTTATTTTTTTTGGTCACCACTACACTTGCAGTTCCTCAAATAACCGCTAGAGGAAGATTGCAAAGGGCAGAATTGTCCTTTGACTCTCATGTCAAAGAGTCAGATTTCACATCCAAAAAATCTTTCATACAGTCTGGTAATTTATTTGATTTGCATTGCTTTGTTGCCATTCATCAGGTGTTTAATGTGTTAGTTTGAAACTGTGGTCATTATTAGGGGTGTTTTTACTTACCCTTTTTTTTTTTTTTTTTTTGGCAGGTGGGTGGACAGATGGGTGCTCTCAACAAAAAATGTCACGTTCCCTTGTCCTGCCCATGCAGCCCCTTTTGGAATGCCCTTAAGGTAAACGGTAGGGGTGTAACGATTAATCCATGATTAATAAATCATTATAAATTATAATAAATTATTAAGATTCAAGATTTGGTTTATTGTCATTCCACACATAGTATTTGCAGAGAAATATGCAGGTGAGATGAAATGTTGTTTCTCACTAGCATGACAGTGCAAAGAAGCAAGCAATTAAAATAACAATCGAAGAATAAAAATAGCAATAAGATAAATACAAAATAATCAATTTATAACTCTATGATCCAACCGGGTCGATCTGGTTGTTTATTGAATTGACCTTTACCATTAAAAAATAGTTTCAAAATAAAAATCCAATTATATTGATATTGGTAAAATACAATTTGGATCAGTCTAATTACAGTCCAATGTGTGGAAGCACTTTAAATTTAGCAAATACATGTGACCATACAGTGGTGGAATGTTCTAATTTGTATTGTTTTTATGTGGAAAAATAACAGTGGGCTGAACGCTAGGAAACAAAAACGTGAATGGATTTGCTATTAATTCTTGCTTACTTGTTTATTTGTACACATTTCATTTACACTTGATTATCTTGCAAGAAATATGAGGAATCTGGAAAACTTCCTCTGCACTGTTCAGTACCAGGTATTTATTCATATCTGAGTCACACTGGTTGAAGTGTTGGCTAAAGATGTCCTGGATCGATTTTAAGTCAGTGATTCGGATCGGTCAATATTAACTAATATCGACCATCAATCCTATCGTCAACCACAAATTATGAGGTGAATCGAATTCTTGTTCAAATAAATCGTTACACCACTAATAAGTGGATAATGCCTGGCCTATTTCATTTTTGCAGTTAGAATCCTCTAGATTACATCACAGATTATCAATCCAGTGTATATATCTCTAATTATTACACATCACTGTGACTTATTTCTAGTTTTAGCTCATCTTTTTCATTTAATCTTATGATTTATGAACTAGTCCTCGTCACAGTGCACTCTGTACTCCACCTGTTAACGTCTCTGAATTACTTCTCCTTACACTGATGCATATTTAGAGAGGCTGTTGGACTACATTAAACTTAAATTCATGATTCTGAGTCAGGAGTTGAAAGCAGGCAGTCTGCTGGAGCAGAGAGACATACATATTGGATGGCCTTAAACTATAGTTGAATGCAGTCATGCGGTCAAAAGCATGAGGAGCAATCTCAGTCTACTCCTCCATCAGCCCATATCTCCATGTGTCGAAAGCTGTGTTTAGTGGGTTTCCAGTAGCTCACTCACTTAAGCAGATAACATTTCTACAGGGTTTAACTGTAATAAATTCCAAATAAATTTGATATGCCGGGTGTACTCAAGTATGGAGCAGAACATTTCCAATACAATTACAGTAATTATGATGTAACACTTTTGATATAGAAACTAGTCTGCAAACCCTTCATCCCCGTGCACCACGGAAAAGGGATTTATAAGAAATTAATAAAGGATGCAACAAATCAAGTGAATTCCACAGCTGTGGCCCCATTTGGTTTTCTGTCTGAATTCAGGGAAGTCTTTCATTTCAAAACACTGAGTGAGCTCAGCAGGAAAACAGACACAGCGACATTTATTCCACCACAAGTCAAAACTCCAACCTGAAAGAGATGTTTTGTTTTCGCCTGTCAGACTTTAACACAGGCTCAGCTGAAACATGAGCCAAACAATAACACATTTTTACTGACTCTGTTTATATTATTAACTCAGTTAGACAAAATTCCCTATCATTCTTGTTCCTTTTTAATCGTCACATGAAAGGGGCTTCTTGATGAGATTAATCTCTTATGACAAAAAAGCAAAGACGATCTTAAAGCATGTTGCTGGTCTTGGCAGCTTGAACGAAGCTGCAGGTTTCTTGCTATCAAACCATTTTAACCTGACACTTTTCCTTGAACTCTCCTCCAGCTCTCTGCCTGTGTCAGCTGTTTTTCTTCTTTTTTTAAAAGGTCTGTGAATCTGACATGAAAACACAGGTTTACATGACATTCACATTCAGCATTCTCTCGTTATGAGGCTCCGGGATGAAAGATCACTTGTAAAAAGGTGCCAATATGCTAGCAAACAGATGGGGACTGGGATCGGGACATGAATAACATCAGAGTGGATTTGATTACTTGGAGTCAGATTTTGCTCAGTGGGATTGTTTGAATATGGGTTTGTGGAAATTTTTTTTTTTTTTTTTTTTGAATAAAATCTAATCCAAGCAGAATAACTGCCTAAATCATGTGGGCAATTTGAGCTGTTTTTGTGTTGATGTTATAGTTGCCACCCACAGTGTGCAGAGTTCCTGAACTTGCCTGGTATTTGCTGGTTTTAGTTCATACAGGTGAGAGGAGTGGGGTTTAGTGGAGCCATTCTCAGCTTTGGAAAGAAAAATACTTGCCACCAATGATGCATTATTTTTTATTTGATTTTGATTTGAAATGGTTTATTTCAAGCAATCGCAGAATAATGCACAAAACAATATAATAAGCATTCATACATTCATTCAAAGACTTGTCAAACTTAGGGTAATTAGATATTAAATTAAAGATTGCTTGAAAGGGAGTGGAAGGAAGCGAACTTATATAATCCCACCCTGTTCTACCGTGACCATTTTAGTACATGATTTATTATTATCCAGTTCATAACTTTTCATCTGTTATCAATGTCTTTCCAACACAGTTTCAGGTCATTACATATGCTTAAATATCAATAAATCACATGACAATGATGAATTGCTTCATACTTATGTAAAGTAGTTAGAACTATTTTGTATAATAACATACAGCAACAGTTATGGTTATGTCAGTTATGGTTATTAAACCATAAAAAGAACAAATGGCAATGATGGAAACTTTATTTGCAAAAGTCCACATCTTAAGTACTTACGCGCAGTAAGGATACCTCAGAGAGCTAACTAATTTAGCCACCTCAGTAAAGCCAGCCAGTAAAGCCAGAGGAGGATGTGACCGCGGTCGAGTCCCACTCCATGAGAACTTCCAGCGTTCTCAAAGACCTGCCTGTCAGCATCTGCTGTCAGCTTACATCTGGAGCGCTTGGTCTTTAGATTAATCTCTTCCTTGGTACTGTGTTTATTTTGACAGACGATAAAAATTGAAAATTGTGTTTTTGGCGTTTTTAATGTGTACTTGTAGTATTTTTCTCATGATGTAGGACTACACAGAAAATTTAGATCAAAAATATATTTGAGTATTTCTTTATTCAAGTTGTGAGTCAGGAGCAGACAAAAAAAGCTGTTGGAAAAAGTTGTTGTATAAAAACTACATTTGGCAAGCCAAAAGCTCCCTGCTCTGCTCCATTCCGATGCATTGGCTTGTAGACTAGAACCATGTACGTCTTTGTTTTCCTTGTCTGAGCTTGAATCTGGCTCAAAACTGTACAGCTGCATAGTTCCAATATTGCTCACCATTTTTGTTACACTGTTAATTTTGGGTTGGGTATGGGGAGGCTGAATGCTAGCGAGAGAAAGTATAAGCAGATAGATGTTGGGAAGTGGGGAATGCACACAACTTGGAGGTAAATTTCTAATTAACTACTACCACTCTGCAGAAACTATGCAGTTTATGTCTCCTCTGTCTACTTAAATTTAGCTTTTTGTACTGTATTGTGCTTAAAAACAAATGAATGTAATTCATTAATTATACATTTTGCATGCTTAATTATCAGACTTAGCTCTTTCTTTAATAAATAAAATCTTTCTCACAAACAAAACCTGTTTATGCTTCATGAAACACAAAATTTGTTCTCCATGCACCTCCTG
This sequence comes from Oryzias curvinotus, assembly GCA_023969325.1. NCBI lineage: Eukaryota > Metazoa > Chordata > Actinopteri > Beloniformes > Adrianichthyidae > Oryzias > Oryzias curvinotus. The sequence goes on from CM043709.1 coordinate 10,306,007, forward strand.
CCTCCTCTTGTAATATTCAGTTTTTTGTCAAAGACCATAACATCCTTCAATCCTTTGAGACAACAACAATATGCTGAGCAATTTGAATTAATAATAATGTAACAATATAATTTCTTGAATAGAAAATAGTTTTCTTGTCATTGTTGTGGCTTAGTGCTGAAAACAAACATTTATTAATATTTTGGTTTTGTAACACTAGATTTCAATTTTTCCTGCACTTTTGGTGTCATGAAGCAGCCATTGAAAAAGGAGGGCTACAGAAAATGCAATCGTGGGGTCTTCCTTGGTTTCTAATATTGCAGCGGCGGTGTTTCGGCAGCCAAGCGGCACCATGTGACGGTAACCGGAGCACAGCGCAGCTGCGGCACCGGGCACCCTGGTCGTCCCCAAGGCCGCTGGAATAGTGACAAGCAGGCCCGCGCTCACACATGTGGGCATCCAAATACTGTTCAGACTGAGTGGAAAAAGCCAAATACAGGATGGTGGTGGGGAGGTGCAGCAGAGAACTCTACACTGCCTGTTTCAAAGATGTTTTTAAAGCTGTGAAATTTCTAGTGCAACCTCGACGGACTCGATTACACAGAGCTGTCTTTTTAAACTGAGAGGTTGAGTGTTTGTTCTTGTGTTAAATGAAGGGTGGCGGTGGTTAGACCAGAACCCGACTGCAGTCAGTCAGGAATGTGGCTGTCATAGTGCAAACCAGACGCTTGTTCTCTATTAAAACATAGTTATATATCTACTTTTTTGCACTGTTTGTTAAAGTTTATTGCCAGTCCAAACACAAAAAAAAACTTAACAAGTCAGCACATTTACAGTAGATGGGAAGAAAAAGATAAATAAAAAGTTAAATAAATAAAAGTAAAAATGGTAAATTGTCTAGATTTGACATGTTTCCTTGCACTGGCAGAGAGTGTTTTGGCGTTGTAGATACATTTTGGGTTTGCAGTATCTTACAATAAACCAGAAAATCCAGCAACTGCAAGCCTGTATTCACTTTTTGTGTTTTGGAGTGATGGTGGACATCTTGAACTTTGTAAAGAGGGCATATTCATAAGCTAAGCTAAGCACCACAAAACAGAAAGCAAAAATAACAGTTGTTAGCATGACTGCTACGGTGGCAGTTCTGCAGTTATTCTAAATTTTTAGTATAAAAACGATCCAATTACTACTAATGTATGGGAACCGGGACAAATAGGGCAACAGAAAAATCACACACCCTCTGCATGTGTCTTTGCACGTTGTCGGTAAGAAGCCAGAACGTGCTCCTTACTCACAATTAGTGTGGCGTAAGAGCACTGTACAGCAGCATCACCTTAACGTCATAAGTGTGTAATTTACATTCATTATATTTATCATATGCACAACAATGTTAGGTTTTCATGTTGTCCCTTAAGGTGGCCGTATGAGCACAACACACCTGTGCTAACCTTAAGATGTGGCCGCTCCTGTCTACAACCTTCCATGGGCCTGGACAACCCAAAAACCTGAAACACAGGACAACCCCCAAATGGGTGCATGTGACTACAGCTTTAAACTGGCAGGAATTTGTTTTTAAGTGTATTTTACAAATATCCTTCTTACTTCAACGTATTTATTTTTCTTATGTTATGTTTTTAATAGTTATTCATTGGGAAACACATTAAGGCGTGGTCCGTATTTGTTTTAATTCAGTCATATATGTGAGGATTAAATATTATCACCCAATAGTTCTTCTCATCATTGCTCTGATAATTGTGGTGACTTTACATCTGATATGAAAACCATGCATCTAGATTTGTTCAGTACAGTCTATGTGTAGCATATTTATGATGTAATTGTATTTTTGAAACTACAATGAATAACTCTTTGCCATTTTAAGTGTCAATAAATCCCTCATCTGGCTGCTGAGGTTTTATAATCAAAAACGTATGCCAAATCTATAAAACCGTGTTCAATGAAAGGCTCAGTTTTAGCTGAAAAGCTAAAGGATTTTTTTTTTTTTTTACTGTCAAGCCCATTGCTGCAATTTTGCCCTTACAAATATATCCTTTATTGCTTTTTAAGATTTGTTTTATAGTATCCGTGTGATTGTGCACTAAGATTAGAAGCAAGCCACAGTATTTGGTCACTCGGCAAGTCAAGATGACCATGTCCCTGGACACAAATGCAGCGTAACTCTACACCGGTTTGTCCAAGTCAAGTTTGGCTACCAGAAAGCAGGAAGCACGCAGAGCTGTTGCAGGGCAGGGTGGCACCGCAGCAAATCAAAGTGCATGGCAAGTTGGCAGAGAGATCAAAAGCTCTGCCCTAAACCAAGGTCTCAGAGTTGCATTTAGTGATGCATGATGCTTAGAATAAACTGCTGGGGAAACACTTATCTGTAAAAAAGTATACAAACTTGTACATCAAAATTAAGCTTTGGATAAATAAAGGTAGTGCAGCTGTTGTTTTGATGATGAGAAATATCTCAATTGTTGTAATTGTAATTAAGGTGAATGGGACTGTTACTGTAAAGCGCTTTGGGCCTTCAAAAGAGGGTTGAAAAACGTTATATATGTATTCGCTATTTACCATTTTACCATTTAATATAATCAAGTTGTCTATTCAAATTTAACTACAATTTTTTTTCAATGAACAACTACGATAAAATCATGTTTTTAACATGTTGCTTTGTCATTTTTCAGATGATTGACATTTATAAAGAAAATGAACCTTGAATTTACGTTTTTGAGTTTTTCTGTATTCAAATCGTTTGAATCAGGAGCAAAGAAAAAAATGCTGTTGGAAAAAGCCCATAGCTGTGACATAGTGGTACAGTCAGCAGGAATCAAGCTTCCTGCTCCCCTTTATTCCGACGTATCCATTGTAGACAAAGAGATCCATGTACGTCTTAATTTTCTTCGTCCGAGTTGAGATCTGGCTCAGAACTATAACTGAGGATAGCTCCAGTATAGATTTTCACTTTTGTTGCACTGGTAATGTTAGGAAGGGATTGTGAGGGGCAGGGAGGGCATGTAAATAAAGGGATGATGGGAAGTAGGGGCGGGCTTACTCTGTGGCAACAATCCCACTGACAACTCAGAGGTGAATTTCTAATGAACGACTGCCGCTCTGAAGAAACTGTCCTAGAAAACGACACAGGGGTTTTGATTTTAGATAAAAACAGCATAATCATAATTTAAAAAAACATTGGGAACAATTTAAAAAAAAAGATCAAAAGACGACTGGAGTGGGACTTTCAAGAGTTATCATGTAAAAAACAAAATAAACAAAATGGCAATGAACTCTATGAAAGGGAAATGAAAAAGAAAATCACAGTTATATTAGAAATGCATTTTTTAAACACCTTAGAGTTGACGTCCTTATGAGTCCTGAAAGTTTTTATGGCTTTTTTACAGTGACTGTCTGTTACAGTAAACGGTGCCCAAAGGCTTAAGCTTCTGAAAGCAGAGACAGGAAAGTGCACCGTGAACAGAACAAAGCTTTGACATGTAAGAGGGCAGAAGTGGATTCAAAAAAGATTGCCGAACAACATCCCACAACATTGTTCTAGCATGTTAGGGGGTAAAAATAGTGAAGCCTTTTTAGTACAACTATTCAGATGCCATGGGGCTCTGAGTGATTTGCCTTAAGCACTCGCTCAGGCCAAATAACCACAGCAGTTGAAAGTAAAGGACACACAACAAACTAAAACGTGTAGCAATTGAAAGTGTCTTGGAACTTTTGCAGAAATAAACCCCTAAATCATTATTCTGTCTTAAAAATGCCCCTTTTTTTATCGTAAACTTGAGAATTTTACTGTTTTCTTGCCACTGCATCAAATTTATGATTCAAAACAACTCCATGTGTTCACTTGTGGTCATTCTATGAGGCAACCAAATGGAAAAAAACTTGTTAAGCACTTATTTATTCTGTTTCAATGCAAGGTTTTTTTTTTTCTTTTTTGCTCAAACATATCCCCACTGATAAATGCAGACCGAGTCTCTGTAAGACACACCAGGGGAAACGACCTTGCCCCACAAAGATGTATGCTTTTAGTTGCTTCTCATTCTGTAATGAGGCGAGCTGGCAGGATGATCAAAGACTTTCCACTGAACTCTGATGCTAAATGTTGCTGATGATCTGTCCGAGGGGCGATCTGACTGATCATACCAAACAAGTGGAGAGTTCGGCCAGTGTCAGTCAGGTCTTGATTTGAAGCCAAAGTCTTGTGAAATCCTCCACTAAATGAGAATTTAACTTCCTTTCACGTCTGCTTGAGCACACAGTGAGGGTAAACACCGAAAGGTGCAAAAGGAAATGAAAGCTTTGGGGGTTGGGGAGTCATCTTGACAATTCCGTACTGTATAGCTGTGGTTTGATGGCTTCATGGTAAAGAAGGAGGCTTGTGGTGCTGAGAATAGATGTAAATGTTTGGTAAAAGGTGGCGAAAAGTAGCTTAAAATAGGAGATTCAAGCAAGAGACGTGGAAAAGACTTCTGAAGCATCCAGCTACATTCACTCCAGACATCTGTCGAACGTTTAAGAATGTGCTGAACACGGGTTCTTGAAAAAATGATGTTCAAAGGTCTGTAGGTACCAGATGGCGCATGTACCTACAGTTGGAAGGGCCTTGGTGAAAAATGTTAAGGCGATGCAAATCTTGCTCCAGGCCATTTCCTTCACAGCTCTATTCCAATATATGAAAGAATTGGTTTAATAATCTGGTTGCAAACTGTAATTATTATTAATTTCTCCTTCATGATCAAGTTTCAAACGTCTGGCACTTTCATAAATTAAAAAGGGCATTACCCATGTGTCACTACCAAATCTGATTCCCTGATTGGTCAAACTTAAACTGAATTAACTTTCAATGCGCGTTCAATGACTGAAATTTTTGTTCTTAGATCCTGAAAACAGACTTAAAAATGTGTGTAGCAACCCGTGAACGTGAAAGTTTTGAACACAGAAGCCCGAAACTTGCATTTGCACACGTTTATAGAAACTTTTAATTGAAAGTGGTGACTTGTACGCACATCACCGAGGGCGTCGTGAACATAGCAACGGACTGAGTGGAATAATTCTTGTGCCTCACCAACTAACACCTCTCCATATGTATTTTTTCCCCCTATCTTTACCCAATTTCATGCTGCTGATGAAGATGTAAAATAGAAATGGAAATATTGTAGTTACAAAAAATATACTTTTTTTCTGTCCTGCATAGAGTGAAATCAGTGTTCCAGAATGTACAGCAGTGCATCATCGGTGACAAAACGTAGAGGACTAAAAACTGAAGGAAGGAGTCTGGGCTCTGTTAAAAAAAAAACACTTTTTAACCTGTTGACACTGCTCTGTCAGCAGTCTACCTGAATCCAATATCACCCCGTATGGCCCTTTTCTTTCACCCTTTGCTACCCAGGACGGAAAATGTTAATAAAGGGGCGATAGATAGAACCAGGTCTATCCTGGAAGAAAAGAACAATAAGGCTAATCTGTCCTTGGCAGGATCCTAACAAGAGCAGAGGAACGTGATTGGCATTCAGAGCAGGGGCACCGGAGAAACCGTCTGAGGACCCTCCAGCATGAAATACGGAGGAAGTGGATAAATTAGCTTTCCCTTTTTGTTTTGTTTTTTCAATGTGACAAGAGGTTGATTTATATCCTTTGGGTTATTTTATGCAGGAGTCATTATAACACCTGTGATTGATGCATATCTCTCCGTCACATGCTGAAAACAACTTGTACACCGCTTGGAGGTTCCGAATGTTGTAAAGCTGACACAGATAGTGCACAATGACACACAGTCAGAGTATTCATGCACAAAACCTAATCTTCCTTTGTGCCAATCTGCCTCCCTTGTCAGTAAAAACAAAAAAAGAGGCACTGTGATATGCTGGTAGGGATTCACAAACAAAGAGCGCGCTATCGCCTCTGTGTTGACGCCACGAGGTCCAGAGCTGTCAAATGTATCTGACCTCCATCTCTGCGAGATTACAGAGCAGAACAAAAACCTGGAGGAGAGGAAGAGTAAGAAGGTGGATATAGATCAAATGCATGTTCAAACAAACTCAACTGGCGTCAGTCTCAGCATACAATAAAGAACAATGTCGCCTAGGCAACACTGGCTCCCCCTGCTAGCTCCTTTGGTGAAATTCCTTCATCTTCCCTTAGTTTATTGAAGTGAAACTACACTTTACAAGATATTAGTTGGTGTTTGGTATGTTTAGTAGATTTGGGGCGATGTAATAATGCTGAGCTACATTGAGGGAAAAAAATGTGAACATTTAGAAGAAAACAAACATGAATCTTTCTGTACCGCCTCAGTAAATGTGTCTTCTCTCATCTAAGATTTTGGTCAACACAAACAAGACACTAGATTTTGATTTTATAAGATTTACTTACTTTTTTTTTTTAATAAAGTCTTCTTTATGGCTATTCTGTGCATTGCCTTTGCATGAGGAAGCAACAAGTATGACTAGATGAGGAAAAAATTGTTAAAACATGATGAAATCAGGCTCCTACATAAAAATGCACAACTAAAATGAGCTGATATGTTTATGGAAATAAGAAAAAATATCAAGAATCTGACTTTTTACTAAAAGCTTTTATAAAATTGGAAATATTGTATTCATAACATTAGATTCAAGTACATACATAACAAAGTGCAATAAATGTAGTTTCCTGTTTTTCCTGTCAGGCCCTCAGCAGAGCCTCCACAGAGAAGGGTAATGGCCTCACGGTGGGTGTCCTCACCGAGCCGCTGAGAGGGCTCTTGACAGTGTCAGTGTGAAGACCTGTCTGGCTGTTAGTAGTGTCTGAATTCCAGCTGCTGCCTGTCGCAGGTCTTGAATCAAAAATCCTGCTGGGTGAACTGATGTCTCGTTCACTCGAGACAGCCTGATCTGATCTGCAAATGGACCTTGGATGTGCTGAAGAATCGCCAAACGCCACGATTTCTGTCAGTTTCAGAAGAGTTTTTGCAGAGCGTCCACACAACATGACACTGTCATCATTCATGAGTTGTTGTTGTGGAAGAGGAGTGACCTCTGGCTGGATTTTCCCTCTGTCTTTGGAAGCACTCTGAACTTTCTTATCCTCCTGGAGTTGCTCATAGGTTTGGCATAACAAGATGTCATTAGAGTCACCTCCTGTGGAGGACCTGCTCTTTAGGTGGAAGAACTCATTAAACTGAAGGCCACTCTCATAAAGAGGCTTGTATTTATACACAGGCAAATAGCTGGAGATCCCTGCAGACAAAGGGTCCTTATTGGGAGGGTAACCGTGGAGGCTAGAGGAGACTGGCAGAGCTGGGAGGTGAAGCATCGGGAAGAGGGTGCAGGCGGAGAAAGAATAATCATTCTGCAGCTCTCGCTGCCTCAGCTCTCGCTGCAACATGGTGTTCTCCAGCTCCTTATCGGCAAAAGCCCGCCTCTTCCTCATGCGGGCGCTGATGGAGGCGCACGGAAAGTGGTCCCTTTGTGGCTGCTTCGACCAGCAGGACGTGCTGACCTCTGGAGGCATTGCTGGTTTGAGCCCTGAACATGAGACCAAAGCCACATTCTGCTGTTATGAAGTTATTTAATCATTTAAAGGATTATAAAATTCATCCAAAGCAATTAACCGACGTGTTCACATCTGAAATTTTCGCTGTACAGTCCTTTATTTATCTTAGTCTTTCTGTGCCCTCTGCACAGCAAAAATGACAAAAGGGCTGTAAAGAAGACGAACCTCGCAGTTAGACTTTACTGCCATCAAGGCGCTATTAGTGCACACTATGGATTACAATAATGGCCTCTTGTTGTGAAGTGGTGAAGTCACGGTACTGAGTTTGGTTTCAATCCATTACATGTGTCTTCTCAAGATCTGCTGCATCCAAAAAGATGAACTGCAGGTGCAAGGAGTCCAACTAGTACTTATTATGTAGTTGAGATTTTGTTTTGGGGTATTGCAAAGGGAGCATTCTGTTTAGATTTTGACTGGTTCATATAAATCCATAAGGGAACCAATATCCTTAGATGTGTGTGCAATGTAACAGAAAGTTTGATCTAATCCCATTTACTAAATCACTCAAAGGGTTTATGATCCTACATACATTTCCAAACATAAGCCATGAAAACCAATAAACTGACTTAAGTGATCTACTTATCTTCAAAAATAGGCTCCATTTCCAACAGAGTCTGGGAGAAGAGATAAATGTTCATAGGAAAGGGGATGTTAATTAAACTTTACCCTGCAGCGTGTTCTTGGTCATGATGCTCGGCTCGGCTGCTCTGGAGTAACAATGGTATGCTGCTCTCCTCAGCGGAGCTGCACACTTGACCCCTCTTTTGCTCTGAAAGAAACACGTGAATAGGAATTAGAAGCTTGGACATTATTAGATTACAGTGCAGACCCTCCAACAGCTAATTAGGAGCAAGTGATGCATATGTAGAACATAGATAGAGTTTTCATTTGTTCAAAAGAGGGACGCTGATTTCTAAAAGTCCTTTATTGTTTTTTGTAAAACAGATATAGATACAACAATTGCACATATTTAGAATTTTGCTCTCAGACAGATTTTTGTTATCCCAAAAACTGGTAACTTTGTTATTTATTTATTACTCCTGCAGCATTGAACAATTATTTGTCTAAGAGACAAAATTTTTCCTTAAGACACTTTGTAAAGACTTTGTCTGATGTAAATGTGAGGGAAACTTTTAACCAGTCAGTGGGGAAAAATCTTTGGATAAAAATAAAGCGCGCACATGCGTCAGCCTTATTTTTATGATGCCCTTAAAACTTTTTCTGCCTCCAGTCTCAATGTCGCTGTCATCCTTGTCATATTGGATTTAAAAACTGTTTTTTTATATGTTTTTGTCCGAGATAAAGTTACAACTTAGAGAAAAAAATTGTTAAGGTACAACTTTGGCTTTTGTTCCATATTGCGTGATTTAAGCTCAAATGATTAGAATCCCGCTGATTATTAGAATAATATATTGACATTTTGTGTTTTTTTCATACACTTTAAATCCACTGACCTGTCCTGGCGCTCTTCTCACCTCCGCGGCTTGCTGCCTCCGTAGCGCGACTTGCGCTGCCATGACGCGCTGCCGCTCCACCACCAGCAGGCAGCAGGCGCAGCGACAGTCCCTCCAGCGGCAGAAGCGCTTGTGGCCTTTCAAGCACGACACGACGCCGTGGTTGCGACAGCGGGCGCATTTGGGACTCCGAGTCATCTTGCGTGGCTTGTGCTGGTGGCCCTGCGGAGACAGAGCGTCTTCATTCCCTCCGGGGCCGCAGAGCTGCCTGTCACATCCGTCAGGACCTTTCACGTCAAAAACCTCTATGGATTTGAAAACATCTGCTGTGGTCTCCTCCTGCAGGCCTCCGTCCAGCCGAGCGGACATCTATGATCCACAACAGAATTTTTATCCTAGTATAAAATACTCTGGCCATGCAACATTTTAAGACAGGTTTACGCACACACGTGGAAGTAGCGAAAAGCTTCATGAAGAGGTCTCTGCCATTGACCTACATGTGGCGATGCACCCTGCAGCAGCCTGCTGCCCCCACTTTCTCAAGAGTGGAAAGTTTGCAAACTTGGACGATCCCAGCTGCTCACTGACTCGTTTTACGCGCAGAGCTCCAGGTTTGCGACCATCGAAAGCAAATTTGGAAAAGCCTGTTCAGAGCAAACGCAACTCCCTCCACATTTAAGCCCCTCTGTACCTGCGCGCCCAGCCCACCTAGGAAGCTCTTCTCCCCTTTCAAAAGATCATCCCGCATGATGGGAGATGTCACTTTAGACAAGAAAAAAAAGGGCAAAAAATTTAAATTTGAAATCTCACACAAAAGTCCTTTCTAAGAGCACATCTGTAATCCACGATCAGAAATAGGACACTTGTGCATGTGTCCTTCAGGATTTATGCTTGGGAATTGTAAGTATAGATTTACATAATATGGACCAAGCAGGCGCGTAAAAAAGGAGAAAGGGCCGAGAAGAGGGGTGATATTTACGCATTGAAATAGTCACCTTAAGGCTCTTGCTTATGCAAATAACTTTAAGTAATTCACTGACTCTGACTAATATAATTTTGACCTAAACATTTTGTATACATAAGTGCAATGAAGCATATACATTTCTTTTTCAGTAAAGATACGGCATGAATAAATATTTACAATGAGAGCGAACTTTCTATGATTTATTTTTAAATTAGGTTAATTTGATTACAAGGCCTTTGATTTAAAGATTTTGCCAACTTTTTAGTGGCGTCTCCTCTCCTCAGCAGCGCTGAGCAACCCAAGAGGCACACAACTTTCCCAGAAGAAAACCACAGATTCTACCAAGTTTGGAAAGTGCGCTCCCTACTGGATACATTCTGGAATTACAACTGGGGCAAGAAATATTAAAAATAAATAAATTAATTAACCCTTGTGCTATCCTAGTCACTTTACTGTTGGAAGTTGGGTCATCTAGACCCACTAGACAGTGCTCTGAACCTTTTTTTTTTCAATGATTTGTGATCTTCACTGGTTCAATGGATTACATGAAATTTTTCCACCTTCATCCACCTTTGTTATGGTAGGGAGAACATGTCAAAGTAAGCAAGACAGCACAAGGGTTAAATGTTAAAATAAAACAATGCAAGCTTTGAGTTTGGGACGTACACTGCAGAATAGGGATGGGTACCGTGCCCCGGTATTGAACCAGCCCCGGGGCCGCATTCTTCAAGACCGCAGTATAGTTAAGACCTGACCTGAACGGTTCTGCTATCGGTACTGGAGAAGTTACTTTTTTTTTTGTGTGTGTCCCACAAAATATAAACGTTATCTGCCATATTTAACTCACCAAGTCAGTCAATTTTGCGTTACTTATAGATGATGATATTAATTTCGATATTCTCGTTGAAGCGGAGAGCTCTGTCTGTCTATTTGTGTGTACGGGGGGCGGGGCTGTTGTTCAGACAGCACGCGCCGCGCGCGCACACACACAAGACAAGGCAGCGCACACACAGTCAGTGGTGATCTTGTAGGGGACACATGCCGCCCTAGACTAAGAACTAACATTTCTGCGTAAAAATTATTACGTTTGCCGACCATGCTGTCACCTTGCTGCTACGATGACCGTATGTTGCGCTGTTTGTGCAGAACAGGCTGGGGCAGCGGGAGGGGGGGTGGGGGGGGGCGTTGCACGCGGAGAATACAACATACAGATAGAGAGGCGGGGCTTAGACTCACCGCTTATGATTTCAGACCCGCGACAAACTATCAGCTGCTTCCTAATACTTAATAATAATGAATAACTAATGATAGTTGTTGTCCGTAGAATTAATATCATTTATTGGGTTTACTGGATTTAAAGAAAAATAAATGGAGTTGGCAAAATAGAAAGGAGTCTGCATCAAAGTGAATTTGTTTCCATCATTTAACTTAACTTATCTTAACTCTGGTGTTTGACAAACAGAAAAGTCTATTCAAGGTTGTGGAAAATGGACAAAAGACCAAATGAAACATCACACTCATAAATAATAAAAACAATTAGATTAAATAAATAAATAAATATCCTGTCTGGAACATTCTCATGTATAAAGTAAAATGTTTTGTTAAAAAAACAATGTTGTTGCATAGTGAGGAAATAAAACACTTTATGTTCTTAATTTGTTATTTATTTATTTTTTTTCGTCCTCAAAAAGTATCGATAAGAGTACCGATAAGAGTACCGGATCGATAAGGAGTATCGATAAGAGTAGTAGTATCGTTAAAACCTTAACGATACCCATCCCTACTGCAGAAACAAGCCACTTCAAGATTACTTGCTATTGAAAACTTTCTTTAATAAGATTTTTTTTTTTTTTGCAAGACACAAAATAAACTTCTTTTTCAACTAAGGTCTTTTTACTTTTTTAAGATTCGGTTTTTACAGTGCTAACTAATTTGATTCATATCCGATAATTTTAAAGGGTGACATGACCTTTCACACACATAATTGCTTTCATTCAAAACAGGACAAAGAAAATAAGCCTTTTAGTTTGTAAAATCTTATGAAATGTTTTAAAATTAATAGAAAAGCAGATAGAAAATCATATAATCCTGCTCATGATGTCACGCGGTATCCAAGGCACAGGGCTCAGGTGGCAGAAGGCCATTAACCTTTACTCTTAAATACAGCCTTCACTACAGACAGAAGGGTTTTGGCAGGAAAGTGTTGTCCTCAGCTCGTAAAAGGGCAAAATTATCATCTTTTAAAGATGCTGGTGGAAGCTGAAGACAGATGGGCCTCAACATCAACTTCTGATCAGTGAACATCCCTATTTTCCTATGCTTTCAGATGTGATGCTCTGCAGGATCCTGAGATTTTTTTCTCCTGTCAAAAATGTCACAATATTTTGACAAATATTGTTGACAAATATTAAATGACAGTAATCGGCTGATCTTGCTAATTCCAATAGAAACCACTTTTACCCTTCAAATAATGCAAATGACAATCAATTTAGAATAAAAATTTAAATTGAGGGGGCGGATGGTAAGCCAGAGTAAGGCCTTTGGATTGTTGTACAACCCTCTGAGAATGTAGAATCTATTTGAGCAATCCCCCACCAGGTAAAACTATGGTCACTGTGACCTGTTAGTTTCAGAGGAGACACACACAGGAAGAAGGGAGGAGTATGAAATAAAGATTCTCCTGAAGGCTGTGGGCTAAATGTCTTTTGCATAAAGAGTAGAAAAAAAAGACTTTATTAAACAAATGGTGACTGCAAAAAAACATTACATATTGTCACAGTGATGTTTTCATTGCAATTTTACTCTCACATGTTATATCTAATAGAACAATACAGAATAAAGTAACAGCCCTGTGGCTTTAGCTCCCTCAGCTGAGGGACAGTCGACCAATCAATTGGTTGGGGGTTGAATTTGCAGCCTTGACACTGGTTGCAGCTAGAATTGCATTAATTGCGTAAACAGTTTCCTCTTGACTGGAGAAAAGTAGTTTGCCCTATCTGGATGGGTGGAGTGCTCCTACAACAGATGGAGGAGTTAAGTATTTTGTGGTCTTGGTTATGAGAGAGTGGAAATAGGAGCGTAAGATCGACAAGCAGATTGGTGCGGCGTCTGGTGTTGTTCAATCGTTGTAGCAACCCGTTGTGGTGAAGAGAGAGCTGAGTCAAAGAGCAAGGCTCTCAATTTACTGGTCGATCTTCATTCAGATAAGATAAGAGAAGATAAGATAAGATAAGACATGACTTTATTTTTCCCATTATGGGGAAATTCTTTTGTCCGCAGCAGCAAAAAAGACATCAAAATAGCAAACGTGACATCCAAATAGTGTTTGTGTGCGTTTGCATGCGTTTCCGAGTGTGACTAAACGTTCGTGAGCGTTCACGAACGTTCAGTCACGGTTCACGAACGTTCGCGATGGTGACTGAACGTTCGTGAACGTTTGCGACTGTGACTGAGCATTCACGAGTCTTTACAAGCATTTGCGAGCATTTGCGAACGTGTAAGAGTGCTTGTGAGCATCTGCGAGAATTTATAAACTTTTTCGAGCGTGACCGAGCATTCGCGAGCGTGTAAGAGCATTTGTTAGAGTTTCCTATCATTAGTGAGCTTTAATGAAAGGGGCTATGACCAAAAAAACGAAGTACCAAATACAAGCGGTGAAATGAGCTTCCTCCGTAGGGTGACTGGGCGCTCCCTCAGAGGTTGAGTGAGAAGTTTGTTCACCCGGAGAGAGCTCGGGTCACCGCATCAGGAGGAGCCAGTTGAGGTGGCTCGGGCATCTGGTCCGGATGCCTCTTTGACGCCTCCCTTGAGAGGCATGTCCCACTGGGCGGAGGCCCCGGGGAAGACCCAGGGCATGTTGGAGAGTCGACGTCTCTTGGTTGGCCTGCTAACGCTTCTGGGCTCCCACAGAGGAGCTGGAGGAAGTATAGGCACTGTCGCCCCCACGAACTGGTCCTGCATGAGTGAAAGAAATTGAATAAATGGCGCAAAATGGTCTGAAGTGTTACGGTTGTTCAAAGAATGACAACACTGGAGCTAAATCTCCCGTGTTAAAGGGTTAATTAAAGTGAGTTATTCACTTTTGTTTCAAAGGCGACAGAACTTTTCTTGAGGTGGAGAGATCAAACGTGGCGTCAAACTACCGTTACAGTTTGTTCACCACACAATTTATTTACCCTTTTTAATTTGCCACATCATCTTCGAGCTACCGGTACTTCTCCTGCCAGATAAATAGTCCACCAATGACTGCACAGGTGAAAGGCTACACTTGTTAGATAGCAAGTGTGGTTTTAATGCATTGCATCCACAGAGAACTGCTGAGTGCCCCTCCCTCACAGATAGGATCCTGTTTGCTGCTGCCTGCAGCAGATTGCGTTTCTCAAAGCCCCTTGACTCTCAGACAAATTACCTGTCATAAGCAGCGCTTTGGCGTTCTGGCATTCTCGTCACATGTCCTCCTCTTCCCCCTGCGCTGTCCTTCATTGTCCTGTGCTTTTACTGACAGTTTTGCTCCTGCTTTAACATTTATGTTGCAAAAATGGAGTTTGACAGACTCCTTGGCTTTCCACCATTCAGGGTGCCAGACTGCCCTGCTCTATATGCCTCTTTGTCGGCGACAAACACGCCAAGAACAGGTACCCTGCTGGGATTGTCAAGGGCAAGATGACTGCTCCAACTTGGTGTTGAGTGCCGGAGGATTTTCAAAGGTGTGAGGTGTGATTTCAAACAAAATATTGAGCTGAATGTTAATTCACTTCAAAAGGGAAAAACAGAAAGACTCTGGCCTTCACAAAGACTTTAGCGGCTTTAACCGCCTGCTCCCAAACGAGCAAAGAGACGCTTTGGCTGTTATCAGTTTGGAGACAGGACTGTTAAGCTGACAGCATTTTTTCCCTCAGAGGTTTAACCTGCACCCCAGAGAGCTTTTGAGCTGTCAACCTTCCTCAGATGGAACAAAAACCAGCTTTAAGAAATAACGGTATAAACAGCTACGCCCTTTTGGGGGCTTTCTTACTTTCATGTGCAGGGCTACAACTCAAAATCTGATAATGTCGTATAAATGCCTGCTTTTTCTTTTTTTTTATTCAGTCGCCTTTTTTTTTTACAAGTATTAAATTCTGTCACAAAAAGAAAAAGATGTAATCAAACACTCAAAAAGGCTTATTTGTACATACAACAGATGAGATGGAGTAGCAATTTGGGAACACAAAGAAGCTTTGAAATCAAAATATAGCATCTGACTTTTTTAGATTATATTTCAATCTCACCTTAACTAATTTGATGTAGTCATGATACGGTGGCTCTGAAGTGCAAATCAAACCAAAAATTACTTAATGCAATAACATATTAAGGATTACAACAATTAAATAAAAACTAAACAATTAATGAAATCGTAATATTTCCTTTTAGAAATCAAAATAAAATTACGGACAGCAAGAAAAAAAGCAAAAGCAAAAAAAAACTTTGTATACTTTTTATGATTAGATGATGATCTAGTTTATACTTTAGTTTCATTTGGCCCTTTGTTGTCTTTTTTTAAATGTCTGCATGACAAAACAAAAAAGAAAATTAGAATCTGCATGTTTAAAAGAGCTGCTTTTAGGGTGGTCAAAACTACCATAGAAAATAGCGCATTTACGTTTTTTAACCACTTTTATGGTGTCTGGTATGTCAAGGAGCAGAAATCCCAAGAGCTGTCACCAGAGTCTGTGAGAATATTGTGCCTGATCTGAGCGATAGGCTGCAGTTGATTCATCCATTTGGGAAGCGCGGGTATTTTTGTACAGTTGTGGGCGACGCAGACACGAACATCCAGCCAGATGCAATCAAACAGCGCAGCAGCGAATTCATCAGACCAGAAATAGTCTGAGATCTGAAGGCGCAAGCAGGCTTCGTTTGATGTTGGAGCGAATATTATTAAGTTTAACGTACGTTCTTTAGGTTGAAACATGTTTTATACATCTTCCAAAAAAGTGAGTCCTGAGGCTGTACGACTAGTGTTTGTGTTACAAGGGAATAGTCAGATACAGTCAAAAGAGGATTTTTACTCATTTTGTTCAACTGCGTCTAGTTTATGATTTGTTTGATGGCCTAGAGACAAACTTGATGATGGCAAAAAGTTCCCCTTTTTGTGTGCCTTTTTTTATCCATCCTTTCCTTGTTCTTCCTTTAATCCAGTCAGAATTTAGCCGTTTTATTGGAAACTCCTCCTATAGCTATGGGTTTCCTAAAATACTTCAAATTGACTGAGACAAAAGCTAACTATTGACTGAGACTCTGACTCTGACTCTGACAACATTACAAAAAAGGTCCTCAGAAGGAAATGTTTCCTTTTGAAAGGAAAAAACACAGGTGTTTAATCCTGTGTCTGAATCTAAATCAATCGGCTTCTTTATTTTATGCCAACATTCATATTTTTCCTGATCCCTTTTTAACTGTAATATTTTTTTTTCCTTTAAAGGGCTCTAATCAAAGTCCAGTGTGGAAACTTTTATATTAATATTAAATTTTTTAATTTAGTTTGTATTTTTCTATTATTAAAGGGATTATTTTTCATGTTTATTATTCTTTTATTTATTTCTTAATATTTATTTTAATTATTTATATATTTGTTGGTGTTTTTATTGATCATTTTATCTCATTTTGTTTTGTTTTATAAGATCAGGCTGCATCCCACCTTCAGATCTGAATCAATGCTTTCTTTGTGGGCCATGTCAGTGTCAGGCAGCTGAACTCTGATCCAGACAGCCCTGCTTTATCTCTGCATGGATTTAACCCCCCCTTTGCAGTCATATTTCATCCTCATTTTGGCATCCGCACAGGGAGCAGTTACAGCCCCCTGAAAGGCTCTATGTACCACGCCGAGTATTGATCGAGTCTGTTTCCAGCTCAGGTTAATGAGAGCCTTTAAATAATGCAGAAACAGCTCCGCTCTGTTCACAAACTCATCTAAACCTTCTATGGATGACCCCGTAGGTCAGGTTCTCCTTTCATCTCTTGGTCTATTGTTTTATCTTTGCTTTCCGTCAACACCCCAGCATCCTACAGTCGTTCACATCCACAGCCATCCTGTCCGCCACGGAGTTGTGTGCAATATCACGAGCGAAAGAGCCACCCAATTTAGTCGCTGCTTCCACCCTCCAAATCAGATTGGATGTTTCTTCAAGTTTATTGGCTCCTCTGTCTTTCCGAATAAATATCTCCCCATGGGTGTGGAAAGCAATATCCCTTCAGACGCACAAAGCAAAACACTCTTCATTGTGTAATTATTTAGCATAATGAACTTCCAGGTGAATAAACTTTAAATTAAGCTGCTTTTCTCTGATATTTTGGGACAACAAGGAACCCAGTTAAAAGGTTTTTTAATATCTTGTGAAATATTTACAGATGCTTCTGTTTTTTGCAGGTGATTTGTCCACAATTGAGTTAATGCAAACAAATAAAGCAGTTTAATAAAAAAGAAAAAATACTACCCAATTAGTTAAATGGCTTTTTTGTTGTTGTTTTTTTGCTCAAACGGCAAAAAAAAAAAAATTTGTTTTCTTGTTTTGCTGTAAGGAAGGAAACCTTTGGATTTTGCTTAGAGTGAATGGAGCTGAACTTCTGGAGGCTTCTAGGAGAAACTTTGGAATGCAAATCACATCATTATGACAAAGTGTGAGATTATTCTTGGTCATCTGTGAGCACCAGGAAGCACCGCTAAATTGGTGCTAATATCATGAGATTTCATGGAAAACATGATGGAGAGCTGCATAGACTTTGGGAAAACTGCAAATCTGTTTTCCAACTTGAAAAGTTTTAATTCATAGACATTCCCTTTTGTTTCTTGTTTGGAATTTTTCCTATGCTTTGGAGCTTCTTCTGTCGCTGTCTCTTCTTTAAGCCGGTAAAGTATACCATCTCCACGTCTCTGCTCTCTTTTTATGACATCTATGTATGGCGGAGACTCAGATATATTATAGATGCTTTCACACTTCACTGTGTCTTCCATTAAACCTACCCATGAATCAAATTAGCTTTCCTTACTCGTCTGTCAGAATTTTCTAAGCTCAGTAAAGGAGCTGGCCCCATGCTGTGGCCCCGATGAGTGCAGAGAGAATAAAGAAATTCAGTTTTGCCCAAATGGATTTAACTAAGTTGCAATAACAGTTTAAAATATGTGTATTGTAATCAGAATCTACTGGCTGCTGGAAAGCACATTAGCATACAGAAATATGTTTCATCACTTATTCTTCTGCTAATTGTTGATTTCTCCAGCCGGATGGCTGCCTCCCCCTGGATAATGATGCCGCACCAACACCCATATGGAAGGAGAATGAACCACGGAGGGAAGGAAGGGAAGAGGAGACATGGCAGTAAGGAAATGGAAGCTTTGTGGCATCCTCCGACATTTGAAAGCTTTAGTGCTTGAACCCAGAAAACACACACACACACACTTGGTCTATATAGTTGGCACAACACTGTTTCAGCTGTCACTGAAGACAAGCCTGAACAGACAAACATCATATTTGGGAGAAAAAAAACAAAGAAAATCCACAAGTCAAAATCAGACTTTACATCTGAACTGAAGTTTAGTAGAATTTAATATTTAAAAGAAGCAGTAAAAAAAAAGACGACCTTTAACTATTTTTAAAGACCTTTTTTTGTTATTTGCATAGAGGAGTGGTGCTTGGCCTTCTAGCTCAAACTCCACTTTGAATCAAGAAACTGACACTGATGTACCTTGAACTTGGAGTTCACCTTCAGCGTCTGCAGAGATTGTTTAAATTCTTCATCACTGTTTCAGTCACAAGCCTACAGTGGACCTTCTTCTGCATAAATGTAGTTACAAGAACGTCAAGCTGCTCCTTTGTTCTGTGGTCTTCCTTTAGTGCAGTTATATAGTAGTACAGTATAGCCAAAAAATGATGGTTATGGTTATTTTTATTTTAAACTATTTTCAATGTGGAAAAACAAAAGTGGGATGATTTTTTTTTTTAACTAAAATGTTAATGGATTTGCCATTACTTCTTGTTTACTTGAATGCTTGTACACATTTAATTTAAACTTGATTATCCTGAAAGAAATTCAAGAAATCTGGAGATCTTCACCTGCACTGCTCAGTACTCAGGGACTTATGTCTGAGTCACACTGGTAGAACATTTTGGTTAAAGATGTTCTGGATCGATTTTAGGTCAGTGAAACGAATCATTCAAAATGAACCAATTTTCGACTATGAACCATATCAGCAAATAATGATGGGAATCGAATTGTTAAAAGGACTAGTCACACTG
Organism: Oryzias curvinotus; assembly: GCA_023969325.1. NCBI lineage: Eukaryota > Metazoa > Chordata > Actinopteri > Beloniformes > Adrianichthyidae > Oryzias > Oryzias curvinotus. Next base: position 10,325,218 of record CM043709.1, read on the forward strand.
GAATACTGGAATACTTTGGACTCGTCTTCCTCATCTATCAGTGCAATTTCATTGTGATCACAAACAGAACTTGAATGAAAATCAACGTATTCAAATCAAACATTTCTTATGAATAGTTGTTCAACACAACAGTTCATTGTGTTTTGTTACCTGCAGTTTTGTCAATCCTGCATCAAAGCCTGTCTTTGAAGACAGCAAAGACCCAAGCAGAGAACAGAGTTTTAAAGACCTAAAACAACTCTTTTCTTTATTCATATTTAAGTATTTTACTTTAAATCCAAAGCTCCGAGACAAAAGAGGCAAAGCCTTTAAGGTTTCCCTACTTTTTATTCATGGTAACAGTAAATTATCTCCAATCAAGAGGCGGCTCGTTAAAGTTCAGAATCAATCATGCCATAGGATGTGATGAAAATTTATCACAAGGTCGGAGTGCACAGATGAAATGAAATTACAAAGTAAGATTAGATTACAATCACCCATTTCATGTCTTTTCTTTCTCTCTACCTTTTCATGTCCAACAGCTGAGTAAGCAGATCGCAGCTGAAGGCCTCTTGTGTTGGACAGATTTTACTGTTACCATAGTTTCTTCGATCTTCAGACAAACAGATTGTATATTTGTATAAACCCCTTTTGTATTTTAGGCTAAGCTTTATTTATAATAATTGTATTTATGTACATTCCTTGTTGGACCGGATGCAAAAAGAGAGGATAGGGAAAGCGTGGGACGTTAGAGAGGGGAAGAAGAGTTTAAGATGGGGGAAATATAGGGGGGGGGGGTCAGTCGATAATACGGAGTCATAACATAAGCGTCATAAGTAATTGCATAACTTAGATCTCACATACACAAACACACACCAACAAATAGTCTTCACACAGCTATTCACAGGTTTAAGTATTTTTATACATAAATGATGACAAGACTTATGCACACAGTCTCGTTTCTTGTCTTAAAATCTTTTTTTAAGATTTTTTTTTACAATTTAGTACAATAAACATGTTGGCTGAAAATGATTTCCTACTTCCAAAATGGAATAAAAACATTAATTATAAAGAAGTTGTGAAAAGTTGCATTATTTTCCAACTTTCCCTCTTACAATAGCAAAATTTGACAATATGAGAAAAAAAGATTTATTTGAACAAAAACATAAACTTTCAAAATGTCACAGAAAAACAGTCTTGTGTCAAAGTTTCAGTTCTGAAAGAAAAGGAACTTTTAAATAAGACATCCGGTATTATATGGTTATTTAATACAAAAAAACAAGAATAGCGTTTTTCTTTGACATCTGACCTACATTTATTGACATTTTCTGAATAAAATCAAAACCTAACCAGAAGAGGAAAAGGCTAGAAGTGCAGCGCTTCACTCCACTAACTTCTGTCCAACTTTTATCCACGATTCTGCTGGTTTTTAGAAACTTTTTATGCCGTATTTTCTTTGATATTCTTGCATCTGAAAACCTTTGATGAAACCTGGGGGAGAAAAAACCATCAAAATCTCTTCCACAGTTCCAGATAATCCAGGATGATCAAAGAAAAATAATTTCATCATGACACTTTAAGTTGTTATAAGGAGTTTAAAAGATTTTGATAACTTTGTTGGAGAACTTTTTTTTACAATGTTGATCAATTTTAATTCAATCAAACTAGCTTCTGCAAGTTATTTTTAATGGGAGAAACAGATGTTTTGCTCCTAACTTCCTTTGTACTTCAGTTGGAGTGAAGGATAATTTAGTTGGGCTCTTCCTCTTTTCATATCCCAGTGATTATGCAGTCTGCACAGCATTTATTCTGGTAATAGACTTTAAAACAGCCGGGGAACTCAATTTTATTCAAATGAAGCTGACCCCTGACCTTCTGAGGGATGTGCTCGGATGAAATAGGTGCAGTATTACATCAGCAGGCAAATTTAAAGTATGTTTTTATTTTTTTTGAACGTTTGTGTTTTTCACATGAAGCCAGACTAAGAAGAAACAGCGGTTCGTCAGTAGCTTCTTCCTTTTTGTTGCTTTGTGTGAAATGTTCTGGCTGGAAAATGAACATTGGAAAACAAATTTAACCTGCGAATGCTAATCTGTCAGGCATTAGCATTTTAATAACGCTTTTCAGCCCTGTTGAGGGAGATGTTGTGAGTTTTGATTAGTCATGCTTTGTTTTATGTCGTGCTCCGTGCTCCCTCTGTCACCACACACCTGGTTCATGTTTTCAATTGGTCATCTCTTTCCGCTGCAATGATTACCCTCGGCATGTTGAAGCGTCTGCTCCTCAGTTTAACCTGGTCAGGCTTGCCTCTTCCGTTGCCCATTTGTCATGTTTGGGTTTATTCATCAACGTTTTAAGCTCCTCCCACAGACCGGTCTCCTACAGGCCTACATAGAATGCTGCCCTTCCTGACAGTTGACAGATGTGATTTCTTTTATCAGGAACACTGCCTGTCCTCATAAGGAGAGATGTGGCAGGCTATTATTTGTGACAGCGTGTGTCACTCTGTGTGTGATCAATTATAATGCACGATAATGACTATTTAACACGGACTTTGAATCAGAACAAGCGCCATGATCATTTCAAGTACAGGCAGTTGTTAAGATTGAGTGCTGGAAAAGGTTTTCTCACACAAATCCAAGTGTCATGTTCGGATTGTTAACACTTTACTGAGACATTTGGGATTCAAACCGGTCCTATTATTTATTTTTAATTTTTTTCCGTGTGTTATTTTAAAAAAAGTCACCGGCAAATTGCTTCTAACCAAACCTCAAATCATTTTTGTGATTTGAAAGGCTAATACTGAAGCTTTCTTAATGCATATTGATTTACAAACGTTACAAAAAATGTCTAAAATTATTATTCATACCGAATAAATTGAAGATGCATAATTTATTCTGTTCATAAACATTCAGCAGCCTTGGCTTTGATAGATTGGACTTATGTTACATTTGAAATAAAGCTTTATTTAATGGGATACTTAATATCATAACTGACAATAAACTGTTGAAATTCTGTGATTTGTAAACAAACACAATTGTGAAGGTGTAAAACTATGACTTTGTAGAGCAGCAGTTAGGGCCATCTTAACATAATTAAGTTTTTACTGCATTATAAAGAGTGAGGTGGTTTCAAAACAACTAACAGAAATGGCTGTGTTTTGTTGCTTCTATAATTGTTTTTATTGTGAATTTTAAAAAAAGGGTTAAAAGAATTTTAAAGTTATTGTTTTAAGTTTCAAATTAGATTATCACTGACTTTGAGGAATTCAAAAAACTAATCTGATACAGTTTAGGTTTGTCTCCCTGAACATTGTGGAGTAGTTTTATTTTTAGATTAGATTTCAGCAATAAAGTTAAGATACTTTAAAATCTAAGGAGACCAAAGGCTGATCAGAGAGTTTACCAAATTCATTAATGCTTCCAAAAAAACAACCAAAAGTAAAAGAGTTTGTAGAGGTAACCTGCTCCTAAAAATCCTAGCAGTACCAGAGGTAGGAAACATTAAGGTCAACAAGAACACAAAAAGACAGTTCTGACTGCAACCAGAAATGTGTGACTTCTGTGTTGGCACCACATAGGCTGGGTTGTCACTTTAGTTCTAACACACAGTGATGCAAGTTCTGCAGATTACCCACCAAGGACAATCTCTAAATTCAACTCCCCTCAAGTATGTTGGCATGGAGACTGGAATCACAGGACTGAAACACTGAACAAATGAAAAAAAAAATAAAAAAATCTGCAGGGAGGGAAAGCTGTGTGCCATTTTCACAGGTAAAACCTGAGCTTGACTGCTGACATTATTCCCAGTGATGAACTTCCTCATATTTGCTATCCGTCTGGCAGTTTCCTGCTTTCACTCATATAAACCAGGGTTGGGATTTGTGACTGAAACAGAGCAGAAGACCCACTAAAACTTATTTTAGGTGCACTAAAATGTTTGAAAAACATCAACATTGGATCTTTATAAGATTAGAGCTGAGTATGCAGCAGAATCAACTGAGAGGAAAGGGGTTTATTTAGGTGTAACCAGTGAGTCATACTTATTAGATCAAAAGGCCTTTCAGTCAAGAGACGCACATTATCTTATCAAAGTTCTGTTGGTGTGATGTGAGCAGCTACCAAACACATTCCTGCAGATAAAGTCTTTTGCAAACATGAAGTAAGTGAGCAGCCTTTCCTACTGCCGCAGTCTGCTGCACATCACTGAGCTGATTGTGTTTAGTGATGATCCATGACAAGAATCTGAAGCAGCTGCTAGCTAAAGTGGCCGTGATGTTAAAAGTTGCAGCGGAAGCAGCTAGAATGATGAAAAAAATTGTCATCCGCGCCTTTATTGGCTAGAGAGGACAATGAAAAAAGGTGGAAGACAGTCTCTTGAGATGATTTATTCATTCTTTGTGGTTCGGTGCAAAACATTCTGGAAGTATTTGATAAAATGATTCAACATAGTTATGCAGCTTAAGCAACCCAAGGCTTTGTGCTTTTTTTTTTGTCAAATCCTGTTTTTGTTTTTGTTTTTTGTGGGGGGGGCATGTAAATATATATGGCTCCAAAACGACTTGCCATGTGTTTTGTTCATGCCAACCTACTTTTGCTGTACTTTTTGGGGAACATTTTTACAGGTTTTTAAATGCTAATTTCATTTTATTTTTTTATTTTTGGAATTCGGATGTTTAACATTAAATCCTTTGAAATCCACAAAAAACAAGCAAAATTGTTGTCTCTTTCTTATAAAATGTAGATCTTATCAATTCTGATACATTAGCGTTATTCTGTTAGTTTAAAAAGCTAAAAGCACCTTATTTACCCACTGTCTCCAATTTGATCCACACATTTTTGATATGGTGTAATTAATTTATCAATCAAATATGCATTCTTTCAATACAACAAGTGATTTAAAAACAAATAACACTAAATAAGTTAGTCTCACCATAACCTTTTTAGAAATTAGCTCCTCTTGCCAAAATGGTTTTAAAGATTTTGCAGAGGCTGTCATTTTTAAATGAGCAGGAAAAGCCCTTCTACTGCCCCTGGTGACATGATGATGAACTACAAGGCAGAAAACATGGATCAAGTTATAAACAATGGGTTTTTAAGGAAAGTTCGGATCATACCAATGAGATTGGAGTCTCAGAAATGGGTGTTTCAACCATGATACAAATGGTTAAATAGGGTCAGTACTACATTTCAGAGTCTGAGTAGTTTTTGGGTCACAGACAAAGACTGATGTTGTTAAAAGCTGTTGGGAACTTTTTTTATTACACTTGTCAGTTAAAAAACCAACCGCATTTGCATCTGCAGCCATCTTCTGCAACATGATGAGACAGATGATCAAATTAAAAACACATAAAAGTACACCAAACCCCACAGACATGTTAACGTGTGACAATTTGTTTGCTCAGCTTTACTTTGCTGCCTCCTGTCGTCCTTTTAGTCATCCGGGAACAGGTCGTGCATGAGAATCGGTGTAATTTTTACACTGTGTTTAGTCTGTGTAACAAGGCAGAGAAAATGGAGTCCACTCAGGCCTGTCGGACACCATGGTTTTTAGTATCCACTTCACAAATTACCAGCTTCTAGTCTCTGGGTTGTGCACATGAGTACACAGATGCATATTCACTCATGTGAGTGCAAATGCAAAAAAAAAAAAAAAAACGCAGTTAAAAGGACTTAAAAAAAAAACCTGGAGAACAGGGGGAGAAAAAGACCATGCGACATGCAAAACTCAAACTCTGCTTTTGCTGCCAAATGTTTTCCTGCGACAGCTGGCAGGATTCAATTTGAAAATTATGCAAATGAGTTTCAGGCCCACTGGATAACTGACAGGCTCTCTAAGTAGCCATTAGCATACGTTGGTCTCCCATTGGCTGGAGGGGTGTCAGAATCTTGCAACATGTGACACGGATACATTTGCAATTTTATGGAAAGGTTTCACAGAGCAGGACATTTTCAAAGTCAAATTGGACAAAATAGATTCTCACTGGAACATGAGCACATGACATTTTACTGTGTCTCTTTTTTTTCTTTCATTGTACACAGTGCAGACAGTGTGCAAAACAATACAGTTTTGCTGTTTGTAGAGGCACCTCAATAGACACAATCGTGTTTGCATCTTTTTCTCAATCTAATGTCATGTATGGCTGCTTTTTTTACACAAAATTTCCATTAGACAGCTCAAAACTAAAAACTAAACTAAAATAAAACAGCAAAATTAAATGAGAGAGACATTGTAAAACAAAAGCCCTCCCTAAAACATTGCATTTTTATTGGTATCCCTTACGAATCCTGTTTTTAAGAAGAAAACCCATAATGTTTTAGATTCTGTCGTAACTGATTGTTATGGCTCAGGTCTGATCCTAAACTGTCACACACAAACACTTTAATCAGAGTGCAAGGACATGTGCTCATCTGTCTCCCTGACATTGGAACAGCTTCTTATGGCCACAGGGTTGACTGCAACCAACAAATACAGTCCATTTTCACACTTGAAAGTCACAATTTGCACAATTAGCAATGCTGTGGATAAAAGTCTCCTTCAGCTCACCACATATCTAAAATCACCCTATGACTGTGACTCAATATCAGCAAGGATACTGTCTTGACCATGACTCAACTTTCTATGCTAGTATAAAGAGAAGTATCGCTCAACAGGAAAGAAGCTTTTTCTGGGTTTTTTTTGTAAATCTCTTTATGTCTTTTTAAAAAAAAATCTCTTTATGTCTGCATCATACAAAGTTTAATTCATCTTTTTCTAACGTAGCTTACATTTCCACACTCCCCATTCATGCATAAACACACTGCAGACCACTTTTGAAGTGGAAATGTTTTAATTTCTGGTTTCCAACAGCCCTCAAAGGGGTATAAGATTTATGAACATCAATTTACTTGTGATTTTTTATTTTTTTATTTACTCGAACTGAAATTGTGACTTTCCTCAGGCATTTTATTCCCCTTCACATCCAAAACAGACGTCTCTGATGAAATGTGGTTAAAGCTCTGCCAGCAGTCTGAGACTGCTGAATTTCACATCACGTCATTGTTGAATTCACCTTTAGCACATGTTTTGAAACTAAAACAGGTTTGGAAACCGAAAACTGTACATTTTGAAATTGTTCCAAAACCAGAATAAGATTATTGGAGGTCATTTTAAAGGCAGAGATAAAGAATAGGAAAACTAGCTGCAGCATGAAAATCTATGGAAGGATAAAAAAGTTGTTTCCTGAGTCCAACTAAACTGTGTTTGACCTTAAATATGAAGGATAAGGCAGGAAAAGTGCCAGTCAAAGATGGAAAACAAGCATGGTGAGGCTTTAAATACATAGTTTTAATCATAAACAGATTTGAGTTCTGTTGAGACAAGATGAAGCATTGGCAGAGGTGCACGCTTGTCTGAGAGGACAGTTTGAGCGCACATAGAATCAGTTCTATCAAACACGCAGCGATCGTGTTTGTTGGCTCCGCTGCTGCTGCCTGAGTTTTCTTCTGTCTGTGGCTGTCGGCAGAAGAAAGTTCTAATCAGTCACATTTACAAGTTCATTTACTTGAGTAACTTTTTGTTAAAACTTCACTTCACATTAGTGTTTAACTGCATCATATTTTGGTTTTTGTTACATTTTTCTCAACGTTTATTATTTAAAAGAAAAACTCTTTCTCAGCTACAATATCCTGTATTTATCTAGGAAATATTTATCATGAGAATTTGTTTATGTATTCAAGGGATGCATGATTATATTCGCTCTTTTCTTTTTATTAAAATAATTGCAAACATGTTAAAAATTAGAATAAGATGGTATAAACGATCGCTTTTTAAAAAAATAAAATGCTAAGTAAGGAAAAATATGGAAAAATAACACAACTGATACTGTTGAACTGGCCATAAACCATTTATCTGTACTTTGAACTGGAGTGCAGTTTGTGCACTCATTAGTAGGGTAAGGTCAAGATCAGAAAGAGATCAAATTATCCAAAAGTTAAACAGAAAAAAAGCAAACTAGAGAGAGCCGAGAATGATGAGAAAGAAGTCCTTTGGTCTGCTTCAGACATGACATATGTAGCTTTAATGGCTTTATCAGTCCGTTAGTGGGATGACATTCTGGTCACTATGTCATTAAT